>SJYQ01000103.1:90063-257789 GCA_006410935.1 Redunca redunca | reverse complement strand
TGCCTTATGACCCAGCAATCCCACTGCTGGGCATACACACCGAGGAAACCAGAATAGAAAGAGACACATGTACCCCAATGTTCGTCGCAGCACTGTTTATAATAGCCAGAACATGGAAACAACCTAGATGTCCATCAGCAGATGAATGGATAAGAAAGCAGTGGTACATATACACAATGGAGTATTACTCAGCCATTAAAAAGAATACATTTGAATCAGTTCTAAGGAGATGGATGGAACTGGAGCCGATTATACAGAGTGACGCAAGCCAGAAAGAAAAACACCAATATAGTATACTAACGCATATATATGGAATTTAGAAAGATGGGGATGATGACCCTGTATGCGAGACAACAAAAGAGACTCAGATCTATAGAGTGAACTTTTGGACTCTGGGGGAGAGAGAGAGGGAGAGGGTGGGATGAGATGGGAGAATGGCATTGAGACATGTATACTTATATTGTAAATTGTAATTTCAAAAAAAAACAAAACAAAATAAATAAAGAAAGAAAGAAAGAAAAAAAAAAGAGAACAAAACAGAAGCAAGAGAAATGCCAGGATATGGTCAGCCCTGGTAATTAATATGAATATTCTAATATCATATGAGTTCATTATCACTTTAGAACCATGTGTCCCAATTGTGCATATCTAATTTCTGCTCAAGCACTTGATATGACAATGTGTTAACATTTATATTCTGCAACAGGAAATAAGCAAATAGTGAAAATAAGCATGATACTCATCCATTTTTCAGACTCAGTGAATTGTAACATCATGATCAAAAGTCTGAATTTCTGAACTAAACATTAGTTTTTATGTATTAAAGAATAATTGAATTACTAAAAATTTTCTTTCAAATAAAACTGTTAATTGGAAAAAAAAAGAAAGTTGAACCAATAAATATGTTTTTAAAATTGAATGTTTTTCCACCAACCTCATGCATGATTTAAAACTGTGGAAGATATACATTCACAAGAAGCCTTCTTCCAAAACAGCCACCTTGTGTGGCTTCCCGTTTGTTCCAATATGATTTCTTCTGCTTGGTGCAATTTTGGGGTTTTCTCATTCTGAAACCAGTCATTTTTAAATTTATGGAACCTTAGGCTCTTTAGTGTCCCATCAAGTCAAATCATTCTTCATACTCAACAACTTGGTCAGGAGTGACTTGTGACTATGTCCAATAATCTAACTCACCTGCAAAAGATGACAATTTGCCACACTTGACAGTGTACAAAGGCATATGCTGCAGGATCTAGACATGTGCCCTAAGGGAAACTGCAAGAATACATTGCTCAACATCAGCATCTTTAGAAAAAGTGATTACCTGCTGCCAACATTGAAGAGAAGCCCACAATTGGATATATAAGATCTAAATGTGTTTATTAAATATTGATCAGAGCAACCATTTTAAAATCATCTTGGCAAATAATGTATAAGAAAATGCTTATGATACAATAGTGCCTGAAAAGAAAAACAGAATAGAAACTGTATTTGTTCTTTCAGATAACCATTATTTATTGAATCCTTGTGTGGAAGACCTCCCTGGTGGCTCAGACAGTAAAGAATCTGCTATCGTGCAGAAGGCCTGAGCTTGATCCCTGGGTCAGGAAGATCCCCTGGAGAAAGGAATGGCTACCCACTCCAATATTCTTGCCTGTGAAATCCAATGGACAGAAAAGCCTGGCGGGCTACAGTCCATGGGATCACAAAGAGTCAGACACAACTGAGTGACTAACACTTTCACTAACACTGTGTGCCAGGCACTGCTGTAGGTGCTGAGGACGCATGCCAACATGTTTAGAGTCATATACCAATTTTGCTTAAAAATAGACTGATAAAGAGTTCACGCTTGACACAATATTCCAGGCTCTGTGTTAATAAACATGTAAGTAATTTATCATTCAATCTGTGTTACAACAATACAAGAAAGTTCTATTACACCAATTTTATAGATAAGTAAATTGAGGCACAGATCAATTAAGTAACTAGACCAACATAAAGAGACACAGGGGTAGAGCCAGTCCTGGAATCTAGGTCTTTTCCCTGTTACCTAACTGTTTCATTCTGTTGTACCAATGTGACACTAGTCCCCTATATCAAGTATTATCTCCCTCACCCATTTTCCACAAATTTAAAATAACCCAGAAGATTTTTCTACCTGAGCAAAACTGTGACACATTTGAGAACAGCAGGATCCAAACTAGATTCCTATAAACCATATCAGTGTTTAATCCTTTATGCCTTTCTTTGATAAAACTTTACCAAATCATCGCAGTAACTCTGGCACCCACTCAAAATTTTATCTTGTTTAATTTCTTACACTGTACTTTTCTTTGCCCACCAATTTCCCAATACAGCCCCAAAGCCCCAGTGATCTAAGATTCACTCAGGTATCCCTCATTAGCATGTTAAGTAAGGATCAGATTTTCTCTAACTTCAGATAAATCATCATGCAGAGAACAGGAGATAAAAACCTGGGATTAAAGACGCAGATCTGGTAACATTTTGTATTAATTGAGGTAATGTGAGCTGCCATAGCAGACAAACCCTGAAATCTCAATGATGGATTAGAACAGAAATTTATTTCCTTCTCATGGATAGCCCGTTGTTGGTGTATCTGATAGCCTTCAATATGGTCCTCCATGCAGCAGGACCACTTCTTTTTATTTGTGGCCCCATCTTCCTCTATTCCTTCAAGCCTTTCATATTGAGATAGCAAGGAAATACCATGGAGAAGGCAAGCTTGCTTCTTAATCTCTTTAGGAAAGATACACACCACTTCTACTCATATTTCATTGACTAGAACTAGTCTTACTGTCCCACCTGATGCACAGGATGCTGGGAAATGTAATCCTGGCTAGGAAACATGAATCTCTTGAGGTCAAGATATATGTTTGCCACACATCCTAACCAGATGGTACAGAAAATTACAACAGAAAGATATACAAATAAAATCAACACATAAGAGAGAGTAAAAATGAACTATCAGAATAAAGTCTGGAAAAACTAGGATCTGTAAATAATGTAAGTTATTGGAATGGGCAAGAAAGAACATCTGGGCTGCCTGGAAAGGTAACATTAAAAGAAAGTGAAAATAGAACTATCATATGATTCACCCTTGGGCTTACACTTGGAGAATATCATAATTCCAAAAGATACATGCACCTCAGGGTTCACTGCAGCACTGTTTATAACAGCCAGGACATGGAAGCAACCTACGTGTTCATCAGCAGAAGAATGGAAAAGGAAGATGTGGTGCTTCAGACATTAAAAGGAAAGGAATGAAACTGTGCCATTTGCAGAGACATGGATGGGCCTAGAGACTGTTATACAGAGTGAAGTAAGTCAGAAAAACAAATATATATTAATGCGTATATGTGGAATCTAGAGAAATAGTACAGATGAACCCATTTGCAAATCACAGAGACACAGATGTACAGAACAAACATATGTACACCGAGGGAGGAAAGGGAGAGTGGGATGAAGCGGGAGGTTGGGACTAACATATATACACTACTATATATAAAATATATAACTAATGAGAACCTACTGTATACCACAGGGAACTTTACTCAGTGCTCTGTGGTGACTAAATGGGAAAGAAATCCAAAAAAGAAGGGATATATGTGTGTGCATGTGTGTGTATACACACAAATACAGATAGCTCATTCACTTTTCTGTACAGCAGAAAATAATACGACATTGTAAAGCAACTGTATGCCAATAAAATTTTTTTTAAATAAATAAAACTAAGACCTACATTCAGTTCACTTTAAAAAAAAAAAAAACAAAGTGAAAAAAAGATTCTTAAGTGAAACTGTTTGAAAAGAGGGAAGAGCTGAAATCATAACTGATTCAATCAATAATATGACAAAGGAAACTAAGTCCATTTAAAGCAACATCCTGTTTCCAGAAACTGCTCACCACTTTACATGCTGAGATGTGGAATACATTTAATTGCTGTTTTGTCAGAAGCACTAATTCTCTTGATTGTGTTGTGAAAACAAAACTACTGAAGAAAATCTTTCTGAAAAGCCCTCAAAGAAAAATTAATATTCATACACAGCTGTCCATCTGAAAGCACGCAAGGTTGAAGTCAATAATTAGCATGGCCAGAAGAGTTCCAGCAAGTGGACTTATTTTGAGAATTATTTTCATACAAGGCTTTCTCTCTTGAATAAACCTGCTGGGCACATAGAAGATAAAAACAGTGAGGTATCTTAGCAAATCCCATTCTCGTATGTAAGGAGTTAATCACTCTGGGGACACCAACCATCTGAACTTGGGTTTTACCCAATTAAATAAGCAGAAAGTACAAGTGTTAGTAGCTCAGTCTTGTCCAACTATTTGCGACCCCATGGACAATAGCCTGTAAGGCTCCTCTGTCCACGAAATTCTCCAAGCAAGAATACTGGAGTGGGCAGCCATTCCCTTCTCCAGAAATAAGCAGAAGTTAAGCTATTAAGCTGTCCTTTATAGAGCCCATCTTTGCATAAAATGTTCCCTTGGTATCTCTAATTTTCTTGAAGAGATCTCTAGTCTTTCCCATTCTGTTCTTTCCCTCTATTTCTTTGCATTGATCGCTGAAGAAGGCTTTCTTATCTCTTCTTGTTATTCTTTGGAAGTCTGCATTCGGATGCTTATATTTTTCCTTTTCTCCTTTGTTTTTTGCCTCTCTTCTTTTCACAGCTATTTGTAAGGCCTCCCCAGACAGCCATTTTGCTTTTTTGATGCTTTTGAACTGTGGTGTTGGAGAAGACTCTGGAGAGTCCCTTGGACTGCAAGGAGATCCAACCAGTCCATTCTGAAGGAGATCAGCCCTGGGATTTCTTTGGAAGGAGTGATGCTAAAGCTGAAACTCCAGTACTTTGGCCACCTCATGTGAAGAGTTGACTCATTGGAAAAGACTCTGATGCTGGGAGGGGTTGGGGGCAGGAGGAGAAGGGGACGAAAGAGGATGAGTGACTGGATGGCATCACCAATGGGATAGACGTGAGTCTGAGTGAACTCTGGGAGTTGGTGATGGACAGGGAGGCCTGGCATGCTGCGATTCATGGTGTAGCAAAGAGTCGGACATGACTGAGTGACTGAACTGAACTGAAGCTATTAAGCTATTTTTAAACTTCCTATTACTTAGAGCCAAACTGGGTATAGTTCTGTGAGTCACAAACCTCAGACTTTTAGGGATGAAGAAAAAGATGAAGGACAACTTGGCCTAATTTCACCTGATTCTCTATTTTCCAGATGAGGAATGGAGGCTTCGAGATAATATGTGACTTGATCAAAGTACAAAAATAATTATTGGTGAAACTAGGTCTGCAGCTTAGGTCTGTTGACCAAGGACTGTCCATTAAATCACCACCTATACTACTTGTGTGTGTGCTGAGTCATGCCCAACTCTTTGCGACCCATGGACTGTAGCCAGCTGGGTCCTCTGTCCATGGGATTTCCCAGGCAAGAATACTGGAGTGAGTTGCCACTTCCTGCTCTAGGGGATCTTTCCAACCCAGGGATCGAACCTGCATCTCCAACATCAGCAGGCAGATTCTCTTCCACTGAGTCACCTGGGAAGCCCACCCATACGTATTAGCCTTGACCTAAGACCACTCCAACAAAAAGCTCCATGCCTAGCAACATCAGCTATTCCTAAAATGATAGGAAATCCAGATTGAATACAGGTCCTTAGTACCAACCTTGAGATATACGGATTTCAACAATCAACAGGCCAATGAAAATAGTGACAAATATCAGACAATGGGCCAGAATGTGGAAGAGAAGACTAGGAGGCAGCTTATGCCAGAGAACATGGGGGACTTTAGGAGAGCACACAGACCTAGAGATGGCAAGCCTCAGTTAACTTGCGATGTGCACTGATTACAGTGTCTGGTCTAACTTTGTTCCTGCACTAAATGGACACAGATTCCACTCTACAGCCTGGGATTCCTCCAGTTATTACTGTTTGGGGAAGCTACCTCACTGTTTATAATCTGTGGTGTTCCTGTATTCAACCATCCATTCCACGGAGCTTTTCTGAACGTCCACTGGGAGCCAGTGGTCAGGTGTAGAAACAGCAAATGATGCACAACACAAACTCTGATTCTAAGATGCTCACAGTAGACTAGGGATAGAAAAATAGCTTCATATTATCTGATTTTCCTATGTGCTCTTAAGTAGTATAGGACTTGACCAAAGTGCTCAAGAGAAAGGCAATATTCAACATCCAGGATTCCCTGGGCAAACTACTCATCTACTAAGAACTTAAGACTTCAAGACAGGAAACTGCATGGTTTATAAAGTTACCCACTCAAAGCGTGGTCTGCACCCCGGCAGCACATGCAACATCTCAAAGCTTGTTTAAAAGGTCAGAACCTCCAGCCCAGCTGCAGATATAATGAATCAGGATCTACATTCTCACATGATCTCCAAGTGACGTGCATATGTGTTCAAGTGTGATATGCTCCATGCGATATTGGAGGACTGTACTGGAGTACTATTGTTGCAAATGACTATGTCTAAGAGGTGATTTGTCAGCCAGGATTTTTTTTTTTTAAGTTATGTTTATTGAGGGATTTTCAGAGAGTAAAATCCATCCTTTTCAGATATGTAAGTAGATGATTTCTACAAACATACACAGTCATATAACCTCTGAAGTGAAGTGAAGTTGCTCAGTTGTGTCCGACTCTTCGTGACCCCATGGACTATAGCCTACTGGGCTCCTGCTTCCATGGGACTTTCCAGGCAAGAATACTGGAGTGGGTTGCCATTTCCTTCTCCAGAGGAACTTCCCAACCCAGGGCTCAAACCCAGGTCTCCTGCATTGTAGGCAGACGCTTTACCATCTGAGCCACAAGGGAATCCCTGTCATATAACCTCTAGCACCATCAAAATATAAGATAACTGTGCCCCTGAAATGTTTCTTTGTGCCTTTTTGCTGTCTATTCCTTCCCCCTAACCCCAGTCACTAGAAATCACTAATCTGGGTTCCATGTCTAGAGTTTTGCCTTTTTAGGAATGTCATATACACAGAGTAAGAGAATATAGAGTCTTTGTGTCTAGTTTCTGTGACATTACATAGTGCCTTTGAAATCCACCCATTTTGTTAGAAACATCAGTAGTTTGTTCTTCTAACTGCCAAAGAAAGCGCTAAGTCACGTCTGACTCTTGCGATCCCATGAACTGTAGCCCACCTGGCTCCTCTGTCCATGGGATTCTCCAGGCAAGAATACTGGAGTGGGGTGCCATTTCCTTCTCCAGAGGAATTTCTGGGCCCAGGAATTGAACCCAGGTCTCCCACATTGTGGGCAGATGCTCTATGGACTGAGCTACACGGAAAGCCCATCTAATTGCCAAGTGGTATTCAATTGTAGGAATGTAAACCATTTGTTTAGCCATGCCCCAGACGATGAACTGAGAAGGCAATGGCACCCATTCCAGTACTCTCGCCTGGAAAATCCCATGGACAGAGAAGCCTGGTAGGCTGCAGTCCATGGGGTCTCTAAGAGTCGGACATGACCGACCTACTTCCCTTTCACTTTTCACTTTCATGCATTAGAGAAGGAAATATCAACCCACTCCAGTGTTCTTGCTTGGAGAATCCCAGGGACGGGGGAGCCTGGTGGGCTGCCGTCTATGGGGTCGCACAGAGTCGGACACGACTGCAGCGACTTAGCAGCAGCAGCAGATGATGATGAACATCTGGAATGCCTCCAATTGAGGGTATTATGAGTAGGAGTACAGGTCTTTGTGTGGTACATGTCTTTATCTTAGGTAAATAACTAGGAGTGGAAGTCCCAAGACATTTGGCAAGTGTATGCTTAACTTTACAAGAAATTGCCACAAGACTTCAAGAGGTGGCAGAGAAAGATCTGAATTCAAGACCTCCCATAGACACGACAAAGCTACAACTACCTTACATAAGAATTACCTCTGTATGAAAACTGGATGAATACAACCTCTACAAAAAGGGTGAAGAGACAGAATCAAGATGGGTAGGAGACGCAGAAAATGGTCTCATCAAAGGGAAAACCACACCTCAATAGTACTGATCCAGAATCGAAAGTGATCACATAGGTATGACTCTTACTGCTGAGAAGCCAGGTCTGTGAGCTACACATCAGGAATGCTGACTCCCAGATGCTGCAGAGGAGGGATGAGCCCCCCAGATACTTGGAACTGAAAATCAATTTGGCTTTGAAAATCAATGGGTAATATGCTCAGGGAAACTAAAAAACTGCAGGGAACAACAAAAGAACGCCTTTTAAAGGGCCTGCATGCAGATGCGTTTGACCTGAAAAATCTGTGTAAAACTACCACACTTAACAGTGCATGAATCAGGGACTTTCCTGGTGATCCAGTGGTTAAGAATCTGCACTTCCGTTACAGGGGACATGGGTTCAATCCCTGGTCAGGGAATTAAGAATCCACAGGCTGTGCGACCCAGCCAAAATAAATAAATAAAACGCTAACCTTAAAAAAAAAAAAAGCACATGGACCATAGGTGAAGGGGGCCCACTACTAATCTATTCTTCACAAATTCTTTCCAAAAATTGATGACAAAGGAAGCCTTCCAAACACATTTTAGGAAGCCAGCATTACCCAGATAACACAGTCAGGCAAAGACATTACACACAAAAAATTATCAGCTAGTATCTTTAATGAACATAGATATAAAAGTCCCCCCAAAATACAGTTGACTCTTGAACAATACAGGTTTCAACTTCATGAGTCCTCTTATACACAGACTTTTCAAAAGTAAATATTGCAGGACTACAAAATTCAAAGTTGGTTGAATTCATGGATACATAATTATAGTTATGGAAGGCTACCTGTAATTTATACACAAAGTTTTGACTGTGCTGAGGGTCAGTACTTCTAACTCTGCATTATTCAAGAGACAACTATATCAGCAAACTAAATTCAACAATAAAATTCAGTATTAAAATGATCATCCCACAGACAAGTGGGATTTATTCCCAGGATGCAAAGATGTTTCAACATTTATACATCAATGTGATATACCATGCTAACAAAAAGAAAGATGAAAATTGCAAAATCTTCTCAATAGGTGTAGGGAAAAAAGCACCCAGCATTTTGAAGTTCAGACCACAACAATCAGGCAAGAGAAAAGACATAAAAAATGTGAAAGAAGAAATAAAACTG
The DNA here is from genome assembly GCA_006410935.1 of Redunca redunca. Taxonomy (NCBI): domain Eukaryota; kingdom Metazoa; phylum Chordata; class Mammalia; order Artiodactyla; family Bovidae; genus Redunca; species Redunca redunca. The sequence goes on along the minus strand of SJYQ01000103.1, from coordinate 248,630 downwards.
GCAGTATAGCAGAGCATATGATAACTACACAGAGAGAATCCTAAAGCGCACACACACACGCGCACACACACACACACACACACACACACACGTGGACCTAATCAATAAATTCTTCTAAAAATTAAGACTAGAACCACCATATGACCCATCCAATCCACTTCTGGGTATTTTCCAAAGAAAACAAAAACAATAATTTGAAAAGGTATATGCAGGAAGTCAAGAAACACCTGGAGTAACAGGCAAATTTGGCCTTGGAGTACAGAATGAAGCAGGGCAAAGGCTAATAGAGTTTTGCCAAGAGAATGCACTGGTCATAGCAAACACCCTCTTCCAACAACACGAGAGAAGACTCTACACATGGACATCACCAGATGGCCAACACCGAAATAAGACTGATTATATTCTTTGCCGCCAAAGGTGGAGAAGCTCTATACAGTCAGCAAAAACAAGACTGGGAGCTGACTGTGGCTCAGATCATGAACTCCTTATTGCCAAATTCAGGCTTAAATTGAAGAAAGTAGGGAAAACCGCTAGACCATTCAGGTATGACCTAAATCAAATCCCTTACAAGTATACAGTGGAAGTGACAAATAGATTCAAGGGATTAGATCTGATAGGCAGAGTGCTTGAAGAACTGTGGATGGAGGTTCATGACATTGTACAGGAGGCAGGGATCAAGACCATCCCCAATAAAAAGAAATGCGAAAAGGCAAAATGGCTGTCTGAGGAGGGCTTACAAATAGCTGAGAAAAGGAGAGAAGCTAAAGGCAAAGGAGAAAAGGGAGGATATATCCATTTGAATGCAGAGCTCCAAAGAAGAGCAAGGAGAGATAAGAAAGCCTTCCTCAGTGATCAATGCTCAGTTTTGTGGATTATAAAGATCACCTGATTGTTTTTTTTAATCTTCCATATTTTTCCCATCACATAAACAGGTAAACACCTGTTATGCTCGCAGTCCGAATCCCCAAAACTGAGAATACAAGACATCCACGACAATGCAAAAAGCAAAAAGGGGGTTTTATTTCCAGCTTGAGCCAGGGTCCCCAGCCACATCCAACGCAGTGGAGTGAAGCTAGAAACCCCGAGCCCTGGATTACAGCAGTATTTATAGGTTTAGGACAAAGACAGGGGTTTGGCAAGGGCAGATTGGTTACAAAGGTTTCTTAGCATATACTAATTGGCTAAAGCCCGCGCACGGGCTTTCTTAGAGGGTTTCCATCCTTGTCCTGATAGGCTCAGATCAGGCCACGGGGGGTCATGCCGATTGACCAAGCCAGTGGAAGATGACCTCAGCTCCTTCTGGGCACTGACCCAGCTTCTTTGTGAATGAGACTCAGGCCTACCCAGGCCTCTGAGGCCTGATATGGCGTTCACCAGGTCCCAACACACCAATTCTCCAGAAGTGAGGCAAAGGGTTTATCTACACTCTGAAACCTGGCCGCTTAGCTAGAATAATGAAGCATGGGCATGCACACTATTTATAAGGTGGCCCTCTACCCTCAAAGGTTTAGCCAGGACGAGCAGGGACCCATCGTGACCCATCTACTGATAAGCTCAAAACTGCTCCCTATTCTGGCTCATCTGCCTTGTCTCTGGGAATATGGTTTAAAAATAGAAAAAATTCAAAATCTTTTTCTTCCTCAGAAAGTATTTCCTAGGGCTCCTCAGCCTATATAAGCTCCGCCTCTAGAAAATCAAATGTTCTCAAGTAGCAAAGGAAATGCTGGTCTCCAAGCTGTTTAGTAGGCTGGGCTCATGCTGATACATGTTAGCCTCGTTTTTCATTCTTTTCTTGGTTGAGCATCATTTAGACTGTGTTGACTCAAGCAGGACAGCAATGCTCCACAGAACCTCCACCTTTTCTCTCTAGATTCTTTCTTATAAATATCAAGACCACATGCTGAGTCCTGGACATTTCATCCACAGTTTGCTCCCTGTACTTTATCTTATAGGCAGGGATGTCCGGTAATTGTGGAGCCTTGGCATTCATCACGCAGCCACCTCTACTAGAGCTCTTCTGTGATGGGACTGAACCTAAAATAATGAATTCAGGAAGAGTCTTATTGGAGACCCAGTATCTCACTAGGGACAGGTGAGAACTAACCCCACCTAGAGCTTCCCAGGTCGCAATAGTGGTAAAGAATCCGCCTGACAATGCAGGAGACATAAGAGACTTGGGTTCGATTCCTGGGTCATGAGCATCCCTTGGGCATGGTATCCCACTGATATTCTTACATGGAGAATCCCATGGACAGAGGAGCCTGGCAGGCTACAGCCCAAAGGGTCACAAAGAGTTAGACAGGACTGAAGTGACTTAGCACAGTGCAGCGCAACCCTGTCCATCTTCAGATACCCTTTAAGGAGTTCTCAGTTCCCAAGAATGAGCTACTTCCTTCAGTGCTCATGAAATGGCAAACCCCATCCTGTTCTGGTTATATCCTGTGGTTTTCCTACAGGCTCTCAAGCAGTACAGATCTTGATCAAGTTCATCAAGATGAAGGCAACAGTTAACATCTGGGGACTATATGGGATCCCCAAATGCTTTCCGAGACATAGGGCTTCCCTGGTGGCTCAGACAGTAAAGAATCTGCCTGCAATGCGGGAGACCTGGGTTCGATCCCTAGGTTGGGAAGATCCCCTGGAGGAGGGCATGGCAACCCACTTCAGTATTCTTACCTGGAGAATCTCCATGGACAGAGAAGCCTGACAGGCTACAGTCCAAGGGGTCGCGAAGAGTTGGACACGACTGAGCAACTATCACTGTCACTGTCAATGTCTTCCAAGACGTAAGTTTCCAAACTAAGTAAACGCATGATGTGGTATAAGGCTGTTTGCTCAAGGGCTGCAGCTCAAGCATTACATGGAAACTTGTTAAAAGAACAAAATATCCACTTCTATTCCAGATCTAGGGGATCATGCTCTCCATTGTAACAAGTTTCTAAGTGGTGTATGTGGAGATTCAAGTTTGGTACAGCACCTCAAGTCTAACAGCCATCTCAGATGCTGACAAATTTCACAGTTATATACCCCAACTTGGCAACTATAAGACTGCTCTTCTCACCTGTCAAATGGGAATAATTATCCCTATATCAGGATTCTTGTGGAAATTCAATGAAATGTCTAAAGTGAATGTGTAACCTCCATGACCAGGGGCATGAAACTATTGAACAAGAATATTGCTCTGGGTCTATGTGGCTTTTGTGATAAGTGCATGCTAAGTTGCTTCAGTCACATCCAACTATTTGCTACCCTATGGACTGTAGCCTGCCAGGCTCCTCTGTCCATGGGATTCTCCAGGCAATACTGGAGTGGGCTGTCATGCCCTCCTCCAGGGATCTTCCCAACCCACAGATTGAACCCGCGTCTCTTATATCTCCTACATCGGCAGGCAGGTTCTTTACCACCAGCACCACCTGGCATGAGGCTTTCAGGGGATATTAACAGTCTAACACAGGAAGTGTCATGGCACTTTGCCGTGAGATCCATTTTGCAGTCCCACCTCCAAACAGGAAGTGACTCTTCCTGCCCAGAAGAGAGTCTGAAAAGAAATGAGAATTCTGAACAGAAATGAGAGGTGGAATAACAAGGCAAACAAATGAAAGGACAGGAGGGTAATAAGAGACAAGACCGAGGAGGAAAGAAGAATATAGAAAGAAAGGGGAAGCAGGAATAAATAAATCCTGGCCCTCTGCGTTCCAGGATTGTACTTTCTCACTCTTTTCCTATGACTTTTGATTCACTGAGTGAATTGATTTTTTTTCCTAGATGTTTAAAGGACCTACTGACCCCTAACATTCTCTTTAGTCCATTTCTCTCTTGCCAGTGATGGTCAAACAGATTTCCAGCAAAGACACTGTCCTTATCAGTTCTGTTCAAGGAGGTCTTCAGCATGGTCCATTCACAAGAACACTTTGGAAAGTGTCCAGAATGATAAGGGTTAGTATTTTATCATGAACGCTGGTTCCAAGACCACTGGCAGAAAATTCTAGAAGTATGTTGGGAGACACACCGGAGTCACTGGAAGAAAATTCCAGAAGCACATTAGGCAAAAACGGTTCAGCCTGAAACACCAACTATTTTCTCTGTTATAGACTGGTGTGAACACTGGAGACTGGGGCGACCTCTCCAAATCCTAGCCTCTCAGTCTGTGAAACAAGCCGAATAGGCTACGTGTCGTCTTCTGCTCTTTCCTGGCTTCAGGATTATATAATTTTAACTGTGACACACACCTGCCGATTTCCTAAGACTGTGTAGAGACTAGCATGCTGCTATCCAAACAGAAAGGACCTCTGGAAAAAAATAAAGAAACAAGCATGGTTGAGAATAGATGGGTGGGGGGCGGTGGGCGGTGCCGTGGAAGGGAAGAGGTCAGAGGGAGGTACAGGAGGGTGGAGCTGACTGGTGTCCAGGAGGGTACTGAGTTATCTAAACAGATGGGCATGAATATCACCAGCGAGGAACAATTCCTATTGCATCCCACGTGATGAGCGGGGGTTGGTGCCCCAGCTGTGCCGGCAGCTGTCTGCCATGAGGCTATATACCCAGCTAAATGGGAAATCTTTTCTGGAATTGATGAGCCATACTCGGGCAGCAGCCAGAGCTCTGAAGCTCCCCATCAATCACTTGGCCTCTACCACATTCCTTTCCTTGAATTAAACAAACAAATGCAAAAGGATCTGAACTTCACTAAGTCCTTTCCCCTCCAATTTGTGTGCCAGCCACACTACCTCTCAATCAAAATACTTTTCCTCTCTGTGAGATATGCAATTTCCAGTTGACATGTGTGGTATCTGAAATGAGGCAGTGTAGTAAACACAGTTAAATCAGATTTCATGGAACGACCTTAATCTCTGAGTAAGAAAAGCACACCAGCAAACTAGTAATCTAGGTTCAGAGAATTTCAACATGGGAAGACCCCTGTGGATGCTCGGCTTCAAGCCTCATCACTTTACAAATGAAGAAAGAGGGATCAAGGTCACGCCATGTACTGGCTGAAGGACTGACGTTGGAATTCAAGTGACATTACCAACACTTCAGGTCTGCTTCTACCACTCTCTTATTAAAGGGCATGATGTTAACAAGCTGCGTGGAAATTTTGGAGACTAATCCCTTGCTGGTCACATCATTTGCAAATATTTTCTCCCATTCTGTGGGCTGTCTTTGTCATGCTTAGTGAAGTAAGTCAGAGAAAGAAGGATATCGAATATGCAGAATCTAAAACAAAATAACACACAAAACTTATTTACAAAACAGACTCACAGAGAGAGAACGAACTTATGGTTACCAGGGGAGGAAGGGATATGTGGGACAGACGTGTACACACTGCTGTATTTAAAATGGATAATCAAAAAAGACCCACCGTATAGCACAGGGAACGCTGCTCAATAATATGCAACAACCTAAATGGGAAAAGAATTTGAAAAACAGTAGATACATGTGTGTGTGTATCACTCTGTTGTACACTTAAAAGCATCACAACATTGTTAATCAACTACACTCCAATATAAAATAGAAGTTTTAAAAAGTGCATTTCACCTTCTCTTTGAAGCCTATGTTGGTATATTCATGGTGCTGTGTGGCCTGTGGAGTCCTCATCTAAGCAGATTTATGGTATTTCACTGAGTGGCTTACACACTAATGGAAGCACTTTTACCCTACTGTTAGGTAATTTACCATTTTTTGCCTTTGGAATTTACCTGCAACAAACTTTTTATGTACCCTTGTATCAACTGGTTTTGTGCACATTTTGAGTTGGTTCCTCACTCTAAATTCCCAAAACTATTTTTTTTTATTATAAAGAACTCTCTGAAATTATATTTATTGTAAGGACTACTTACGTTACTGCAGTCATATACACAGAGCTGGGTTTATCAGACTTAGAATTCTTCCACACAAACACAAAAATACATATATGTGCTCAAAGGAAATAAAATGCAATATTGTCTCTCTTGGAGACCATAACTGAATATATTTGGATCAAAACTCTTTTCAAAGGCATATTTGAGCACAAGGGAAGAACAGGGCCTGTAAGGAATTTGATAGCTTTGGGTTAAAGGAAAGAATGGTGCAGACAAATGCAATATGGCTCAGAAAAGGAACAAAATGTCTGAGGATCAGATTTACAGGGAAAGATCTAAAAGTAATACATATGTATAGCTTAACTCCGTTACAAAAAGGAAACTCAAACCTCTAAGCTTGAAGTAAACAACACAGCAGCAAAGAGACACTTACTCTGCTTTGCATTTCATCCACTTGCTTAAAAATTAAAAGAAGTTTCTAGAACATATTTCCCTCTACTCCCCTGAGCTCACTCCTTTAACATTAAACTTAATTATTTGGCTTAAATAAGAAAGGAGGATGAACAAGAGTCATTTTCTCACTCATGAATGAATCATATTAATATCTGCTCTTTCCAGTCTCTTTCCCTTTTCCCCCGCCCAGCTATCACCTGAGAGAACAACACACAGTTACCACTTCACTACAGAGTTTCACAGTCTAACAAATATGGAATTCCTATTTCTTCCTTTTCTTTCCAATTCTCCTTATGGCCCATGTGCAGATGGTGGGACAGGCTGGCCTGCTTCATATTCAGCAGAAGAGGCAAGGTGAATGCGCTTGCCTCATGGATTATATGACATCTGAAAAGCCTATCAATAGACATATCATCATTCCATTCGAACCAGCTACATAATCAGTGCATAGGGATTCATGACACCAGTCAGGGACAATTTTTAAAAAGTGAGATTCAACAATGCCATATGACTTGTGTAATTCAGAGAAAGATTATAAAAGAGCAACCCAAAACATTTTCATAGAAAGCACATCAAGTAGCACTGTTTGTAAGCAAAATCATAAAAGAAAGAAACAGTTTAAGACAGCAACCATGAAAAATAAAAATTAAAAAAAATAGAGACACAAATGTATTTGAAAAGGGCCCTACTCAAATCTGTTTCATTATTTATGAAGTAGTTAAAGAAATGAGAAATGAAGTATGACTTAGTACCCTGGGGCCATAATATTAAACTTTCTGTAACCCCAGAATCATTTTTCCAAACAAAATCTTACTTAGATGCTGAATATATAAAGAGAGTCAGAAAGGCAGAGTGAAAGTCAGCGTATGTCTCATTTTTCAACCTTAAAAAAAAAAATCCTGTGAAATAAATGCAATGCTCCTTCCAAACTCCAAGTTCAAGGCAAGGCCTTCCAAACAATGAGACAAACATACCCTGAGATCCATTCGGGATGAATGTTGAAACTGTTAGCCCTACATTGCAGAAGCCCCTGGAACCACTAGTGATAACACTCAGCCGTACATGCAGGGCCCTTCACAATCGGCGCCACAGGGTAGGAGCTTTGAAGAGCCCCACATCCCACCTGGGCTTCCCAGATGGCTCGGGGGTAAAGAATCCGCCTGCCGGTGCAGGAGACACGGGCTTGATCCCTGGGTTGGGAGATCCCCTGGAGGAGGACATGGCAGCCCACTCCAGTATCCTTGCCGGGAAATCCCATGGACAGAGGAGCCTGACAGGCTACAGCTCGTGGGATCACCAAGAGTCAGACATGAGTGGGCATGCACGCACCCCACCTGCTCAGTCTCACGGCCCATATACCTGTAAGCCAGCCACAGCCAACATTTGAGAGCTCTAATTCTCTTTGCCTAAAACATCCGCCCCACACCTTTTATTCCATTTGATATACAATCAAATTTCAAACCAAATTTCAAAAATCAAATCCTCATAGATGACAGCACATTTTGTCCCATTTGTCTCTACTACAGGGCTTTGCATAATATTAGATAGTCATTTAGGGAGTTTTCACTCTTGTCATTAGACTGGAAATTCTACAAATATAGAGACTGTGTTTTATTCTTGGTGTCGACACAGTGTCTGGCACATGCGTATAAGTGTGTGTATGTGTGTGTGTGTCTGTGCTCAGTCATGGCTGACTCTTTGAGACCCCATGGACTGTAGCCTTCCAGGCTCCTCTGTCCATGGGATTTCCCAAGCAAGAATACTGGAGTGGGTTGTCACTCCTTTCTTCAGGGGATCTTCCCAAGCCAGGGATCGAACCTGCATCTCCTTGCATTGGCAGGTGGATTCTTTACCACTGAGCCATCTAGGAAGCCCCAGCTGGTGATGATCAGTTCAGTTGCTCAGTCGTATCCAACTCTTTGTGACCCCGTGAACTGCAGCACGCCACGCCTCCCTGTCCATCACCAACTCCCGGAGTTCACTCAGACTCACATCCATAGAGTCCATGATGCCATCCAACCATCTCATCCTCTGTCATCCCCTTCTCCTCCTGCCCCTAATCCCTCCCAGCATCAGAGTCTTTTCCAATGAGTCAACTCTTCGCATGAGGTGGCCAAAGTACTGGAGTTTCAGCTTTAGCATCATTCCTTCCAAAGAAATCCCAGGGCTGATCTCCTTCAGAATGGACTGGTTGGATCTCCTTGCAGTCCAAGGGACTCTCAAGAGTCTTCTCCAACACCACAGTTCAAAAGCATCAATTCTTCGGCACTCAGCCTTCTTCACAATCCAACTCTCACATCCATACATGACCACAGGAAAAACCATAGCCTTGACTAGACAGACCTTAGTCGGCAAAGTAATGTCTCTGGTTTTGAATATACTATCTAGGTTGGTCATAACTTTTCTTCCAAGGAGTAAGCGTCTTTTAATTTCATGGCTGCAATTACCATCCACAGTGATTTTGGAACCCCAAAAATAAAGTCTGACACTGTTTCCACTGTTTCCCCATCTATTTCCCATGAAGTGATCGGGCTGGATGCCATGATCTTCGTTTTCTGAATGTTGAGCTTTAAGCCAATGTTTTCACTCTCCACTTTCACTTTCATCAAGAGGCTTTTTAGTTCCTCTTCACTTTCTGCCATAAGGGTGATGATAGTGGTCATGAAAACTCCTGAAGAGTAATAAAAACCAACCAAGTAATAAAAACCAACGTCTACTTAGAGATCGTTATGTGTCAGTCTCTGCGCTTAAGTACTTTACATCCATTATCTCATTTTATCCTCACAACAAAAGATTTCTTCTTTTCATTGCCATTTTGCAGATATGCAAACTTTACCACAGAATTACTAAATGCCTTGACCAGTTACCTGGATTCACCATGCTAGGAGTCAGGTCACCCTAACCTACGTAGTCAAGAACCAGAGTCTGAGCAGTTAACCACTAAGATGACTGAATAACAAGCCAGAAAGCAAATCAATAGAAGACAAGACAATGCTGGGCAATTTTAAGTATACATTAAACCCATACATTCTAAGTTCAGCACAATGTGAAAAGTCTCCCTTTGAATCTTACAGCACTTCTGCTCTTTCTCTTCCTGTCTAACCATCCTTTCTACCACTGAGTGGACTTACACAAATTTGATGCCTTAAGAATTTTTAAAACAAACCTAATGCCTCTTCTCAACTCAAGAGTTTCAATATGTAAGCCCTGTAGGTGACTCTGCATCTATTTAACCCATGGATGGATGGATGGATAGGTATGTGGACAGACGGTGGATCAGTAGACAGAGAGACGGATGGACGGAGAGGTGGATGGACGGAGAGATACATGAGTGATCCCATCTCTGCCACTCCTCAAAATAAAAGGCCCAAGTTTTGGTAGAAGTAGCAAATGATATAAAAAAGAACAAAGACTGGCTTTGATTCCCAGATCCAAAAAAGCAATAACCCCTCTAAATATTATTTTCACTCTAGCCATTGTGAGTTCAAAGCCCCAGACTGCGTATATTCATAGGTAAGTTATTGAGTTCACTATCTGATGTGAGTCACTCTGTCTGAAGTGAAATGCTAGCTCTGGTCCCTTCTGAAATTATGATGAAAGGTAAGACTTACTTGCAAGGATAGCTACCTATTCAGCAACTCTATGGAACCTGCCCAAATGTTTACAATCAACATAAACATAAATCTCCTCTTCTCTGATTCAAAAAAAAAAGAGAGAGAGTGATTGTGTGGTTACAAAAGCACAGAACAATGGATATCACATGCCCTTTAGGAAAGGCACTCTTATATGGAACAAGCAGCAATTTTCAAGTACTAATGCTCTTGGCTGTCCTTGTCAATAGCTTCTAAGGATCTTACTTTCTGGGCATTTAAAAGAAAGAGATCAGAATACACACAAAAAATAATTATTGAGCTTCTATTATTTGCTGTGCTCTGGAGGGAAGCACATGTCTGCTGTTATGGATCTGCATATGCTCTCGTGGAGACTGTACAGGAAGTCCCCTATGTACGAACCCTCATGTTGCAGACTTTCAAAGATGAGAACACACCCCTGTGTGCTAGCTGTTGTACAGTACTACAGTACTTTTCAAGGTATTATACTGTCAGATTAAAAATGTTTTCTTTACTTTTGTGTGTGTGTGTTTTTTATGTATGTATTATTTGCATGAAAAGTATTAGAAACTTATTATAGAATGGACATGAGTTTGAGCAAACTCTGGGAGGTAGTGAAGGACAGAGAAGTCTAGCGTGCTGTAGTCCATGGGGTCGCAAAGAGTCAAACATGACTGAGCCACTGGACAACACCAATAGAACAGTACTACATAGCCCATTGTGTTAGTTGAGTAGCTAAGCTGACTTTGATGGACTTACAGACAAATTGGACTTAGGAACACACTCTCAGAATAGAACTTGTTTGCACATAGTTGCATGAGAAATCAGCTCTGAAGAGTCAGCATCATGATGGTGCTCTAGTGAAGACTTACACTAAGTGGTTGATGTAACATTATGTAACAAAAGATCCCATGTTAGGGCCAGGAAAGTCCCCCACTAGGGAAGTGACCCTTGGGTCTGGGATAAATAGGTACCTCCTGGGCAGAGAATGGAAGGGAACAGGGTTCCAGGGAAAGGTTACAGAATGGGCAAAAGTGCTAAAGCCGGAATAAATAGGGAGTATCTAGGACTCTGAAGCAATTTCCGTGAGGTGGAAGCACAGAAAAAGTGGAAGAGAGGCAGGGAATTAGGTATCAGAGAAGGTTCATTATTTATCAACGGATCAGTGTGAATGCATTCAGCTCCTACCATGTACAAATTCCTGTGCTGAATCTTGGTAGAGAGTTAGCGAGACTTGAAGCAATGTATTCATGCGGTGTGGTTTTGGACTTTCTTCCTTCCTTCCTTATCTCCATGATCAATCTTCCATCGACTCTGACTCAGTGTATTTGGGGCCTATGTATGAACACTGTTCCTTTCCCCAAAAGCTTTGCTACCCTGGGATAAAAGGAGTCAATTCTTGGGGCTTTCCTGGTGTTCAGTGCTAAAGAATCCACCTGCCCATGCAGGAGACATGGGTTTGACCCCTGGTCTGGGAAGATCCCACATGCCTCAGACCAGCTAAGCCTGGGTACCACAAGTATTGAGCCTGTGACCTAGAGCCTGGGAGTTGCAACTACTGAGCCCACGTGCCGCAACTACTGAAGCTTGCCCGCCCTAGAGCCCATGCTCCACAACCAGAGAAGCCCACGTCCCGCAGCTAGAGGGGAGGCCCCACTCGCCGAAATCTGAGAAAAGTCCGTGCAGCAACAGAGACCCAGCACAGCCAAAAATAAATAAATAAATACAGTTTTTAAAAACGAATCAGTTCTCTATGGAAATCAGACTTCTGTGTGCTGTCACAATTTTTATAGAAGCAGTATGATTTCATAAAAGTGAACAGCAAAAGAAAAACCTTGAGGCATATCACCTAAGTATATGGTATGATTATTAATACCATATTTTTCTCTATTTACCCTCATTGTTAGTCTTGAGGTGATAAATACATCTTATGCATAGAGTGCTTTATGTAGCATTTTGTACAATATTTTTTTGTTTGACTTGAACCAGATAGTCAACTTGGGGAGGCATTATTATAGGTGGGGAAACAAATTTAACAAGCTCATATATTTTCCCCAAAGATGGTGTTAGTTAGTATGAAAAAAAAAGAAAAACAAGATTAGAACCTTCTCTCAGCCCCCTAGTCTTTCTTTTTATAAAAGTGTTAACTCAAAAAGGTGATCCACACAACATCCAATTAAAATACAGATTCCAGAGTCTTGTCCCAGAGCTGCCACTTCAAAAATCTCCAGAGCCCTTTAGGTTACCAAAGTGGAAATACGGAGGGGAAGGGAATAAATTAGGGGCTTGGGATTAACATAGAGCTTCCCTGATAGCTCAGTTGGTAAAGAATCCACCTGCAGTGTGGCTCAGATGGTAAAGCGTCTGCCTACAATGCGGGAGACCCGGGTCCAATCCCTGGGTCATGAAGATCCCCTGGAGAAGGAAATGGCTACCCTCTCCAGTACTTTTGCCTGGAAAATCCCATGGATGGAGGAGCCTGGTAGGCAACAGTCCATGGGGTCTCAGAGTCAGACAGAACTGAGTGACTTCACTTTCTTTGCAGTGCAGGAACACCAGTTCAATTCTTGGGTCGGGAAGATCTGCTGGAGAAGAGATAGGCTACCCACTTCCGTACACTTGGGCTTCTCTTGTGGCTCAGCTGGTAAAGAATCCGCCTGCAATGCAGGAGACCTGGGTTCGATCCCTGGGTTGGGACGATTCCCTGGAGAACGGATTAACATACTCACGGTACTATATACAAAACAGATAACCAAAAAGGACCTACTGCAGAGCACAGGGAACTCTACACAGTATTCTGTAATAACCTATCTGGGCAAAGAATCTCAAAAAGAATGAGTATATGTTTAACTGAAACGCTATGCTCTCCACCTGAAATAATGCAATATTATCCGGTCTACTCGAATAAAAATCTTTAATGTAATAAATACCATTCTTAAGTTTGAAGCCAAAAACTAGAAATAAGTTTACAACAGGAAGTGAGCTTGCCTCCTTCAAGATGATCCCCACCTATAAGCCAGTGCCACTAGCCCAGAATATGCCAAACATCCATCCTCCTGACAGGGCTGTCTCTGTTCCTTACTGGACAAGTCTCACCCTCTTCTTAGCAATTGTCTCTTTCTTTATACTCTATTATATGCATTGTGTTTTCTGGTTATAAGAGTAAAATCTGGTCAATGAAAAGCATGTAGATACTACAGACAAGCATAAAAAGCTGAAGTGTTATACAAACAGCTCTACCACTCCGAAAATAATCATTGTACCTGGTGTTGGTTTATTTCCTTTCACACTCTTTTGTCCTGTGCATACAAATGCGTTTTACACCATTAGGATGGACTTACTGATCATTTGATGTCCTAATTTTTTCACTCAGTATGATATTGTGAGTATTTTCCAACTCATCACACATACTTAAAATTATTATTTGGAGGGCTCATTATTGACCAACTCATATTGAGAGTCTACTGAACTCCCATCATGTGTAAACATGAAATGCTTAGCATTTAGTATGTAAAAAGTAAGTAGTAGTTTCCTTAAAGAAGTATACATGTGGAAAAATCATGAATACTAGGAAACAGACATTAAAATGGACATTTACCAAGACAGGAGAGAATGTGAGAAGGGAGAGTTTACTACAGAGTGGAAGCCTGCTACTCCCAAGTGTGGCTCATGGTCTGGCAGCATCCCCATCACCTGGGAGTTTGTTAGACATGCAGGACTTCCAGCCCGGCCCCAGACTAAGTCAGAATTTATATTTTAACAATATTGCTGGGTGATACGTATGCCGATTAACATTTGAGGAGCACTGAAGCTAGACAGATACTTGGTGATTGGCAAAAATGAGACACACTGGGAGAAGATCAGGGGAAAGGGCATTCCATGGTTGGGAAGAGCAGAGAAAAGGAGGCTCAAAGCCAAAATACTGAAATGTTCTTAGCAGGTACTTTATTTAAAGCAATGGGTTGTTTGGGAGTGCAGTGAAAGATGAAGCTGAACTTATAAACCAGGATCATATTACCCCTGGTCTCAGATTCTAGAGGTTTTGCCCTTATCTCTCCTCTGGTCTCATACCTTCACAACTCTCCCTCACAAGTTCCTTTTTGCAGTATAGCTACAATCCTATAAACATACAAATTTTAAAGTGTGAGAAGCTGACCAGCTGGAATGGAAATGGAAAATGTATATTCCAGGCTCCACTCTCCAACCTCTCTAAGGATAAATGAGTGAGTGAAAGTCACCCAGTTGTGTCAGACTCTCTGCGACCCTATGGGCTATAGCCCACCAGGCTCCTCTGTCTACAGAATTCTTCAGGCAACAATACTGGAGTGGGTTGCCATTTCATCCTCCAGAAGATCTTTCCGACCCAGGGATCAAACCCAGGCCTCCTGCATTGTAGGCGGGCTCTTTACCATCTCCAAGGGTGGGGACCTAAAACTCAAAGTTTGAGGACCACTATTATTATCCACCATCTATCATAAGGACATTCTTTACATGATTGCCACAATTCAAAAAAAAAAAAAAGCCTGTTATACAGAGTGAAATCAGAAAGAGATAAACATCATATATTAACACATATATATGGAATCTAGAAAAATGGTATTGATGAACCTATCTGCAGGGCAGGAAAAGAGATGCAAACATAGAAAGAGAGTTTGAACACAGCAGGGGAAGGAGTGGGTAGGATGAATTGAGAGAGTACCATTGAAACATATACATCACCACATGCAAAATAGATAGCTAATGGGAAGTTGCTGTTTCACACAGGGAGTTCAGTGAGGTACTCTGTGACAACCTAGAGGGATGCGATAGGGTAAGGGGTAGGTTCAAGAGGGAGGGGATATAGGTATACTTATGGCTGATTCACACTGTTGTATGGCAGAAGCCAACACAATATTGTAAAGCAATTATCCTCCAATTAAAAATAAGTTTAAAAACACAAAGAATCTCTTTGGAATTCCATTCCCTAACTTTAAAAGAAGCACTAGGAATTCCATCCCTATGCATTACTTAAAAATAAAGATCATTTTCTATTTTCTCTGTATCCCTAATACCAAAGGCAGAGACTGGGTGTTCAACAAGCTTTTGTTGAATGGATAAATACATGAATGAACCAATGACTGAGGCAAAAATTTCAGAGAGAACTGAAGAAAACAATAATGCTTGTAAGTTGCAGTTACATTTTCATAATAAAAGTAACGAGCAATATAGTTAACTGTACTCATGTTCACAAAATTACCTACCACTCATGTTAACAAAGAATAAAACTCAAAATTACCTACCACTGACTTCTCTTGAAAAAAAGACTGACTTAAAATTGACCAATATCCAACCAATAAAGGCTTCTTAGAAAATGAAACCTTTCCACTATGGATGAAAACAATATTGTTTTGTAAACAATATTTTACAAAAGATTCATAGCTTGGGGAATGCTGGAAATTCCTCTGTGAAGTATGGCATGCATCTAAATGAGATATTAACCAAGTTTAGAGTTGGGGCTCAGGGCAGGACTGTCGGAGTTCATCAACATGCTGTTCTCCCTACCATTCAAAGAAAAAGAAAAGAATTGCTGATGTTATTGGGGGTTTTCTCAAATAATGATCTCAGAAATTAACAAATATGCAGCAGGTGAAAATTCAAAGAATTTTGTATGTGTTAGAGTAATGAGCAGACTTCCCTAGTGGCTCATACAGTAAAGAATCCACCTGCAATGTGGGAGACCTGGGTTCAGTTCCTGAGTTGGGAGGATCCCCTGGAGGAGGGCATGGCGATCCACCCCAGTACTCTTGCCTGGAGAATCCCAATGGACAGAGGAGCCTGACAGGCTATATAGTCCATGGGGTCACAAAGAATCAGACGCAACTGAGCAGCTAAGCACAGCACAGCGCAGAATAATGAACAAGGTAAGGGAGGAAATATTTCTTTACATTAGCAATGATGAATTGTATAGAACAAAAGGGAACTCAAGTCACCATATTGAAATAGCTGACTTCAAGTGTTGATGATGGTTATTAAGCAATGTCAACACCCCATTTAAGCAAATGGGAGCCTAAGTGAGACCAGTCTCTGGCCATATGTGTCAGGATGCTTAGCTGAGAAATCTGTATGCAGGTCAAGAAGCAACAGTTAGAACTGTATATGGAACAACAGACTGGTTTCAAATTAAGAAAGGACTATGTCAAGGCTGTATATTGTCACCCTGCTCATTTAATCTATATATAGAATACATCATGTGAAATTCTGAGCTGGATGAAGCACGGGTTGGAATCAAGATTGCCAGGAGAAATATCAATAACCTCAGATACACAGATGACACCACCCTTATGGCAGAAAATGAAGAACTAAAGAGTCTCTTGATGAAAGTGAAAGAAGAGAGTGAAAAAGTTGACTCAACATTAAGAAAACTAAGATCATGACATTCAGCCCCATCAATTCATGGCAAATAGATGGGGAAACAATGGAAACAGTGACAGACTTTATTTGGGGGGTGTTCCAAAATCACTGCAGATGGTGACTGCAGTCATGAAATTAAAAGATGCTTGCTCCTTGGAAGAAAAGCTATGACCAACCTAGACAGCATATTCAATAGCAGAGACGTTACTTTGCCAACAAAGGTCTGTCTAGACAAAGATATGGTTTTTCCAGTAGTCATGTATGGATGTGAGAGTTGGATTATAAAGAAATCTGAGCACTGAAGAACTGATGCTTTTGAACTGTGGTGTTGGAGAAGACTCTTGAGAGTCCCGTGGACTGCAAGGAGATCCAACCAGTCCATCCTAAAGAAAATCAGTCCTGAATATTCATTGGAAGCACTGATGCTGAAGCTGAAACTTCAGTACTTTGGCCCCTGATACAAAGAACTGACTCATTTGGAAAGACCCTGATGCTGGGTAAGATTGAAGGCAGGAGGAGAAAGGGATGACAGAGGATGAGGTGGTTGAATGGCATCACTGACTTGATGGACATGAGTTTGAGTAAGCTCCAGGAGTTGGTGATAAACAGGGAAGTCTGGCGTGCTGCAGTCCATGGGGTTGCAAAGAGCTGGACACAATTGAACAACTGAACTGAACTGAAGTGAACTGATTCTGTACTGCTTAAAATTCCTGAATAGTCAGGAATAGTCATCTCACAAACTTCAAGACTTGGCCTCAGTTTCTCTCATTGTTCTCCAAATTCCTACTCTACAGTCTGCAACATTCAGCTTGCTCTTCCTTGAAAGCATTCCCATCTCTCCTGTTCTTGTGCAAATACTGATTTTTGCCTGACTTGCATGGCTCAGCTGGTCTGTCTGCTCCAAACCCCTCATACACTCCATCCATCTGCTGGGATAAATCTCAACCACCACTCGGCCTTCCCTACTCAAGAAAGCCTAAGTTGAAGGGTGAATGGGATGGACTGGGAGATTGGGACTGACACATATACACTATCAACACCTTGTATAAAATAGGTAACTAATGAGAACATATGGTGTAACACAGGAAACTCGGTGCTCGGTGGTGGCCTGCATGGGAAGGAAATCCAAAAATAAGGGTTTATATGTATATGGATAGCTGATGCACTTTGCTTACAGCAAAAACTAGCTGTATGTATGTAAAGCAACTATAGTCCAATAAAAATTAACTTTAAAAAAAGGAAGCCTAAGTTTATGACCACCTCTGCTATTTTCTCCCATAATGTCTGCTGCTGCTAAGTCATTTCAGTCGTGTCCAACTCTGTGCGACCCCATAGATGGCAACCCACCAGGCTCCCCCATCCCTGGGATTCTCCAGGCAAGAAGACTGGAGTGGGTTGCCATTTCCTTCTCCAATGCATGAAAGTGAAAAGTGAAAGTGAGGTCACTCAGTCGTGTCCGACTCTTAGCAACCCCATGGACTGCAGCCTACCAGGCTCCTCCATCCATGGGATTTTCCAGGCAAGAGTACTGGAGTGGGGTGCCATTGCCTTCTCCGCCCATAATGTCTAGTGCTTCACATTTAATACCTCTGATCCCAAAGGAAAATAAAGCTCCAGGGGAAAGTATTAAGTGCTCAGAAAATATTCATAGATGGATGGATGGGTAGATGGATAGATGCACAGATCAAAGTTTTAAAAAAAAAAAAAAAACTGAAACATTCTACCTCTACTAACTTATACACGCATCTATAATATTTATATGTAAGTTATATATTTTCTGCATTCAGTATTTATTCAAGGTCAATTCTGCACCTGCTATGGTCTGAGGCACTGGAGATACACCAGGGAAAGCAGATAAAAACAGTGTAAGAACAGAATGATCATAAATAAGCAAAGGATCTAACATGTTAGAAGGTAGTAAGTTCTTTAGGAAACAGCCAGCGACTTAAAGAAGTTGAGAAACGCTAGGGTGGCAGAATAGTTTTTAACAGAATGGGCGCAGCAGATGTTCACTGAGGAGGTGACATCTGAGCAAAGATACCAGGGAGGGGAGAGCAGAGCTGTGCAAATATCTATCAAGAGGGCTACAGGCAGAGGCACAGCCAGAGCAAGGGCCCTGAGGTGAGCACAAGCCTGGCTCAACACAGGCTTGCACTGACCTGAACCACAACCGTTTTACCACTGTGAAGAACAAACACTACTTTCACCTAATTGCCAAAAGATTATTTTTTAAAGTTTTTTTTTTTTTGAAGCTTTCTTTGATGTGGACCATTTTTAGTCTTTACTGAATCTGCAACAATATTGCTTCTGCTTTATATATTTGGTTTCTTGGTTTCAAGCCATGTGGGATCTTAGCTCCCCAACCAGGGATCGAAAGGACACCCCCTGCATTGGAAGGCAAAGTCTTAACCACTGGACCACCAGGAATTATTCATTTTTACCTATTTTGAATTATTTAATTTGGAAATATCACAGGTATTTTTTACCACAGTAGGCAGACTTTATAACTCAAGAACTGTTTTTGATCAGCCAAAAACTTTAGAAAAGAAAAAAAAGAAAAACATTTTTACCCAGTGTGTACTGACCTAAAAATGTTCATTTGCATTAACTTTATTCCTGTGACAATTTAAAGGGCATCCCTTCATCATTCAGAGAGGAAAATGCCTACTAAAATGTAGGAAAATCATGTAACAGCTATGAAAGTTTCTTTTTATTACTGTTTTAATAACTGTAAACTTCAACAGGTACCAACAATTATATTAATATTACTATTAATGCCTATTTTTTTCATTAGGAGTTGAGAAACATCTAAACAGCTACCTTGAATATTTTGTTTTATCCCTGGTAATGATAAGCTTTCATATTTGCCTTCTTACCATCTGGTTTGCTTCAAAAGAATTAAAAAGAAAAGAGTATAACAAATTTAATTAAATGAGCCATGTTTCTAAGACGGATACCCTGTTAATGGGAATGAATTCAGGCTCCTCATATTCCCAAACTTGCTTAACAGTTGTTTACAAAATAAGCCTCTTCCTGTGTTCTAAACTTCCTGCAATGGGTCCACTGATTCTGAACAAAGCCATCCCCTGGGCTTCCCTGATGTCTCAGCAGTAAAGAGTCCACCTGCAATGCAGGAGATGTGGGCTCCATCCCTGGGTTGGGAAGATTCCCTGGAGGAGGGCATAGCAATGCATTCCAGTGTTCTTGGCTGGAGAATTCCACGGACAGGGGAGACTGGCAGGCTATAGCACCTGGGGTTGCAGAGTGGAACACGACTGAAGTGACTTAGCACATGTGCCCAGAAACATCTCTTATAAAGACTGAAAAAGCATGTCGAACAGCAACAACATTAATACTAAGCTTGCATGTACTGATGCTTACCCTGTGCTAGGCACTGTCAATTATTTCATCTAATCATCACAACATTCCTGATAAAGGATGTACTGTTTTTATTCTCACTAGACAGATACACAATCCCCAAAAAGCTTCTCTCTAGATAGCAGGAGCCCTATGGCACCAAGGGACCTCACTGTCTTGACCATTATGGATTAAATTTGGCTAAGTATGCAATCAAAGCAGGACTGACCAGACTGTCCCTCCTAGGAGAGATGATGGAATTAGTGTCTGCAATTGCCTGGAACCTCCTGTAACCTGGAGACAGAGAAGCAGGGGAGGACTCTTGCTAAGAGAGTAAAATAAAGCAGAGATGGGAAAGCGTGCAAGAGAAAGGGGCTTCCCTGCTGGTGCTAGTGGTAAAGAATCCATCCGACAATGCAGGAGACATAAAAGATGCCAGTTCGATCCTTGGGTTGGGAAGATCGCCTGGAGGAGGGCATGGCAACACACTCCAGTATTCTTGCCTGGAGAATCCCATGGACAGAGGAGCCTGGAGGGCTACAGTCCACAGGACTGCAAAGAGTCAGACATGACTGAAGTGACCTAGCATGCACGTATGCAGAGAGAAAGGAGAAATACTTGCTCCGGTTGTTGATGCCTTTCTGGTACCTGTTTCCATTCTTTCCTGAGGCCTGACCATGGCTCCTGGGCTCAGGATCTGTAAACCACATGGATTAACCACTGGTCCCCAAAGTTTTTGGCACCAGGGACTGGTTTCAAGAAGACAATTTTTCCAAGGACCAGGGTTGGGGAGGGAATGGTTTCAGGATGATTCAGATGCATTATGTTTATTGTGCACTTTATTTCTATTATTATTATGTCAGCTCTCCCTCAGATCATCACACATTAGATCCTGGACATGATCTCTCATATCCAAGTCATTACTCACCATGAACTCTGCCCCCAATAGGGTGCATCAACACAGCACTCTAAGTAATAATAATCCCCTTCAAATCTGATCGTTCTTGTGCAGTTGCTAAGTTGTATCTGACTGCAACCCCGTTGGCCAGGCTTCCCTATCCTCCAACATCTCCCAGAGTTTTCTCAAACTTGTATCCACTGAAACAGTGGTGCCATCCACCCATCTCATTCTCTGTCACCCTCTCCTGCCCTCAGTCTTCCTCAGCATCGGGGTCTTTTCCAATGAGTCGACTCTTCCCATCAGGTGGCCAGTTTTGGAACTTCAGCTTCAGCATCAGTCCTTCCAATGAATATCCAGGGTTGATTTCCTTTAGGCTTGACTGATTTGATCTCCTTGCTGTCCAAGGCACTATCAAGAGTCTGCTCCAACACCACAACTCAAAAGCATCAATTCTTCAGCACTCAGCCTTTACGGTCCACTCTCACATCTGTACATGACTACTGGAAAAACCACAGCTCTGACTATATTGAACTTTGTCAGCAAAATGATGTCACTGCTTTTTAGTAAGATGTCTAGGTTTGTCAAATCTGACACTCAAGGCATTATGTTCTTTCAACACCTTTTCCAAAATCTAATACCAAAAACAGTTTTCTCACCTTTCATACACAAATGCTTCTTTAGTCCTTACCATGCACAGACACACTTCATTACTTTTGCTTTCACTGCCTGCTATAGTTTCCTTTGTAACATGTATCACAACTATAATAAAGTAATTGTATACAATTCATTTATTTCTCATCTGTCTCCCCTGCTAGACTATTAATTCCATGAGGGCAGATTGAGTATGTCTAAAGCAATAACTGGCATAGAAATTTTTAATCAAATAATTAATCTCTTTCCCTTCCCTTTATCCCCATTTACAGGAGCTCAGAGAGAGTAAGAAAGCTGCAAGTGCTTACATAACTAGGGCAGAGCAAAACAATGTAGAAATCCAGCTCTTTCTAAAGTGTTTTATTTTTCCACCGCTTTCAGGATCCCCCCAGAAATGTCCATGTGGCTTTTAAATTATGTAAAATCCCCCTTGCCCACAGCTGTAATATTTCAGTAGCCATTTAAGGATGTTAAACTTAACATAATATTTTTGGCAATAAAAGCAGCATTGCAAAATAATCACATTTATTTTCACATCCAAAATAAAATCCCACTATGTTAATACCTAAAGATACAGAGCAAGAATTAGGTATATTACAAACCACCTCCAGGGCACAGGTTATCCTGAAGCATCTTTGAAAATCCTGTCTTAAAATTGGAATAGTTAAGGACATATTCAAACTAGTTTCTAAATATGCCTCAAAGAAAGACCAACAGGTGGCCTCCCTGTGGCTCAGTCTAAAGAATCTGCCAGCAATGTGGGAGATCTGGTTTAATCCCTGATTGGGAAGATACCCAGGAGAAGGAAATGGCAACCCACTCTTCTTGCATGGAGAATTCCATAACAGAGGAGCCCGATGGGTTATAGTCCATGGGGTTGCAAAGAGTCAGGTACAACTGAGCAGCTAACATTCATTGATTCAAGGCCAACAGGGTATTTTCCTTAAAATCCCATGTTGTTAAGACAGTCAATCTCTTCTCTCAACTTCTAGTATTTTAGGTTATTTTTGGAGCCTGAGGTGGTAGATAAAGGAAATGGGGAAATTGAAAGGACTTGGACGGAGTAAATGGTAGGCATTTTTTAAATAAAGAAAACATCCTAAAAGATCTTGCCTGACCTGCCATTGTTCCAAAACTGGCAACCTACAAGACAGACAGAAAAGGATCTGGGCTAGTACCTTGTCTTAAAAATAAAATATATACCTAATATTTACAGAGAGTTGATTTGAAATAAAAGTTTTGATTTCTTACTCCATTTGAAAGAAGTCTGAGTTCTCTTTAGATGGGACTCTTGCCCTCAAACTTGCTTGATTCTTTTCCAGACTTCACTCACTTATAAAATCAGCTGGATGACATATAATTTGATTTTGATCCCTCCAGTCTGAACTGACAACTCTCTTCCCATATTCACAAACTCCAGCCATACTGGCTTTCTTTCATTTCCATTAACTCATGAAGCTTCTTCAAACATGTATCCATCAAAGTTTTGTGAGAAAACAGAAGTCATTCTAAATATGCGAAGCATAAAAAAGTATTTAACACAAGGAATTAGAATCAAACTCTGAAAAGGCTTGAGAGCAAAGATTAGGGAAATGGCTGCTAACATTTAAGAAATCAGGAAGTGAAAGAATCGTAAGAAACCACCCACCGTGGTATCAGCCAAAGAATCACTGATTCTCAGGACAGCATTTGAAATCTGCTGGTCCAACTCTCATCTGTAGTCTGATGAGACTTACAGGCAGTACACAGTAACTGCCAGGGAATAAGGGCTTCTCCTTCTCGTCTGTTTTCAGATCTCTCATAGCACCTTTCGTTGTTGAAACCCATATATATATATATATATATATTTATTTTTTTTTTTTTTGGCTGCACCAGGTCTTACTTGTGGTACACAGGATCTTTTAGGTTCCCATGTGAACTCTTGGTTTTGTGGCAGGTGGGATCTAGTTCCCCAACCAGGGATTGAGCCCAGGGCCCCTGCTTTGGGAGCATGGAGTCTTAGCCCCCAGACCACCAGGGAAGTCCCTCCTTGTTGAAATCTACCTGGGAATCCTGCTGGCAAGGAAGCCTGTGGGGGAGAGTGTCCAGGCTTCTGGTCTTTGTTCTTCAAAAGAACACCAAGGCCAGCAGGGACAAAACGAAATATGAAAAAGAATTCCCAGTACACTATCACCAGTCCTTTGCTGGTACACTTGCTTTTGCTAGAATGCTCTCCCCTCCTCATCTTCAAATCAGGTCAATCAACTTTGTAAGAAAGAATTGGGATGGCTGAGGAAGGACCTCAAAAACTCTTCTCCTCAGTAAAATCAATGACAACAGTGGGGAAAATCATCAAAACCAATAGTTTCAGACTCTAGAAATTAACCAAAGTCTGTTAATAATCCAAGGTAAATTTATACTCCCCAAAAGTAGCTGAATTTTGAGGTTTCATAATTTGCCCTTTGCCCATGCCCTACATTTTCTTCTCAGCATTGAAAACTAACAGCATCACAGTTATGGTCACCATGAAAACCAGCAGCCAAGTAGTTGCTGAAAGAGGAAAAAACAGGTTTGAAGTTTCCTTAAAAGCCTGATTCCTAGAAAACTGTCAGTATTTGACTTATCTGCCAACTCCTTGTAAATCCTCACTAACAGCACTTGTCTTTAATTGACCAAAAACTAAGAGCTTGCCCAGTACAAATAGCCTTATCTCTATGATATTTGACAAAAAAAAAAAAAAAAAAAACAGCAATTATTTAACATAGCATCTGCCTAATGAGGTAATAATAGTTGGGGAGGGGAAATAAGATTGACTGAAAAGTGTAAAAAAGAGGCACAGGCAACTGGATGTCCATGAAAGGCTTTGAAAAGCTCTACAAAGACCGATGGACAGAGATTTGTGACACTTTACAAGAGGCAGTGATCAAGACCATCCCCAAGAAAAAGAAATGCGAAAAGGCAAAACAGTTGTCTGAGGAGGACTACAAATAGAAAAGGAGAGAAGCAAAAGGCAAAGGAGAAAAGGAAGGATATACCCATTTGAGCACAGAGTTCCAAAGAATAGCAAGGAGAGAGATAAGAAAGCCTTCTTCAGTGATCAGTGCAAAGAAATAGAGGAAAATTAGAGATACCAAGGGAACATTTCATGCAAAGATGGACTATCAATAAAAGACAGAAACTGTATGGACCCAGCAGAAGCAGAAGATATTAAGAAGAGGTGGCAAGAATACACAGAACTGTACAAAAAAGATCTTCATGATCCAGATAATCATGATGGTGTGATCACTAACCTAGAGCCAGACATCCTGGAATGTGAAGTCAAGTGGGCCTTAGGAGGCATCACTACAAACAAAGCTAGTGGAGGTGATGGAATTCCAGTTGAGCTATTTCAGATCCTAAAAGATGATACTTTTTAAGTGCTGCACTCAATATGCCAGCAAACTGGGAAAACTCAGCACTGGTCACAGGACCAGAAAAGGTCAGTTTTTCATTCCAGTCCCAAAGAAAGGCAATGCCAAAGAACGCTCAAATTACCACACAATTGCACCCATCTCACATGCTAGTAAAGTAATGCTCAACAGTCTCCAAGCCAGACTTCAACAGTACATGAACTGTGAACCTCCAGATGTTTAAACTAGATTTAGAAAAGGCAGAAGAACCAGAGATCAAATTGCCAACATCCATTGGATCATCGCAAAAGCAAGAGAATACCATAAAAACATCTACTTCTCTTTTACTGACTATGCTAAATCCTTTGACTGTGTAAATCACAACAAACAGTGGAAAATTCTTCAAGAGATGGGAATACCAGACTATGTTACCTGTCTCCTGAGAAATCTGTATGCAGGTCAAGAAGCAAGAGTCAGAACTGGACTTGGAACGAGAGATTGGTTCCAAATTGGGAAAGGAGTACATCAAGGCTGTATATTGTCACTCTGTTCATTTAACTTATATACAGAGTACATTATGCAAAATGCTGGGCTGGATGAAGCACAAGCTGGAATCAAGATTGCCGGGAGAAATATCAATAACCTCAGATACACAGATGATACCACCCTTATGGCAGAAAGTGAAGAAGAACTAAAGAACCTCTTGATAAAAGTGAAAGAGGAGAATAAAAAAGCTGGCTTAAAA
Organism: Redunca redunca; assembly: GCA_006410935.1. NCBI lineage: Eukaryota > Metazoa > Chordata > Mammalia > Artiodactyla > Bovidae > Redunca > Redunca redunca. Next base: position 223,356 of record SJYQ01000103.1, on the reverse strand, counting down.
CTCAGCATTCAAAATATGAAGATCATGGCATCCAGTCCTATCAATTCATGGTAAATAGGGAAACAATGGAAACAGTGACAGACTTTATTTTGGGAGGGTTCCAAAATCACTGCAGATGGTGACTGCCGCCATGAAATTAAAAGATGCTTACTCCTTGGAAGAAAAGCTATGACAAACCTAGACAGCATATTCAAAATCAGAGACATTATTTTGCCAACAAAGGTCTGCCTAATCAAAGCTATAGTTTTACCAGTAGTAATGTATGGATGTGAGAGTTGGACTAAAAAGAAATCTGAGCACCAAAGAATTGATGCTTTTGAACTGTGGTGTTGGAGAAACACTTGAGTCCCTTGGACTTCAGGGAGATTCAAACCAGTCCATCCTAAATGAAATCAACTCTGAATATTCATTGGAAGGATTGATACTGAAGCTCCAAAACTTTGGCCACCTGATGCAAAGAACCAACTCACTGGAAAAACCTGATGCTGGGAAACATGGAAAGCGAAACAAGAAGAGAACAGCAGAGGATGAAATGGTTAGATAGTATCACTAACTCAAAGGACATGAGTTTGAGCAAACTTCAGGAGATAGTGAAGAACAGGGAAGTCAGGCGTGCTGCAATTCATGGGGTCACAAAGAGTCGAACAATATTTAGTGACTCAACAACAAGAACAACAAAGCAAGATGAGAAAGTTCTAGAGCTCTGCTGTACAAAATCATACTTATAATCAAGACTCTAATGTATACTTAAAATTTTATTGAGGGTAGATCTCATGTTAAGAGTTCTTACCACACATGCAAAAAAATTTAACTTACATGAATAGATAACCAACCTGATCAATTTTGCCCTTCTTTTGATGGACCAAGAAGAAAAACATTAATATGTAAATCTCAAGGAAGTCTTCAGTTGGAGGATAAAATGAGAAAGTAACATGACCTGGGAGATTAACAGAAGTGACCAGGACCAAAATATGCTTAATAAGTAGCTCAAGTCTTAAAGAAATTATACAACCAACTTAAGCCTACTCACATGAGCTGTCAGTTTTTACAATATCTAATGATTACAAATAGGCAATTCACTAAACTTCACATTGGTAGGTAGAAAAATATTCATCGTACAACAGTCTCGTTACTTATATAAAGGTTTAATAACTCAAATTTCACAAACTTCTGCAGCTCTCACCAAGCTCTAGCTTGCTGCAGAAAGTCTGCACTTTGTTATTTTTGCTGCCAGTCAATCCTAAAGGAAATCAACCCTGAATATTCATTGGAAGGATGGATGCCGAAGCTCCAATACTTTGGCCACCTGATGAGAAGAGTCAACTCACTGGAAAAGACCTTGATGCTGGGAAAGACTGAAAGCAGGAGGAGAAGGGGACAACAGAGGATTAGACGGTTGGATGGCATCACTGACTCGATGGACATGAGTTTGAGCAAGCCCCAGAAGTTGGTGAAGTAGGACAGGGAAGCCTGGGTGCTGCAGTCCATGGGGTCACAAAGAGTCAGACAGAACTTAATGACTGAACAACAATCTTATTAGAATAGATCTGTTAAGTAAACATACTTGTAGCGTTTTAGGATCACTTACAGTCCTGGGAAGCAGGAGCTTTAGCGCATGTTGTGTTAAGGTATAAGCCACAGAATTAACAGTTGAAGGCAAAGTCTATGCATCCTCCCACATGCCATGGCATACAAAATCTAGGCATTTCAGACTCTGCAGTGTGCAATGTGTGGTGCTGCGGAATCTGTCAGGGGCCATTTGCAGTAACAAAGAACAAAACTGTGTGGACAAGCTCCCTGAAAAAGCTGATCCAGGAACTTTTCCTCCTGTCCCTTTTGTTCTTGTCAATTACCGTGATGGTGGGGAAACCAAGCACTGGAGAGGAACCTGAGAAAGTTTTCTGAGAAAATCCTTAAGGATGCTTCTCTTTCTGCATCAGGAATGGACCAGAGCATTAATTCCTTGATTTCTATGGTGTCTCCTTATCACTAAAATCTAAGATATTCTGTCTCATAGGCTCTCTGTCATATTTTAAGTTGCCCTCGGGACCCTAAATCTTTCAAAGGTCATCGCTACTGCAGCAATGGTCTGAGTATGAAGCTATATAACACTGGATGCCATAATTATCTTCCTGAAGAACTTGATGGCATCATGAGCTGAAGGGACTACTTGCTACTCAAGACAATCTTACTATAAACTCACAGAATTTTATTGTGATACTAAAAAATGCATATATGGGTCTCCATATCCAGAAATTACTAAAGCATGTATACTTTGTTGCCAATTTCTTGTTTTTGAAACAGGAGGAAAAGGTTTCCCAGCCACACTGTTCTTGGTTTGGAATTTCATAGGTCAGAATGCAAGCTTTTTCCTAAGGATTTCTGCACACTACTGGAAGTATTGTTGTCAGCTCTGCAGGCACACATGCACACACACATACAAATTCACACACAAATTCACATTGGGAGAGAGAAAAGTAATCAAAATTGTTTACTTTTATTTTACTTTGAACTGCTGTAATTACATTTACCATGGTTATTGTTGTTGTTCAGTTACTAAGGCACGTCCAAATCTTCACGACCTCATGGACTGCAGCATTCCAGGCTTCCCTGTCCTTCACTATCTCCTGGTGTTTGCTCAGACTCATGTCCAGTGAGGTGATGATGCCATCTAACCGCCTCATCCTCTATCATTTCCTTCTCCTCCTGCCTTCAATCTTCCCTAGCATCAGAGTCTTTTCCAGCAAGTTGGCTCTTCACATCAGGTAGCCCAAGTATTGGAGCTTCAGCTTCAGCGTCAGTCCTTCCAACAAATATTCAGGGTTGATTTCCTTTAGGATTTTAGGTTTCACCTCCTTGCAGTCCAAGGGACTCTCAAGAGTCTTCTCCAGCTTCATAATACCAGAAGTCAAAGATAATGTAAATCCCAGATCCATTATACATAAATCAGCATCACATGATCTCTAATAAGGTATAAAACATTTAACAGCTCAATGTTTACTAATATATTCTGAGCATCTGTTTAAATACAGCATAGTGTTAGTCCCTGTGGGGCAACAACACTGAACTACTGGCGTCTCATCACTCTAGGGGCTCCCCATTGGCAGCTGAGCAGGGGACAAAAGGGGGTTGTCACACCTGCCAAAGTACATTTGATGCAAAGCATGATATGATGGTTCTCATATTTGAAGCTCCCATAAAATCAGTTTAAACACACTGCCATGTGATTCTGCGGAGAGTTCATTCACATCAAAGTTAGCATTGTTCATTTGAGACTAAACAAACCATATCATGCTAAACAGATTTGGACTTGAATTTAGAAGTAAAGGACCTGCCCACACCCCCATCAATGTTCACCATTGCAGGAAATGACACCCATCACCCAGTTCCCCAACCTCCCAAAATAAGAATCATTCTTATTTCCTCTTTTTCTTCAACTCTCAGATCCGGTCCATCATCAAACTCTCATCACTCCCCTCCAAACCATACCCGGATTTACTATCATAGTTTCCTTACTGGTCTCATACTTCCATCCTTTTCTCCCTACAATCTCCCCACAGGAGCCAACTTGACCTTTTAACACCTGAGCCAGCCACCTGGTTCTATAAACAATTTGGAACATAGCCATTTGTTTAAGTATTGTTCATGGCTATTTCCATGGCACAGCAGCAGAACTGAGTAGTTATAACCGAGACAGTACAGCCTACAGAGAGACTAAAACACTTACTATCCAATACTTAAGAGTTTACTAATATGTCTTTTTAAAAATAAATCAGATCAGGCCATCTCCCTTTCTGAAAAAGCTCAAGAGTTCCTCTTTACACTTGGAAGAAAATCCAAATGTCTTACTTTAGCCCATGAGGTAGAAAGTGAAGAACTAAAGAACCTCTAGATGAAAGTGAAAGAGAAGAGTGAAAAATCTGGCTTAAAACTCAACATTCAAAAAACAAAGATCATGGCATCCAGTTCCATCACTTCATGGCAAATAGATGAGGAAACAATGGAAACAGTGACAGACTTTATTTTGCAGATGGTGACTGCAGCCATCAAATTAAAAGATGCTTGCTCCTTGGAAGAAAAGTTATGACCAACCTAGACAGCATATTCAAAAGCAGAGACATTACTTTGCCGACAAAGGTCCTTCTAGTCAAAGCTATGATTTTTCCAGTTGTCATGTATGGATGTTAGAGTTGGACTATAAGGAAAGCTGAGCACTGAAGAATAGATGCTTTTGAACTGTGGTGTTGGAGAAGACTCTTGAAAGTCACTTGGACTGCAAGGAGATCAAACCAGTCCATCCTAAAGGAAATCAGTCCTGAATATTCATTGGAAGGACTGATGCTGAAGCTGAAGCTCCATTACTTTTGCCACCTAATGCAAAGAACTGACTCTTTGGAAAAGACCCTTATGCTGCGAAAGACTGAAGGCAGGAGAAGGGGACAACAGGATGAGATGGTTGGATGGCATCACTGACTGGTTAGACTGAGTTTGAGCAAGCTCTGGAAGTTGGTGATGGACAGGAAAGTCTGGCGTCCTGAAGTCCATGGGGTCATTAAGAGTCAGACATGACTGAGCAACAGAACTGAAAGTCGCACTCGTTCATCCACCGTGGTCTCTTTGCTATGCTAAGCGTGCCACATTCAAACAGTGAGGACGATATATCTAAAAGCTCATTATTCACGTTTTAGAATAACTGCTTAGGGCTTCCCTGGTGGCATTGTGGTAAAGAACCCACCCGCCAATGCAGGAGACATGCATTCAACCCTGATCTGGGAAGATCCCACGTGCTGCTGAGCAACAAAGCCCCTGCATCGCAACTACTGAGCCTGCGCTTTAGATCCCAGGAACCGCAACCACTGAGCCTACGTGCCGCAACTACTGAAGCCCACATGCCCTGGGGCCCATGCTCTGCAACAAGAGACGCCACTGGGATGAGAAGCCCGTGCACCGCAACTGGAGAGTAGCTCCCGCTCGCCACAAGGAGAAAATAGCCAGAGGAGCAACGAAGACCCAGCACAGCCACAGATAAATAAATAAACAAATAAAATTATGAACAAAAAAAGAAAACTGTTTAGATGAGGTGGCCATACCCCAGACCTCAGAATCAGGATCACACAGACTAGGCTTTCATGTTAGGCTTCAAAACTTGCTCTCTCTGGGTTCCTTTTCCCATTTGACAAACCGGAAGATTGCTATTTATCTGAGTGAGTGTTAGAGGGAATTAAAGGAGAATATGTAAACACTAAGGACTTTACAAAGCTTAGTCATGTCCTTTCCCAGACCAAAATGAACACTCTTCATGTTTTAACCTGTCCTCATTTGGGCCCTGGATATTAAAATCTACATCCTGAAGCAAGAAAAATACATAAAAATAAACTACCTTAAAATTTGTTATGTCTTAGGTGTAAATTTCATTTTTTAATCTTTTTTTAAACTGAACCATTTTCTTCTTCTGGAACTTACATCCTTTATGGAAATCAAATACAAGTTCCTCTTTGCCAACCAGCCAAGATGTAGTTACACATGAATATTTTCACTTCTGGAATCTTTTTTATAATCAAAGAAAGCTTGGGAAACACAGTAATAAAGCCAACAGAGGCTTTACTATTGCTTCAAATCCAAGCAAATACCTTTTGAGACATCTGTGTGACCTTATGAGGCATAGAAACAGGATTATTCTTGCAATACTCCATCTAGGGATGCATACTAGTTTAGCTCAGGCTGAGCCATTAGAAAAGGAATCTGGAAGGAAGTATTTCAAGATTGTGAACTTGGTGCTGGTTCAGGTTATTTTAAGACACGATTTCAGAAAGACCAGTCAGTCCTCTCTGGCTTAGCCACTGAATCACAAAGTGCCGCCTCTTCCTAAGACCTTGCAATGGAGTTTAGGTTCAAGGAGCTTATTTGGGACAGAATCCTAGCAAACACCAGTCAGGGGGAGAGAGAGCAGGACAGGTAAACAAAAACAGAGGATGAAGGTGACTGTGTAGCGTAATTGGAATTTAATGTCTCCAGGAACCTCTGGAGCCAGAGTATCTCCGAGTTATACACATGATGGGTGAAGAAGCCAAGATACTCACAAACTAACTCCAGTAAGTCACTGGTTGAAGGCTGCACTCGGGGCCAAGGGCAAAGTGCACTCCAACTATCCAAGAAGCCCGCAGGGGAAAACAAGCAGAGGCTGCCAGCTGGTCCATGCGAATGACAGTGGAGGCTCACTGGGGCTGAGGAAGGGCGCTGGCAGCATTTGCCACGCAGGCGATCTGAGTCCCGAGGCCTGGCTGGGCCCTGCGGCCCTACTCCAATTTAACACTGAAGCCAAGACGCAGAAGGAGATAAGAGACAATGTCAGGCCTAGGAATATTGATTCACTAATCAAATGTTTATCAGCAGCCCACTGCAAGACAGAGGAACTAGTCGTGGGCCAAATGTTGGCTTCTCTTTCCCACCCCACGCCCTCTGCACAACCTAACCTCAGCAAGTCACACCTCTTCATGGGCCTGTGCACCCTCACTGATTCTGGGGTTGACTTCCTCTCTGAACGATCTGCTTTCCTTCTAGTCTCAGCTCAGCACTCGGCAGTCTCAGCTCCTGTAACATTATGTATCCTTCTCTAGCAGACTTTCTCAGGGTGTATCATCTTCAGTTCTTTCATGTCTGTCCACCCCTACCAGGCTCAGGGCACCAACACAGAACAGATGCTCAAGGAATCTTTCATTGAATTGAACAAAAGCAAAGTGCAAGCAACAGAAGAAACCAAATCTGGATGCTGACATTTTCAACAGGGTAGAATATATTTAGAAACATGGAAATATGCTCATACAACATTGTCTTAAATATACACATATACACAGAAGCCTGGACAGATAATACACATATTTTATATTTTAATAGTGAACTCTATCTTTGGTTTAACTATATTTTCTAATTTTACTACCATGAAGGCATAGTAACTGTATCTTTGAAAAGTTAAATTGACCTCTAAGAACAATGCAAGGCTTACTAATGGAAAGTCAGAGTCAGGCCAGTTATAGGTCACAGACTTTAAGGCCAGTCAGGGAAGCCAATGAGTAACTGAACAGGCAGGATCCAGGCAGAGGAAGACTTTGAAATTGAGGCAGCTCCTCCCTCTGAAGGGAACCTTCACCCAGAACATGTCCTCATAGTAGGACCACTTGGGTCTGAATGGGGGCTGGCATATTAGGTTATGGATGTTGTGCAAGGACCAAGCCAGAGGGGCTGGGGGGACTGGAGGTAAAAACATAGATCCTCACTCCTGATCTCATGGACTACTCATCTTCCTTCTTGTAAGCAGCCTCAGCTTTACCAACTGAGTGATTATCTGCAGAGCATTAAGCAAAGCATGGGAGCCAAACTCATCCAACCTCTGATCATCCATTTCTCTGTCTCTTTAAATACCAAGTTATCAAATTAGAAAGCCTTGAAAGTGATCGCACTTCAAACTCATTTTCCAGATGGGAATATCAAACATCGAAGAGGAAGAATATTTTAAACCAGAAGTCGTTATTTCATTGAACATGCCGACGCACAGAGATTGGAGGTAGGTGCTAGGAAGGCTGTTTGAGGACTCTGAGGTCAGGCTTGATGATAGAGCTATGTGTGGTTGATTAGTAATGTCTGCATGGCAATGGCTAGGGAAACAGTGACCCACATGCCATTCTCTCCTTAGCCCTGAGCAGCAGCAGGATAGTGAGCATTTATGAGAGAAGCCCCATGGAGAGAAGACGATATGGCACCAAAGACATTTCTAATTTTATAATACAAGGAAACACACTTAGACAAAGTCATTATATCTTTCAAGGTAATTAAAAAAAATTTTTTAAAGTACATGATAGAATGAAGATTCAGATTCTTATCTGTCCAACCCCAAAACCCATGCTCTTGACAGCCATCCTTCAGGGTCTTCCTGGGTGGCTGCCTCTTTTCCATAATCCCCCAGTACCACTGCCCTCACTCAGCTCTGACAGCTCAGCTCCTAAAGTAGCCTCAGGACTCACCCGCTTCTAATTTCAATAGCTCGCTCTCTTTGCCTTGGACACAAAGACACAATGTCCCAGGTCTTCTTTTTCAGGTCCCAAGTTGTCACTCTCTGCACTTTACCACTGAATGTGTCATGTGGCTTCAGCCCTTCCTTTCAACCTGCTTGATTTATTCAAGTGCGTGAAAATGACTCACAAGTTACATGAAGACAAACCCAGCTGTGTGCCAGAGATAATTATTTCCGAGTAATTAAAATGAGCTATGGGCTGCCAAATTAAACACCAAAACATGATTCTGCACTTTTTCTCTTATCTGCCTCGTCCGGTCTCCGGCAGTCAAAGGAAACTGCTTGCTAAGGCAGGGGCTCCCCAGCTCTAATACATTAATCATCGCTGTTCAGCAGCCTTATTAAAGGATCGTCTCTGCCTGAAAGACTTTCTGCAGCCCAAGAGAAAACCTCTGGTCTGCAGTGAGAGGGCTCCAAGGTGACCACTTACGGCACTTGCTGTTAGTAAACTCCCCCCCAAAATCTGTTCAACACATCTAGAATTAACATAGATGTCATATAACAATAGGGACAGTGAGGAAGGAGGCAGCAGAGATGGAGAGAAGGGAGAAGCTGCGCAGTCCACTGCAGCCCCCCAATTGCATCTATCACATTCACTCTGAACCTTCTGGAGAGCTGTCTCAAATTCCTCTGTAACCCAGGTCCCAAATACGAACAGACTTAGATGCTCAGAGTCTTCCCAGGTGGCATTAGTGGCAAATAACTTGCCTGCCAATGAGGAGACATGAGAGACTCTGGTTCAATCCCTGGGTTGGGAAGATCCCCTGAAGAAGGAAATGGAACCCACTCCAATATTCTTGCCTGGAGAATCCCATGGACAGAGGAACCTGGAGACGGAAGTGACTTAGCACACAGACGCGAACAAACTCAGATGCAGAGACTCTCATTCAAGTTCTTTACTGAGAGAACACTCTCAGGAGAGACCCATAAGTGTGTGAGGGAGGTGGGCAGGGCAGGGGTCAAAGCTAGGCAAAAAATGTGCTTCCACAAAAAGTCTTGGTCTGATCCCATGAGGAGCTCAGAATCATAAACTGTATCACAGTGTCTGAACCACCCAGAGGCAAGGCGACTAGCATATTCTATGCCTCCATCAGTCAGTCATTGCTGAGAGCTACCCTTTGTGGCAATAACTTGGGGGTATGGAGCATGCAACTCAAGGACAATCTCAGATGAGAAGTGCATGGATAAGCCATCAGCAGCCTGTACCCACAGCAGCTGGGAGAGGGGCGGCCCAGTGAGGTAGCAAAGACCTAGATGGGGTGCTGACAGCACCTGCTCCCCTCTTGTACATAGTCTCATGGTGTTTAGACAAAGAATATCTAACCTGGAAGTGATCTCAAAGTGGGGGTCCTAAGCCTGAGGTTTATGTCCTCCACAAGACACATGCTTGACCTCGGGGATTATGTGATCCCACTGAAATTGTCTGCAAAATGTACACCTGTGAAACTGACAGGGAACAAAGACCATAGGTCTCATCTGAATCTCTGTAGCAGGAATCCCCAGCCCCAGGGCCACAGACGGGTACCAGTCCCTGGCCTGATGGGAACAGGAGCACCCAGCAGGAGGTGAGCAGTGGGCTGGCAAACAAAGCTTCATCTGTATTTACAGCCACTCCCCATCACTCCATTATTGCCTGAGCTCTGCCTCCTATGAGAGGTGGCATAACAAATACAATACATTTGAATCATCCCATAACCATTTTCCACCCCTAGTCTGTGGAAAACCTGTCTTCCACAAAATTGGTCCTTGGTGCCAGAAAGATTGGGGACCGCTATTGTAGAGTCCATGACCCTCTTGGGTTCAGAAGTTCACCTCCAAACTTTCTCAGGGCACAGACAGCTGTAATTCAACCTTTTCCATGAAGCTTTCCTAAACTCATCCCTATTTGTTGCCTACTTCAGGGGCATAGTTGGGGGCCTAGGGAGGGGCCAAGATGTCATCATACCTCTTCTAAATATGGTAAGCGTGTTAATGATTTTGAAGATGGTGATGAGGACAATGAAAGCTACAGTTTATCTGAAAGCCAAAGCTTAGCATATATTTAATACATGCCAGTTGTTGTCCTCAACTTGGGTTAGCTCACTTAGTTTTCAAAACTATTCTTTGAAGGAGGACCTATTAATACATCCCACATTATCCTGTAAAAAAAAAAAAAAAAAAACTAAAATACTGAAAAATTAAGTAACTTACCCAACTTTTGATAGTTAAGAAGTAGGAGAGTCAGGATTTGAACCCAGGCAATCAAACTCCAGAACTGCAAGAATGCTGAAGGAAATCACGTAAAATATGTGGCTGAAGCATCAGGATTCAGACCATAAAGCCACAAAGATACACAAAGGCAGTGGCTCTTCAATTCTCTAGTCTCTCCATTACCAAGGCCATGGGGCCATGCCCTCCCCAGCCCTCTAGGATACAACAAGGACTTCAGAAATACCAGTTATACACGTGACTAAATTAAATGGTTAAACAAGATAAAGTGAGCGTAAAAGTGCCTAACTCAGTCCCTAGACTTAATGGGTACACAAGCAATGATAATTTCCTCTCTATGAAAAGAAAGTTATTTTTCCATTCCATTCCCCCAGATACCCCACCATGCCTCAGAAAATAGTGACAGGTACAAAATTTACTGAACTGAACTGAATGGGTAAGAGGAAGGGTACTCATTTGGAAAGACCCTGATGCTGGGAAAGATTGAAGGCAGGAGGAGAAGGGGATGACAGAGGATGAGATGGTTGGATGGCATCACGGACTCAATGGACATGCTCTGTGAGCAAGCTCCGGGAGTTGGTGATAAACAGGGAAGCCTGGTGTGCTGCAGTCCATGAGGTCGCAAAGTCGACATGGCTGAGACTGAACGACTGAACTGAAGACCAAAAAGAGTGATATGAGGGACATCCCTGGTGGTGCAGTGGATAGGACTCTGTGCTCCCACGCAGGGGATCTGGGTTCGATCACTGGTCAGGGAACTAAAATCCCACATACCACAACTCAGCCCACTCAAAGCCAGGAGGAGCCCATGTGCCACAATGAAGACCCAGAACAGCTAAAAGAAATAATAAAATTTAAAACAAAAAAGCAAAATGAGAAAGTAAGAGAGTAGTAAGGAGGAGGGAAAAAAAACCGAGAGAGGGAAATGAAGCAGCCAAACTTCTACCGTTAGACATACACCCAGCACATACAGTCAGTAGGCTGCTGCCTGGCATGTGTGCAATTTGATTTGCAAGAGCCCAACATAGATTGGGTCTGTAATCGCATATTCCTATGCAACCCCCAGCTCTGCAATGGAAAAAGGCTCACCTGCATTGGAGAGAGACTGAACAAGGATACATATTCATCTGACCCTTCTTTCAGCCAGTCCACTCCAACCACCGCCCCCCTCCTCCAGTTTCTCCATCACATTTTTTCTTCCTCCATAACACTTTTTCTTCCTCTCCTTTAATCATCCTTTAACACCACAGCACCACCTACCGTCTCTGGATGCCGAGAGGTGAGGAACACTCGGCTTGGACCCGAAGGAGATTTTAACATCACTTGCAAGCGTGCTACCAAGGACCATTCATCAGCCCTGTGACAAGCCTGGCCGAGGTGAGATTGCCACTCAGCATTTCAGATTGCAGGCTCTCCCCTCGCCCCTGTTCACTGCCAGGCTCTTTCTCCCCACTGAAGCATTTCCTCACAAAACTAAATGGGTAATTTAAAGAGAAGGAAAGTCTCCCAGGAAATGAGGCACAGTGCCGGGCCAGCCGTGGAGTTTCTTCCACTTATACCAGGATGACTACCTGTAGCTAAAAGGAAAAATGGCTCAATAGAGCTAATTAGTCTGGGAAGTGACCCAGCATGCTGATGTGCTTCTTGGTTTAAGACCACATAGAGCCTCAGGCACAGAAAGAACACACTTGACGGAAAGCCCTAAAATCAGACCAATTGTAACAAAACTGGAGGGCACAGAGTAGACGGAGAAAGTCAATCTGTCCTCAGCTGCCCCAGTCGGGTTCATTCTCCTCATAGGCAGCTGCCCGTGTCCACCGACACAGCACACGTGCACCCCCGTGTCCACCTGGACCTCCACGCTAGCCAGAGAGACAGCCCTTGTGCCTGCCATTGGCCCATTTCTCTCAGCCCGGGCCCACCTCTCCATCCTGCTATGCCATGGCCTTTGTGCTGAGTCACTCAGTTGTGTCCCACTCTTTGAGACCCCGTGGACTGTAGCCCTCCAGGATCCTCTGTCCATGAGATTCTTCAGGCAAGAATACAGGAGTGGGTTGCCACGCCCTCCTCCAGAAGATCTTCCAGACCCAGGGATCGAACCCAGGTCTCCCACATTGCAGGCAGATTCTTTATCATCTGAGCCATCAGGGAAGCCCTGGGTGTCTGCAAACTGGCTCCAGGGTGTCCCTGCTCCTTAGCTTTCACTTAGGGTCTGCAGTGAGGTTATGGAGCAGGAAAGCCACTCCTGTCTGCGTTCAGTTCACGTTGGTCTTATTCCAACAGCATCAGATAGCTTCTGTGCTTCTCAGGATTCAGGGTAGCAGCCCCATGGTTTCCCCACTGAATAAGCCGAGTATCAGACAGCGGCAAGCCCTGAGTGTGGGCACCCAGCGCTGCAGGACCCTCTCCCCTACAAGTACCTAGAGCTCCGTAGCATCATTTTCTCCTTAGTGATGGCTGCTTCCTGTAGTTAATACTTCCACACTACTTCAGTGTCTGTTTTTGCTTTCAGCCTTCCATTACCATGTAACCAATCCCCTGAGTTATATCCCCTTAATCTGAAATGCCTGAGGTGATTCTGGTTTCTTGTCTAATACAGTCAATGCCATGCCAGGGGGATGAAAAGGTAAAATGGTTTTTGCAAGATTTAAGCCTTCACAGGGGGCTAAGCGGTAAAGAATATGCCTGCTAAGCAACAGATGTGGGTTTGATCCCTGAGTCAAGAAGATCCCCTAGAGAAGGGAATGGCAACCTGCTCCGGTACTCTTGCCTAGAGAATCCCATGGGCAGAGGAGCCTGGCAGGCTACAGTCCATGGGGACTCAAAGAATCAGATAGGACTTAGCGACTGACAAACAAGAACTGGTTTACAAGTCCTGCCCACTTTTTCAGAAATAGTATCAACAGACACTGGGGAGTCAGACAGACAGGTCTGCGTTCTGGCTCTGCCACTATCTGTGGAACATTAGACAAGGTGCTTCAAACGCTCTAGCCTTGGTTTTCTCATCTATATAAAGGGAAGTCATGACGCCTCATTCACAAGTCTAGAGGGGTTAAAGAATGTATGAGTCACACACAAAGTGCTTCATGAAGAGTCTGGCACATAATTAGCCTTCTCTAAAGTTTTTTTTTTTTTTTTCTTTTTTCACTATCATCTTTAGGTTCCCTAATCAGGAAGCATTTGCAAAAGGAATTTCCAAGTTCTGGTTTGATTCAGGAAAAGCTACTATTCGAAACACTCTGTGAACCCCTGAGCTGACAGTAGAGAGATGAAATTTTGGCCAAAGGATGTCCTGGCTGGGAGAGCTTGTAAGGGATATGATCAGTAATAACAGCTACGGTCAGTCACTGGTGATCTATGCTACATGCTGCGCCTACATTTTCTCAGTTGATCCAGAAAACCATCACTTAAGGTGGAGATTATCGTCTTCATTACAGACAAGAAAAGTCAGTTTCAGGGGGCTTCCCTGGTGGCTCAGCGGCAAAGAATCTGCCTGCCAAGCAGGAGATGCACGTTCGATCCCTAGCCAAGGAAGATCCCACGTGCCACAGGGCAACTAAGCCTGAGCCCACGACTACTGAGCCTGTGCTCCAGAGTCGGGAGCCACAGCTCCAGAGCCCAGGAGCGGCACCTGCTGAAGCCTGCACACCCTGGGGCCATGCTCTATAACAAGAGAAACCACTGCAATGAGAATGAAGGCCTGGCACTTCAACTAGAGAGTAGTCCCCACGCACTGCAACTAGAAGAAAGCCCGCACAGCAACAAAGACCCAGCACAACCAAAAACAGATTTTGCTTTCTTTTTTTATAAAAGAAAACTCAGTTTCAGCTTTTAAAAAGAGAAAACCTTGCCCCGAAACATGCCAGCAAGCAGTGGGACTGAGCCTTGACTCTCTGAGTAGTTCTAAAAACCAAGCTCTTAACCGTGAAGCTGCCTGGTAGACGGGAAAAGAAGGTCACAAACTAGGAGAGAACGCAGATAAAGCAGGAAGGGGGGCTTACCTGGTAGTCCAATGGTTAAGAATCCACCTTGCGATGTAAGCGACGCAGACTCGATCCCTGGTCAGGGAACTAAGATCCCACGTGCCACGGGTGCAGCGAAGCCCAGGCACCACAGCTACTAAAGCCAATGCAGCCACATAAATACTATTTTAAAAAGCAGAAAGGAATGCACAGAAGCACCATTCAGGAAACAAACAGCAACATGGAACACACTCGGTAACTCTGTTTTGGTACATGTCAGGACAGAGGTGGCACAGTGGTGAAGAATCTGCCTACCAAGGTCAGAGACACAAGAGACCCGGGTTTGATCCCTGGGTCAGGACGATCCCCTGGAGAAGATCCCGTATTCTTGCCAGGGAAAGCCCACGAACAGTGTCACAAAGAGTCTGCCATGATTTAATGACTAAACAACAGGACAGAGGAGGTAGGGTGACTGCATCATATGAGGCCTGGCAGCAGTGATGTCTCAGCCAGTAACAAAGGGCTTACCTGTTATATACTCAAAAGACTTTCACTCCCCAGGGTACCCTGAGACTCTTTAACTTTGAAGAATTCAATTCAAGGAAGCCCACTGCCAAGGTCAGCTCCCAGGAAACACTCCCCCAGGCACCCAATAGCCAATTCCACATAGACTCCCAACCACCAACTGCAGCACTCTAAGAGGTGCTGGGTTCCTTGCCCAAAGAAAACTGCAGCCTCCTGCCATCTGCATGAGGCAGTATGTCAATCCCTGGGCTAAGTGCATACACACTGGATACATGCTCAGTCTATAACTAAAGAAAATCACTGATCACCACTAATAAAATAAGTAAGTACTTTCTATGTCATAGGGGACTCAGCCAAGGCTCAGTTCAGTGGGGCCCATCAGCAGCTTTGTAATGACAATGACTAGTCAGAGAGGCCTTTGGAACAAAAGAGCAGCTGGGAAGAGGTCCCACCAAACTTGGGCTATGCCAGAAATCCTGGCACAGTGACATGGGGAAGTAGAGGGGGGGGGAGGGGTTCAAAGATAATCTAAAACTGATTGATTATTTGCATTTGCTGGAAGGGATGGTTTTACAAAAATACTCAGTGTGAAATCAGTATGAAAGAAGTTTTCCACTCTCGATCTCCCACCAGCTGGAAGAACTTCAAGGCATCAGGGTATAATAGGACAATGATGGGGAAGCAGCCCAATCTCTGAATTCAGGGGCAAAAGATGGCCCCCACCAAAAGCACCCGAAAGGGCTTTCATATTATAGAAATTAGCATGACTAACTGTAACTACAGGGCTTCCCAGTGGTGCTAGTGGTAAAGAACCCACCTGCCAATGCATGAGACATAAGAGACGTGGGTCCGTTTCCTAGGTCGGGATGATCCCCTAAAGGAGGGCATGGAAACCCACTCTAGTATTCTTGCCTAGAGAATCCCCATGGACAGAGGAGCCCAGCGGGCTACAGTCCTGCTGCTGCTGCTACTGCTAAGTCGCTTCAGTCGTGTCCGACTCTGTGCAACTCCATAGACAGCAGCCCACTAGGCTCCTCTGTCCCTGCGATTCTCCAGGCAAGAACACTGGAGTGGGTTGCCATTTCCTTCTCCAGTGCATGAAAGTGAAAATTGAAGGTGAAGTCGCTCAGTTGTGCCCGACTCTTAGTGACCCCATGGACTGCAGCCTACCAGGCTTCTCCATCCATGGGATTTTCCAGGCAAGAGTACTGGAGTGGGGTGCCATTGCCTTCTCCAAGGCTACAGTCCACAGGGTGGCAAAGAGTTTGACACCACTGAAGTGACTTAGCACGNAAAACTGATTGATTATTTGCATTTGCTGGAAGGGATGGTTTTACAAAAATACTCAGTGTGAAATCAGTATGAAAGAAGTTTTCCACTCTCGATCTCCCACCAGCTGGAAGAACTTCAAGGCATCAGGGTATAATAGGACAATGATGGGGAAGCAGCCCAATCTCTGAATTCAGGGGCAAAAGATGGCCCCCACCAAAAGCACCCGAAAGGGCTTTCATATTATAGAAATTAGCATGACTAACTGTAACTACCGGGCTTCCCAGTGGTGCTAGTGGTAAAGAACCCACCTGCCAATGCATGAGACATAAGAGACGTGGGTTCGATTCCTAGGTCGGGATGATCCCCTAAAGGAGGGCATGGAAACCCACTCTAGTATTCTTGCCTAGAGAATCCCCATGGACAGAGGAGCCCAGCGGGCTACAGTCCTGCTGCTAAGTCGCTTCAGTCGTATCCGACTCTGTGCAACCCCATAGACGGCAGCCCACTAGGCTCCTCTGTCCCTGCGATTCTCCAGGCAAGAATACTGGAGTGGGTTGCCATTTCCTTCTCCAGTGCATGAAAGTGAAAATTGAAGGTGAAGTCGTTCAGTCGTGCCCAACTCTTAGCAACCCTGTGGACTGCAGCCTACCAGGCTCCTCCGTCCATGGGATTTTCCAGGCAAGAGTACTGGAGTGGGGTGCCATTGCCTTCTCCAAGGCTACAGTCCATGGGGTGGCAAAGAGTTGGACACCACTGAAGTGACTTAGCACGTACACACGCACAACCTAACTACTAAGTCACAAATTTCACATGGAGAAATTCCCTTCCCTTAATTCTTTCCCAAAGGTACCTTTCTGAAAGTCACAAAAAGGACAGAAAAGAAACAGCAGGGCAGGTCTAGAAGCCTCCTTGTAGAGGTTCCCCTGGGTGAGCATGTTGGATCGTAAAGTGATGACCCCACCCTGGCAAAGGACGACACAAGCATTTTGGAATGAGAGAGAGCTGGACCCTTTCAATTAAATAGCTGGCCACTCTGAAAGCACGCCAAGCAGTAACATGCCTCGCTTGACCTGTCAGTCACTCCCTTTTATTAATAATAGAGTGTTCATGCTTTGACTGCTGTCCTCCCGAGAATCAGATGGAACGCTGACATGATTTGGTAGCATTTCAAGGTCAGCGATGTCTCAACAGCAGGTGACAAACATTAAAACTGAAAAAAAAAGAATATTCCAGTCGACTGGCAGCGAGAGCCTCAGAACAAAAAAGGAAATATTGCTCACATGACATTTTATCTGTCTACCCAAGCACCATAAGAATATTTCTCAACTCACTTATCAGGGGTGGCACCCAAGATAGAAGTGGGTATAAAAGTGATTTTCTTTTCTTTAATAAGTATTGATTTTTGTAGCTACCTTACTGTAAGCCTACTATATTGGTGATGCTAGCTGCTGTTACAAATGAGTTTGAAGCTGCCAGTAGCCTGCATACAGCTGAAGTTCACAGCTGGCTTGGGTAACTGCAGGTGGAGGAAGCTCCTGTCAGTGACCTGCTTCCGTATACCTGGTGGATAGGACAGCCTACTTCTGTCTGTGGCCTTGCCATCCCCTAAGTTTTGAGGTTTTTTTTCAAGCCCAGCTAGAAAAGGAGTAAGAAGGTATATAATATACACATAGTCCTTATAATTCTGAGGGCTCAGAAGTGACACCTCACTTCCACTCACACATTGTTGGTGCGATCCAGTCACTGGGCCACATCCGGAAAGAAAGGAGGCTGGGATATATGGCCCCTGCTTGAGGAATTCCCTCGAAACGATTCTACACCATAGAAAAACAGACCTAAAGATCAGGGGACAGCTAGCTGTCTCCAGGACAAACAGTGGGCCTGGATTTCCACTTTTGTAACTGTAAAATAAATTTACACTTAGGCAAAATATAAATTGTTAATCAGTGTAAAGGAAAAGGTTATATAAATAACAGCACAGATGGGCTGTGACTGACCACAATTTTGAGTGAAAGAAATTCAGAAAACAGTATGCAGACTTATTAAAACACGAACCTTCCTGTGTTGGTGGCGCATTTTGCCTTCAAGTCTTCTGCCCTTTTAATAATAACTCTATACTAATGAGAACAGCACTTCAGTAAGTTAATGCATGAGCAGTTAGCACTGGTCCCTCTTAGCAACAGATAGAGGTGATATTCCCTCCCAAGCACAGTATTTCCTTGGCTATTCAGGCTGGTGAAGAGAAAACATTGGCACAGATAACCTGACAATATGCCAAGCCCAGACCCAGGGACACACGTTTCAAAAGTCTTACATAAGACTTCCAATTTTTTAACAAATGCTCATTTATCCAGTAAGAAACTATTATTGGTTCCCTCTTTATCAAGTACATTCTCTATTATTTTTGTTGACATGCTTCAGTTCCTACTGTCTTTCTTTCTGTTCCTGTGAAAATTGGCAGTTTCTTTCAGGGCTCTTTCTTTTACTTTTACTCTCAATATCTTGCAGAGAAACTGACCTTTCTGGACAACTGTACGTACTCAGTGTATCTGTCAGGTTTGCTGCAATGTAGCTGGGTAACAAAAAGGCCTTAAATGTACCGGCTCTCAAAAATAAGCATTTATTTCTCACTCACGGGTCTGCAGGCAGGCTGTGACTCAAGTGAGCTTGCCTGGGCTTTGCTCCAGGCTGCAGAACACATTCTAATCAGTTCCACATGTCCCTTTATTCTCCTTGAACCAGCCTCCTGGAACATGTTTGTCTAATGCAAGAGGTCAAACTAAACCACACAAGCACCTGTAAGGCTCTACTTATGTCACATTCTGTTGACCAAACCAAGTCATATGGCCAAACCCAATGGGAAAGTATTTTTCACTAAGGAAGCACCAAAGTCAAATGGCAAACAATGTAGAAAGAGCTCTCATTCTCTTACCGGAAGCCAGTAAAAAGCTGGTGAGAAAAATAACCCCATCTATCTCTCAGATAAGCTTGTGTTACCTAAGTGCCCTGAGAAAACCCTGCATACAGGCAGCCACCTTAACTCAGGGTGCCATGGAGAAGAAATGAAGATCTTTTAAGAATTTGCTACAAAGCCAACCTGTGACCTCACCTGGAAACAGCCCAGATATATTTAACTTTTCATCGAATATCTCCTTTTGTATTTCATAAAGCTCTTAATATCAGATCTTTAAACTAAAGATGACAGAAATGTTCATTTATCCCCATCCACTCACATTTTATTGATGAGATCTAGCCACTTGGCTGTGTTGAGAAGGGAGCTTGGAAAGAGGGGTCCTTGAGGCACTGCAATAAAGAAGATCCTGAGGTTACATCTGGGTCCATCATCTGAGCTTCCACAATGAATAAATACCTGAGGTTGTGAGGAGCAATAGCAACATATGAATGTATTACTCAACTTAAAGAAAATATCATTATGAAAGTCGTAGTATAGGTAGGTGGCTCATGACTGTAGCTGAAATCTAAAGGATAACTAAAATTTAGAAAACTCTAAAGCAGAACGATTCAAATATTGGACCCAATCCTTCTGTTAAGGCATGAGATTTTGTATACATGAAAATATTTAGGGCTTTCCTTGTGGTCCAGTGGTAAAGAATCTGCCTGCCAAAGCATGGGACACAGGTTCAGTCCCTGCCGGGAAGATCCGGCATACCACGGAGCAGTTAGGCCTGTGCACCACATCTACTGAGCCAGCACCCCAGAGCCCACAAGCCACAACTACTGAGCCTAAGCACTGCACTGAAGTCTGCATGCCTAGAGCCCATGCTCTGCAATAAGAGGCCATGGCTATGAGAAGCCTGTGCACTGCAATTAGAGAAAGTCCACAGGCAACAACAAGGACCCAGAAAAGCGGAAAATAAATAAATAAATCTTATAAAAGAAAAACAAGAAAGAAAATGCTTAGACTCCAAGCCTACTTGCTAAATCTCAGGAAGCTAACCCAATGATAACAACCCAAGGCAGATGCTTTATAGTAAAGATACAAAGTACAGCTAAGGAAGGAATCCAAAATTCACACTGTATTCATAGAACTTTAGACTTGAGGTTATCATAGGCAAGTGTTCCACTAATAAGGACGTATCTGGAAAATTAAGTCTAACTGGAATGCAACATTTTAAAATTTCACGAGTGACTTTATAAGTACAGAGATCCAAACACGAAGAATTCTACTATTCTAATCAATAAGCTCTTTTAATTATAGTTTTTATATCGTTATCTAGGTTTATATTTAGGGGACATAAGAGATTCAGGTTCCAACCCTGGGTCAGGAAAATCTCCTAGAGGGCATGGGAACACACTCCAGTATTTTTTCCTGAGAATCCCATGGACAGAGGAGCCTGGTGGGCTCCATAGGGTCGCTAAGAGTTGGACACGACTAAAGTGACTTAGCAGCAGGTTTATTTTTAACAGTTACATCAACAGAATCAATCTAATTTTATCTTCAGCTTATTCATTTGGTAAAAATTTCATATATTTTCCCCATGTCGTTACATTTTTCCCACATGATAAATTTTTGCATTTGCTTAATAACCAATCAAGGTATTCTTTGATATGCCATAATAGCACTTCCATGTGTTAAATATTTAAATCAGTCCCATTTCTTCATATTATTTAAAAATAGTTCAATTCATTGATTAAATTTGTTACAAATTAAGTTGAGATCTAGGTTTTTTCCAATCAACCAATCTAATAAAATTACCCAAAATGCAGACTTCCATGCCTAAGACATGCTATTAATATTTGCCCTTTCCTTAGAGTCCTGATTCACAACAGATAAATCTTTAGGTTGGAGTGCTTTGGGCACTTGATTGTATCAATGTGGTCAAAGCATTCCTCTTTAGAGAAATGAAAATCAATTTTGAAATGGAATAGACATTGATATCATATGGGGAAACAGTGGAAACAGTGTCAGACTTTATTTTGGGGGGCTCCAAAATCACTGCAGATGGTGGTTGCAGCCATGAAATTAAAAGACGCTTACTCCTTGGAAGAAAAGTTATGACCAACCTAGATACCATATTGAAAAGCAGAGACATTACTTTGCCAAGAAAGGTCCGTCTAGTCAAGGCTATGGTTTTTCCAGTGGTCATGTATGGATGTGAGAGTTGGACTGTGAAGAAAGCTGAGCGCCGAAGAATTGGTGCTTTTGAACTGTGGTGTTGGAGAAGACTCTTGAGGGTCCCTTGGACTGCAAGGAGATCCAACCAGTCCATTCTGAAGGAGATCAGCCCTGGGATTTCTTTGGAAGGAATGATGCTGAAGCTGAAACTCCAGTACTTTGGACACCTCATGTGAAGAGTTGACTCATTGGAAAAGACTCTGATGCTGGGAGGGACTGGGGGCAGGAGGAGAAGGGGACGAAAGAGGATGAGATGGCTGGATGGCATCACTGACTTGATGGATGTAGTCTGAGTGAACTCCAGGAGTTGGTGATGGACAGGGAGGCCTGGCGTGCTGCGATTCATGGGGTCACAAAGAGTCGGACACGACTGAGCAACTGAACTGAACTGACTGATGCTTGAACTCGTGACACTATCTGGCTTCCCTGCTGGCTCAGTGGTCAAGAGTCCACCTGCCAATGCAGGAGATATGGGTTTGATCCCTGGGTTGGGAAGATCCCCTAGAGGAGGAGATGGTGAGCCAATTCTAGTATTCTTGCCTGGGAAATCCCATGACAGAGGAGCCTGGCGGGCTACAGTCCATGGGGTCCCTGGAGTAGGACATGACTTCATGACTAAACACCAACATGATGTTATCTTCCACCAGAAAATTATCTGGCTGGCGACCATAGTAGGACCGCTTGCGTGTCCTGATGACGTGGCAGTGGGCTTCCCAGAGAGGGAGTCATCCAGCAGAGAACAAGGACATCACACTACTTTTTACGACCTAAACTCCCATGCTGCAGGCCCCCCTTGTGCTTCCTTTTCCCTCTTCACCAGAAGCACATCACTAAGCCCGACCACTCTTCCAGCATCCACATCACATCTCAGGGAACATTCTAGTCAACCCTTCTTCATCACTGCCGTATTCAAAACTCTCCATGCTTTCCCTTCACAGTTCCAATCAATGTCCTCTCCATAGACTGTCGAGTGAAAGTGAAAGTCACTCAGTTGTGTCCGACTCTTTGCGACCCCATGGACTGTGTCCATGGAATTCTCCAGGCCAGCACACTGGAGTGGGTAGCCTTTCCCTTCTCCAGGGGGTCTTCCCAAAAGACTATCAGCTCCTGTATAATATGGCCCCTGCCTACCTCTCTTCCTCATTCCCTATCACTTTGCCCACTTATTTGCCTTCCTTACTACAGCCTCAAGGCTTTTGCACCTACAGTTCCCTCTACACCAAAACACTTTTCTCTTAAGATATTGATATGACTTATTCCGTCACTTCATTCAGACTAAATATCACTTCATCCTAGAGGTCTTCCACGAACCCCAATTCTAAAATTGCTATTCACCATCCCTACCTTCAGTCACTCTTCAAGCCTCTCACACATTTTTAAGTAAAGCACTGTGTGTGCTGTGTGCTCAGTAGTGTCCAGCTCTTTGTGACCCCTGACTCTAGCCTGTGAGGCTCCTCTGTCCAGGGAATTTCCTAGGCAAGAATACTGGAGTGGGTTGTCATGCCCTCCTCCAGGAGATCTTCCTGACCCAGGGATCAAACCCACGTCTCCTGCATCTTCTGCATTGCAGATGGATTCTTTACTGTTGAGCCACCTGGGAAGCCATTACCTGAAATCATTACCTAAAACCATTCAGTTCAGTTCAGTTCAGTCGCTCCGTCGTGTCCGACTCTTTGCGACCCCATGAATTGCAGCACTCCAGGCCTCCCTGTCCATCACCATTACCTGACATTTAATTTTATTTCTGTTTACAGGTTTGTTTGATGTCTTCTTCACCTAGAATGTAAATTCTCCAAGCTCAAAGTCCCTATTTTGCTTACTGTTTTATCCACAACAAAATCCAGCATTTAACACACAATAGGTGGTCAGTCAATACTGTTGCATCAGTTCAGTTCAGTCGCTCAGTCGTGTCTGACTCTTTGCGACCCCATGAATCGCAGCACGCCAGGCCTCCCTGTCCATCACCAACTCCCGGAGTTCACTCAGACTCCCGTCCATCGAGTCAGTGATGCCATCCAGCCATCTCATCCTCAGTCATCCCCTTCTCCTGCCCCCAATCCCTCCCAGCATCAAAGTCTTTTCCAATGAGTCAACTCTTCGCATGAGGTGGCCATGAGTCAACTCTTCACATGAGGTGGCCAAAGTATTGGAGTTTCAGCTTTAGCATCATTCCCTCCAAAGAAATCCCAGGGTTGATCTCCTTCAGAATTGACTGGTTGCATGAATGAATGAAAATGCTTATCCACAAACCAAATCACTATGACTGGAGAAGGGGGTATTCTGATGAAAAAGAATGACATGTCCTTCCCAGGGGGATCAAGACTGAGACTACAACCACAATACCATGGGGTTGTCAGTGGTTTTCCAAAAGAAAAGCAGGGTACAATTTACCAAAAGCAACCAGAAGGAATGCAGGGCAGGCAGAAACCCTAGCTATCACCAGATTAGATTTATCCCAATCCCACATGAAACCCTGCAAATAAATGTGAAAGGAGAGGTCACAGAAAGATAGAGTAGATGTTAAAGCTATTACATATATACTGTCCAAGGCACACTGCCAAAAGCCACTGTGAAGTTCATGCCAATTTCATAGACAAACACACATAACCCAGAAAAACCCAAGTACAAAATTTATCACAATGCCTGATAAAAACTCCAAGAAGCCCAACCACTCTGAATTAATGATCATCAATGAGGGACCCTGCATTAGAAAAGTGAAAGGCATTTTGCGCAAAAAGCAGGCAATGAGAGAGAGGCATTAAATCAAACCACAGTACCATGAAAAGGCAAAGTCTAGGTGGAAAGGATCATTTCTCATAAAGTAACTTTCTGACTCTGAGAATGGATTGATAGTACTATCCGTTCTTTATAGGAAAGTTCCCAACAATGAATTTCCTTGTCATCATGATCTAATATTGGTTACCAGCTATTACTCTCATTCATCATGTTCTACATCCGCGCCGTAGTATAAACAATATCAGGGATTTCTTCCCTCGTATTTCACAGCATCTCTTGGAAGAAAGGGGTGGATTTTGTATTCAAGTGCAAACCAAAGTGTTCCAAATCTATCTAGGCTCATAAAAACTATAAATGACCTGGTTTGTGGCACACAGATGCCCAGCAGAGCTGTAAAATGTAAGGCTGGTTTGCTCTATGCCTCCCTTGCTTTTGAAAATTTACTTCTCCTTACAATCAGATTTAAATTAGGCTGCTCCACATAAAATCGGATTGCTTCTACTCGCAGACTAGGCTGTTCATTCACGCTCCAAGACAACTTGGCTCTCATTTCTCTCCTTCTTTGATTTCTATAAATTGTAGCTACCTTTTATGGAGGGCCTGATATTTCCTGCTAAACTTCACACAATGTCTCAAACCATCAGGACAGCCCCTCAAGACAGACAATATCATCTCCGTGTGAGAGACAAATCATGGTTCACTGCTGCCGAGTTGCAGCCAGACATACTACAAACAGTATGTGGCAGAATCAATCTTTCAATGATGATCTGATTCAAAAGCCCACACTCAATGTTCTCACGTGCCGTCCACTGCCAGTTACACAGTTTCTGCAGTTACACATTTTTTGGATGGACTATTCCAACTGCCCTGTTCCAACCTTCTTCATCGCTTTATGCTTGTGCTATGCTTAGTCGCTCAGTTGTGTCCAACTCTTTGTTACCCCATGAACTGTGGCCCACCAGGCTCCTCTGTCCATGCGTTTCTCCAGGCAAGAATACTGGATGGGTTGCCATGCCCTCCTCCAGGGGATCTTCCCAACCCAGGGATTTATGCCAAGTCTCCCACATTGCAGGCAGATTCTTTACCATGCGAGCCACCAGGGAAGCCTAAGAACCCTGGAGTGAGTAGCCTATCCCTTCTCCAGGAGAAATTCCCAACCCAGGAATCGAACCAGAGTCTCCTGCACTGCATGCATATTCTTTAACAGCTGAGCTACCAGGGAAACCCCGCCTTGTGTTTAGATCACTACAGTCACATCCTGATTCACCCCCATAATCCAAATCTCTTTCAACTCAAAAACCTCCCGAAATAGTGTTAGCCACCTATTAAGAAACTTGTTATGTCCCCAGTGATGTCAGATGGAGTGTAGACATTTCTGCCACAGACTGCTATTTGAGACGGTGTCCCTCTTCCACAGCTCTGCAGGCCAAGCTCTCTGTGACCTGCCCCAGTCCACTCCAAATGTCTCTACCACATTGGAGTCCTGTCCCACATCCTCAGAGCCAGAGAAACAGACATAGTGAGGGAGAGAGAGAAACGGACACAGAGAGGCAGAGGAACATGGACATGTAAACAGACATAAAGAGGGACTTTGAGACAAAGAGACATGGATGCAAAGAGAAACACAGAAAGACTGGACCTGAAGCAAGCTGGATTCCAGAATCTGGGCTTTCTAGGTAGAATCTCCTTATCCACAGGGGGGTGTCCTAAGACACTCAGTGGATGCCTAGAACCACAGATAGTACTGAACCTTCTTTATTTTATTTTTTTATGTTAGACCCCTAAGAGATTTTTTTTTTTTAACTTTAGTTTACTTTACATTACTGTATTGGTTTTGCCAAACATTGACATTAATTCACCACGAGTGTACATGCATTCGCAAACACGAATCTGAACCTTCTTTAGAATATGGATTTTTCTTTACATACATACCTGTGATAAAGTTTACCTTATAAATTTGGCACAGCAAGAGATTAACAGCTATAATTAATAAAAGATACCATTTATTGACAATATAGTAAAAGTTTTGCAAATGGGGTCTCTCTCCAAAAAAAGACAGAGACTTTGCAATAACATAAAAACAGATGCGAACAGAGAGAGACACAGAGAAACAATGAGATAGATAGGGAGGATAGAGACAGAGAAACATAGAAACAAAGAGGACACATATAGACTCGGAGATAAATAGAGCTTTAGATCAAGACCCATTCACTCTCTACCTGACTGCTGTGGATTACTGGGCTCTCACTATTTTCAGAAGTCTTACGTATTCTCAGTGTAACCTTCTCCATCATCTTAGGAGACATGTACTACTATTTTCCCCATCTTATAAATGAGACAGGGACTTCACTGGGTTAGGAATCCCCACTTCCACCACAGGGGTCAGGGCTTCAGTCCCTGGTCAAGGAACTAAGATCTCACATGCTGCACCGCAGCGCAACAACAGCAACAACAAAATAAAATAAAACACATTTTTAAAAAATGGGACACTAAGGCTCTTAAAGGTTGACTTGCCTCATACATGACAGAAAAATATTTTCACCCAGGTGTGCACAACTCTCAAGGCCAAGATGGCAGACATCAGTTCTCAACTGGTGATGATGATTTTTCTCCCCAGAAATACCTGGCAATGTTTGGAGATGGTTTTGATTATCACATGAGGAGGGGAGGATGCTACAGGAAACCAGTGAGTAGAGGCCAAGGATGCTGCTAAACGTTCTGTACTGCACAGGCCAGGCCCCACAGCAAAGACATTGCTGGGCCAAAATGGCCAAAGTGTCGAAGTTGAGAAACCTC
Organism: Redunca redunca; assembly: GCA_006410935.1. Lineage (NCBI taxonomy): Eukaryota > Metazoa > Chordata > Mammalia > Artiodactyla > Bovidae > Redunca > Redunca redunca. The sequence goes on along the minus strand of SJYQ01000103.1, from coordinate 196,652 downwards.
AGTATAAACACATAACCTGATTCTAATGCTCAGTTTTCCCTCATCTAACCTGTACCATTCCTCTCCCCTAGACATCTGAATCACCTAATGTATTTATTCATTAATCCAGAAAACTATGCTGAGAGCCTAGTTAACAGGCATTGAGAGAGGAAAAATGATGAGGACTTCGTTGCTTACAGTCTATTACAAAAAGAGACAGCAGTATGTGAGCATAGAGACCCAAGACAATGGGTCAAGGGCCATGATAAAGATGTGTGTGAAAGACCATGGGAACACAAACAAGAGCCATTTAACTCAAGAAACACAGGGTCAAAATTCTTAATTCTCAATCCTGAAAACTGAAAAGTTTTCTGCTTAGCAGAGCAAACACCCCACAAAATGCAATGACAGTGTATGAACTGGAAGAAGATATTTGCAAACTATAAATCTGGTAAGAATAATACTCAAATAGACAAAGAACTCATAAAGAACCCAACAGCAAACCATAACCTGGGTTTTTAAATGGGCCAAGAACCTAAATAGAAATCTCCTCCCCCCCCTAAAAAAAAATACAAATATCTAACAGGTATATGAAAAGATACTCAATGTCAGGATCACAGAAATGTAAACTGAAGCCACAATGAGGCATCACCTCACACGTGCTCAAATGGCTATTATCCAAAAGGCAAGAGATAAGCAGTGCTGAGGGTATTAAGGGAATCCTTTGGGCAGTGTTGATGGGAATATAAGTTGGTGCAGCCACTACGAAAAACAGTATGCAGTTTCCTCCAAAAATTTAAAATAGAACTACCATATGATCCAGCGATTGAACCTCTCTGTATCTCCTCAACGGCAATAAAGTCAGTATCTCAAAGAGACCTCGCTACTGCCATGTTCAGGGCACTATGAATAACCAAGACATGGGAATAGCCTAAGTGTTAACAGGCGAATTTTTAAACTGCGATGTGAAAGCGGTCTTTCATTGTATGATGTGTGTGATATATATGATAGAATATCATTCAGCCATAAAAAAGGAGTTCCTGCCAATTATTATAACATAGATAAATCTGGTGGATGTTAGGCTAAGTAAGCCAGACACAGGAAAACCGATACGACATGATGAGTTCATATGCGGGATCTCAAATAGCTGAACTCATTGAACCAGGAAGTAGCAGCAGTTGCCAAGGGCTAGGGGTTGAGGAAAATGGGGAGATGATGGTCAAAGGGTACAACCTTTCAGCTATGAGTGAGTTTGGGGGCTCTAAGGTGCAGTGTGGTAACTAGTTAATATACCATCTGGTATGCTCAAGACCTACTCTTAGCATTTCAAGTGCTCTCACCACAGACACGCACAAAAGCAGTAGCCATGTCAGGTAAAGGATGTGTTAATTTAACTTGATTCTGGTCATTGCACAGTGTGCACTTCATGGTAATACATAATATATATCAAATTGTTACACTGTATACCTCACGTATAATGTAATTTTTATTTGTCAATTATACCTCAGTGAAGCTAGGTGATGGTTTCGTCACTAAGTCACATCTGACTCTTTGCAACCCCATGGGCTGTAGCCCGCCAGGCTCCTCTGTCCACTGGGGATTCTCCAGGCAAGAATACTGGAGGGGGTTGCCATTTCCTTCTCCAGGGGATTTTCCCAACCCAGGAATCGAAGCCACGTCCCCTGCATCGCAGGCAGACTTCTGCACTGCAGATGGATTCTTTACCAACTGAGTTATGAGGGAAATACCAGTAAAGCTAGAGACAGCTGAAATTAAAAGCTTTCAAAGCTCAAAGACTTTTTTACCTTAAATTTAGCACCAAAATCATCCATGGCAAAATCTACCTCCACCTAAATTTCAGTTCTGTACCAGGGACCCTGCCAGTCCTAAACACCTTTGCTGTCTATGCTATTTTGTAACTTTTGGTTTAGCTACATCTTGAAATTCTCAAAAAGAACCAAATATATGCCAGTGAAGAGCAATGGCAAGAACAGGAAATACCATAACCAACAGCACACAAAGGAGAGTCACTGCAAAAGGATGGACCTAGAGATCATCAAACTAAGTGAAATAAATCAAAGACAAGTATCCTATGTTATCCCTTTGATGTGGAATCTGAAAAACAGATACAAATGAACTTATTTACAAGACAGAAATAGACTCACACAGACATAGTAAACAAACATAACTGTGTGTGAAAGTGCACCCTTCCATAGCTCAGTTGGTAGAGAGGAGGACTGCAAACATATGATTACCGAAGGGCAACAGGGGTGAGGAGGGATAAATTAGGAATTTGGAATTAGTAGATACACACTAATATACCTATGTAATTGATAAGTGACAAGAACCTACCGTATAGCACAAGGAGCCGTATTCAACAACTTATAATAACTATAATGGAAAAGAATCTGAAAAAGAATATATATAACTGAATCACTTTTGGTACAGTTGAAACTAGCACAATGGTGTGAATCAACTATACCTCAATAAACAAAAGGAAAAAGAGAAAAAAAAGGTTTAATTAAGGTCTATCTGTAAAACATCTACTGAAAATGTGGTGAAGAGTCTATATGACTAAAAGAAAACAAGACTATTTATGTGAACTTAGCAGTGATAATGATAACTAAGCAGTAATGACAACTGGGAAAGCATCACAAACCTGAAAAAAATGAAGATCTGGGCAATGCATTGAATGGCTTTCTGTTGATCAAAGAGTGGGTTATATGCCATCAACTACTCATTTGGTTTTGCAGCATGCTAGGATATACTGTGAAGAACTGAACATCAACAGTAAGTGTGAATATTCTAAGTATCAGCTGCAGGAAAACGACGTGTGCCTAGCATAAAATATAGTAATCAGAGGGATATATGTTCTGCTGATTGTAAGAGTTACACTGACAAATTTGCAAAGATAGTATCTGATGAAAACCTCAGCCCTGAACAAATTTACAAAACTAGTAGATCAGCTCCGAACCAGCACTGCTTTCTCAGAAAAGCATTAACAATCGAGAGCATGAAGAGGTCTTAACAAGGTCAACACACACACTGACTTTCCTTACACATGCCAATGCTTCAGACAGCTGTAAGGAAAAAAATGGCAATAAATGAAAAAAAGACACCAATCCTGACACTATAGCCTGCATATCATCTGAAAACGTTTTGCTAAGATTGTTTTTTAGTCATTATGTCATGTCTGACTCTTTTGTGAGCCATGCACTGAAGCCCACCAGGCTCCTCTGTCTGTGGGATTTTCCAGGCAAGACAAGAATTCTGCCAGTGAACCACCCATGAAGCAGGCAGCCACTTCCTCCTTCAGCCAAGTAAAGAAGCCAGTCATAAAATGACACGTATCACATGATGGCGTTTATATAACATATCCAGAATAGGCCAATCTAAAGAGACAGAAAGTAGAATTGTGGTTGCCAGGGACTAGAGGAGATGCAATCAGGACTGACTCCTATTGGGTACATGGTTTCATTCTGGTATAATGAACATGTTCTGAAATTAAATACCACTAATGGTTGCATGACTCCGTCAATATACTAAAAACCACTGAACAATTTCAGTTGGTTTTGTATGGTATATGGATTATCTCTCATTAAAGTTGTTAAGAGACAAAAACATAAAGCATAAATTCTTTTTCTGACCGATTAGTTATACACCAAAGGCATAAGGGAGACTGGAAAAAATTTTTTGTCTACAGGTCTCTGTCCCAAACTTCCTGTGAAAAATAAAGCCATTGGTGCTTATTTCCCCACACTGTGACATCTATAATAAATTCCATGACCAAGGAATCTTATGGTCTTTAAAGAATCAGGTACAAATACTCTTTTAAAAAATTTTATGCTTGCTATACTGAACAAGGAATTAAGGGATTCAAGATTTCCTTAAATAGTTCAGTCTTGAAAATACAATTTATATGGTTTTTACTGTCAGAAAAATGTTGATCAAAGCATTAATAAATGCTTGACATGGATATTGAAATAAAGTTTTGAAAATGAGCTTGCATATGAAGATTTGAAGAAGGACTCAATGCACCTAATGAAAAAGATAAACAACATTGCTTACCAGAAAAATGAAAACAGAAAGGAACTTGTCAACGAAGAAATGTTGAGCTTTAACCATAACACACCAGATATACTTTTCTTCGGTGACAGGGAAACGATGGGGTTAAATGTAAGTAACTATAAGAACACGAGAAATGATGAGGATGCTATTATGAATCTAGGTGAAAAAAAAAAAATCCATAGAGGTGAATATGATAAACAAGTATCATGATACAATAGTTAGCCTTGAACGATGTGTATTTGTCAGTAAACAAGAGATATAGGCACTTCACTTAATTAACAAGCTACCTTCTGGACAAAAGCTTCTAATGAAACTGACGATACTGGGAATCAGTATTATAAAAGATACTAGGAAAAATGACTGTTTTAAGGCCATCGATTATAGCCACAGTTTATCTCTTAAGAGTCTTGTTTGTATTACCAGAGGTCCAACCAAGGCAAATGTATCTTCCTCAAAGAAGTAGATTTAAGAACATTTACTCAATATACAGGGCTTCCCAGGTGGCTCAGTGGGTAAAGAATCTACCTGCAATGCAGGAGATGTGAGAGAGGTGTTCGATCCCTGGATCAGGGAGATTCCCTGGAGGAAGGCACGGCAATCCACTTCAGGATGCTCTCCTGGAGAATCCCATGGACAGAGAAGCCTGGCGGGCTATAGTCCGTAGGAACGCAAAGAGACAGGCACAACTGTAGTAACTTAGCACGCATGCACCCAACAGATAAATATGGGTTTGAACCCATACAAGTTTGAAGTTTAACTGAAAAGTTCTCTTTAAAACATGGTCCATATTTATCAAAGTTCTAATTTTTTTCCATTTTTTTTTTACCCCTTTCTAATTGGCAAGCCGTACTGTTTATTTCCATGCCATGAATAGTTTCCTTCCTGAAGGGGAGGCATAGAGATGCGGATGTAGAGAAGGGACTTGTGGGCATGGGGGGAAAGGAGAGGGTGTGATGAAGTGAGGGGTGAGCACTGACATATATACACTACCATGTGTAAAATCGACAGCTAACGGGAAGCTGCTGTATAGCACGGAGAGCTCAGCTTGGTGGTCTGTGATGACCCCGAGAGGTGAGATGGACCGGGGGTAGGGAGGTTCAAGAGGGAGGGGATATCTGTATACACAGAGCGGATTCACTTAGTTCTACAGCAGAAACAGACACAGCACTGCAAAGCAATTATATTTCAATTAAAAACAGAACAACACACACAAAAAAATTGTTCCCTTCTCTAGCATAAATACATTTCAAAAGCATGGCAGAATTCTAGGAAGAGGAAATATTTAATGTATTTTCAAGTTAATTTTTAAGTTAGTAAAGGTTGATTATTGCTATAAAAATACAATTCACCTCCACCATATCCTGAAAACCAGCAGTAAAAATGGTGACAATTCATTTTATATACTCTTGATCTCTCTCAACTGGCTATATGCCAACCTCCACTGTTCCATGATTTAATGGGAAACTTGAGAAAGTTACTTGAATTTGATGTATCTAAATTTCCCCCAATGTAATGGTTGTGTTAATACCTAACGTACCTTGTGCCAAGGTTATGAGAATTAAATGACACAGTGGCTATAAAAACTTGTTACTAAAGATAAAGCTCTACATATAATGAAACCTAAGTTCTACTTAACCCAAGACACATTCCTCAGAACAGTAGTCTCACAAGATAACTTGAGGAGGAAAAATGGTTTCTGAAAATATGCTTGGAAAATCGTGTCTAAGATACCTTTCCTTTAGAGATTCCAACTGTGTGTGTGTCTGTTAGATGGTCACTCATGTCTGACTCTTTGCGACCCCATGAACTGTAGCTTACCAGGCTCCTCTGTCCGTGGGATTCTCCAGGCAAGAATGCTGGAGAGGGTAGCCATTCCCTTCTCCAGGGGGTCTTTCCAACCCAGGGATTGAACCTGGGTCTCCTGCATTGCAGGCAGATGCTTTACCATCTGAGCTATCAGGGAAGCCCCTTCCAATTATATATAAAAGTATAAAAATCTCGGGGGTTTGAAGGTATAAGAAAAGAGTCTTGTGATCCGAGCTTGGTACTGGGCTCAGACGTCAGCACAATTGCCATCTTCATCTCTCATTTACTGACTGAACTTTGAGAAGGTTGTTTAACCTCTCTGAGCCTCAATTTTCACACCTACAAAAATGGATACATGTATAAGCATGGCTTAGTCCTTTGCTGTGCGCCTGAAACTAACACAGGTGATAGTTAATTGGCTATATACTCCAATACAAAATAAAAATGTTTTAAAAATGGAAATGAAATAATCCCTCCCTTACAGAACTGTGGAGAAAATTCAAAGAAGTGATATGTATAAAGCCCTTAGCAGAACGCCTAGCACCTGGCATTGGCTATCTGATTGATGGCATCCATAATTCACTTTACCTTATTCTTAAGAGATTTTCCCTGACTCAGCTTTTTCCATAGGTTTTGGCCACAGAATTTTGTTTTTCCTTGTACTATAGGAATGTAGATACTTTGGCACATCTTTGGGAAGGCCCTGATGTAGGAAACTAAGATAACACATTCTCTATTTCTCCTTTCTTCACTTTGTAAATTTTTTTTTCACTGGAGGATAATTGCTTTACCAGGTTTTGTTGATTTCTGCCATACAACAACATGAATCAACCATAATTATACATATATATCCCCTTTATAAATTTTTGCCATCGTTGGTCATAAGCCAACCGTGAGAGCTCTCAGAGAGCAATTGCTCCTTTGTCTCAGGGAATGAGAGGGTTCTTCATGGAAATAATAGACATTCTATACACGCAAGACAGTATGTGATTAAGTGCAGACAAGTTTATTCTCATAACAGCACTGTAAGAGTTTAGAGGTGGGAATGATGTCAGAAAGATGAATATCCCAGGTGTCCTGGGGCATGGGAGATTTGGGAGAGTCTTGAGGTACAGTAGGGCTTGGGAATTTGAGGAAGATATGTAGCTAAGAATAGGAAATTAAATTTTGGGACTGTATGTAAGGCATTTCTATACATATTTTTGCCTCATAACACTAGAAAACTTAAAGCTTAAAATGTTTTCCATATGTAAGTTACTTGACTCGGTTGACTGTCCCTAATATTTGTTTCCCTTCCCTTAAATCAGCAGGAGTGATTTCCTTTGTCATCTCTGTGTGGGTTCCCCTCCCCAAAAAAGCACTGGGGACACCCACCCAATGGACTTATTCCTGCAATGGGCTTCTCTCCTAAGCCCATCTGTTTGCCATCTTCAGCAACTGGGGAGGGGGAGGAAGGAGGTGGAAGCCTCATAATTGAGAATCCCATGAGTACAGTTCATGTTCAATCTTTTTTTTTTTTCTTTTCCAGAATTCTAGGACAAGAAAAGTTAAAAAACACTTCCAGACAAACGCCAGTTCATGATCAATTTTTAGTGGCTACTCAAAGGTTTGTGTTGAGAAGGACGCCAAGGCTGTACCTGAGCCCACAGGAAGAATTCTGTGGTCAGTTTAGTGCTGAGAATACAGGAGTGGTGACAGTCAAGATTGCCACATGGCTGTCACTCACACAGGAACAAGCAAGCCCTCATTTTCCTTTCCTCTGAGCAGTACTGTGGATGCCCAGAGCCAAGGACCCAGATAGCCTGAGAGTGTACATCTTCCTCCTCCCCTATGACACCTATATGAATTCTGCCTGATGGTGATGTTCAGTCATACTCATTATCCCAGAAAACATTAAAATATTGGACAGGTTATATGTTTTCACCTCATCTCTCCATGAATAGTACTCTCCAGGGCAAGAACTGTTTCATTTCTCTCTGATTCCTCCTGAGCTTAACCTTGAGTCTGGCACAAGACAGAGCTCAATATATGTATATAAAAGGATTGAGTGAAACCAACAAAAAGTCAACTCTTGATAGTCAAGAGCAGGAACAGAAAACTCCTAGTGGAAAAGTTTTCTGTACTCTATTTTTGAGTAGAGGAATCTTTAGGTCTTGAATTTATGAGAATCTACCATTTTATTCTTGTTGAGAGATGGAAAGGGGGATGAAAGATATGTAGGAAAATAAGAAGGTACCCAGAAAAGGGATACAGAACTAAAGAAAAGAAGCATGGTAATACTTTCCTGAGTCACACTGCCAAGGCATAATGTAGTTCTCATGATGCTGAGAAATATAAAAGATCTAATAACAAAGGCTTAGACTAAAAAGTGGTCTGCCTATCTAGAAATGCATGTTATGGCTTAGGAATTGTTCATTTAACCCATAAACCTGCTGTTGCTTTAGTCTAAATTCATAAATCCTTAGAGATGTTTTGGCATCGCCATTTGTTTCCAAATTTAGAAGACACAAAAGGCTTTTATAAAAATGACATATGCCATTTGTAAAAGACTATGCAGATGGCTTCAGATGGGGTAGTGGAACAACCAAATGGAACAGCAACTTATTTGAAATGGAAATTCATTTACCGGATATTGTCTCTAGTATAAGAAACATCCATGTCTTCCAAAGTTATGAATATTTGGACATCCTGTAAACATCCATCTCATGCATATTGTTTTCAGATTTCTGTGAAATCTGTTTTTGAGAAGTCAGTTTTCTGCCTAGTATAGTTATGACATACAATCAATTCAATAACATAGCACTGAATTTTAAAGTAAAGTTAATGTGCTTAGATATTCAAAGCGTCAACCTGATTCTTTTTCTTATCCTGAACACTCGCCTTTCAGATGAGATTTATTTTTCCTGTGCCAAGTATGGATTTTAAAATCAAAGTAATTGAAGCCATTCCATGAAGAAAAATACTTCAGGGACCCTTATAACATTTTTGTAAATGCATCCTGAAATATGAAGCCCAAGCTTGGTATAATCTTGAATGTGAATGCCTCCAATGAACTTGTATGGATTTCTGCAGGATTAGAATGGCCATTGGTCAGTCTCCTTCAGAGGGAGCAGTTCAAGAAAAAAATGGCTCAAGGAAGTTAAGAAACAGTCAAGAAATAGAGCCAAACTTCCTTTAGTCCAGACCTTCGGCTCTGCAGTGTACTGGTTACACTCTACCAACAAGGAACCCTCTCAATATTTCTAGCCAACTATTAAAAGGAGGTTTACATGAGCTGTTACTTGTTGTTTTTGCTAATGATAACCAACTGCAACATAATATAAACTCTATGACAGCAAAAACGTGCATCTGGTTTGCTCACTGGTAACTCCAGCCACAAAATAGCGCCTGGCAGATGGCAGGTACTCAGTAAACCGAGGGTGTTTTGGCACTAAGCATTTGCTATGTGTTAGACACTTCACATATATTTCCTCCTTCATTTAATCCTGAAAATACACTTATGGGTTCAACTGTGCCCTCAAAATTCATATGTTAATATTCTAACCTCCAATATTACTGTGTGTGGAGATGGGGCCTTTCAGGAGATAATTATGGTTAAATGAGATGGTAAGGGTGGGACCATAATCTAATAGAACTGGTGTCCTTACAGGGAGAGGAGAGACAACAGGGAGGCATGCATACAGGAAAAGATCATCAGCAAGAAGGAAGTCTACAACCCAAGGAAACAGGTCTCAGGAGAAATAAATCCTGCCAGTACTTTGATCTTAGATTTCTAGCCTCTAGAATTATTAGAAAATAAGTTCTATTGTTTAAACCACCCAGTCTGCAATATTCTCTTATAGCAGCCTTAATACATACTCCCTGAAATCAGTAAGATTCATTCCACTTTTTAGATAGAAAGAATCTGAGAGATTAAGCAATTTCACAAATACTATCATTGTTGGTCTCAGGTTTTCTAGAATGTTGGTGGTTAAGACAATGGGTGTCAAAAGCAAAGAAAGGTAGATTTGTCAATAGATTGCAATGTACAGTAAACTCTTGTAAGGCTTACTTAATAAGTACAAAAAAGGGGGAGGACTGTTCCTGTTAAGAATAAAGCAGTTGTTCTAACGTATCTACCAGCAATCCTCCCCTGGGCACAAATCCAGAGAAAAACATGTCTAAAAAGGAAACAGCCACCCCAAGGTTCACTGCAGCACTGTTTACAACAGCAAAGATATAGAAGCTAAATAAAAGTCCATCAACAGATGAATGGATAAAGAAGATGTGGTATATTTATACAATGGAATGTTACTCAGCCAAGAAAAAGAATGAAATAATATTATTTGCAGCAACATAAATGGACCTAGAAATTATCATACTAAAGGAAATAAGTCAAAGAAATAAAAATACATGATATCGCTTATATGCAGAATCTAAAAAAAGAAAAAAACATGAAATAATTTACAAAACAGAAACAGATTCACTGACTTATACAATACACTTATGGTTACCAGAGGGGAAGGGATAGATTGGAAGTTTGGGATTGACATGTACATACTGTTGTATTTAAAATAGATAACCAACAAGGACACATTGCATAGCACAAGGAAATCTGCTTGATACTCTGTAATAACCTAAACGGGGGGGAAAATTGGAAAAAAATAGAAACATGTATATGTGTGTATATATATGTACATATACATGTGTGTATATATATGTATATGTATGTATATATACGTGTGTGCTTTGTGTGCTTAGTTGCTCAGTCATGTCTGACTCTTTACAACACCATGGAATATAGCCCACCAGGCTCCTCTGTCCATGGGGATTCTCCAGGCAAGAATACAGAAGTGTGTTGCCATCCTCTCCTCCAAGGGATTTTCCCAACCCAGGGATCAAACCCAGGTTATTACAGGCAGATTCTTTACTATATGAGCCACCAGAGAAACATACACACACACACACACACACACACACACACACACGTGTGTGTGTGTGTGTATGTATGTGTATATATATATATATATATATATATATATATGCCCACTCTTGCCTGGAAAATCCCATGGATGGAGGAGCCTGGTAGGCTACAGTCCATGAGGTCACTAAGAGTTGGACAGGACTGAGCAACTTCACTTTCACGCACTGGAGAAGGAAATGGAAACCCACTCCAGTGTTCTTGCCTGGAGAATCCCAGGGATGGGGGAGCCTACTGGGCTGCCGTCTATGGGGTCGCACAGAGTCGGACATGACTGAAGAGACTTAGCAGCAGCAGCAGCATATATGAATCACTTAGCTGTACACCTGAAATTAACATTGTTAATCAACTATATTCCAATATAAAATTTTTAAAAGAAGACTTTTTAAAATATAAATTTATTATTTTAATTGGAGGCTAATTACTTTACAATATTGTAGTGGTTTTGCCATACATCAACATAAATCTGCCATGGCTGTACACATGTTCCCCATCCTGAAAACCCCTCCCACCTCCCTCCCCATCCCATTCCTCTGGGTCATCCCAGTGCACTAGCCCCGAGTACCCTGTATTATGCATCAAACCTGGACTGGCGATTTGTTTCACATATGATATTATACATGTTTCAATGCCAGTCTCCCAAATCATCCCACCCCCTCCATCTCCCACAGAGTCCAAAAGACTGTTCTATACATCTGTGTCTCTTTTGCTGTCTCACATACAGGATTATTGTTACCATCTTTCTAAATTCCATATATATGTGTTCAGTTCAGTTCAGTCGCTCAGTCATGTCCGACTCTTTGCGACCCCATGAATCACAGCACACCAGGCCTCCCTGTCCATTACCATCTCCCGGAGTTCACTCAGACTCAACATCCATCAAGTCAGTGATGCCATCCAGCCATCTCATCCTGGGTCGTCCCCTTCTTCTCCTGCCCCAAATCCCTCCCAGCATCTAAGTCTTTTCCAATGAGTCAACTCTTCACATGAGGTGGCCAAAGTACTGCAGTTTCAGCTTTAGCATCAGTCCTTCCAAAGAAAACCCAGGGTTGATCTCCTTCAGAATGGACTGGTTGGATCTCCTTGCAGTCCAAGGGACTCTCAAGTCTCTTCTCCAACACCACAGTTCAAAAGCATCAATTCTTCGGCGCTCAGCCTTCTTCACAGTCCAACTCTCACATCCATACATGACCACTGGAAAAACCATAGCCTTGACTAGACGGACCTTAGTCAGCAAAGTAATGTCTCTGCTTTTGAATATGCTATCTAGGCTGGTTGTAACTTTTCTTCCAAGGAGTAAGCGTCTTTTAATTTCATGGCTGCAGTCACCATCTGCAGTGATATTATGTGTTAGTATACTGTATTGGTGTTTTTCTTTCTGGCTTCCTTCACTCTGTATAATCGGCTCCAGTTTCATCCACCTCATTAGAACTGATTCAAATGTATTCTTTTTTGATGGCTGAGTAATACTCCACTGTGTATATGTACCACAGCTTTCTTATCCATTCGTCTGCTGATGGACATCTAGGTTGCTTCCATGTCCTGGCTATTATAAACAATGCTGTGATGAACACTGGAGTACATGTGTCTCTTTCAATTCTGCTTTCCTCGGTGTGTATGCCCAGCAGTGGGATTTCTGGGTCATATGGCAGTTCTATTTCCAGTTTTTTAAGGAATCTCCACTCTTTTCTCCACAATGGCAGTACTATTTTGCATTCCCACCAACGGTGTAAGAGTGTTCCCTTTTCTCCACACCCTCTCCAGCATTTATTGCTTGTAGACTTTTGGATCGCAGCCATTTTGACTGGCATGAAGTGGTACCTCACTGTGGTTTTGATTTGCATTTCTCTGATAATGAGTGATGTTGAGCATCTTTTCATTTGTTTGTTAGCCACCTGTATGTCTTCTTTGGAGAAATGTCTGTTTAGTTCTTTGGCCCATTTTTTGATTGGGTCGTTTATTTTTCTGGAATTGAGCTGCAGGAGTCGCTTGGATATTTTTGAGATTAATTCTTTGTCAGTTTGTTCATTTGCTATTATTTTCTCCCATTCTGAAGGCTGTCTTTTCACCTTGCTTATAGTTTCTAAAAGAAGACACTTTAAAAAAAGAAAAAAAGAATAAAGTAGCTCTTGGTTTTCCAATTTTACTATTGTCACCAAATTTTAGGTTCAACACTACCATGACCTCTTTTCCAAAATGGCAATGCTAGGTTTAGGAACAGCACTCTCTGTGTGGCCTTCTGACTGGTGACAGGATTAACTTGGACAGCCCAGAAGGGTCCTACGTAAGTAGCACTACTCAGAGAACAGCAGACTGTTTTCTGGGCCTCCCCTTTGGATCAGTAATCAGAAAGAACACTATTCTCCACCTGAATCTAGCAAAGCTAAAGCAAACTGCTTCAGCCAAGTAACGTTCTTTTCTCCTTGAAGTTCCCTAGTAAAAAACATTGGAAATTCTTTTTTACCCTGAAAATTCTTATTTACCCTGAAAAACCTTACATATTCATGTAAGTCAAGTTAACTGGAAACAAAGCATCCATTGCAAGATTTCGGAAAAATGCCTTAATACCAATAAAAAAAAAAAAAAAAAAAAACTCTAGTTTTAGGCACCTAACAAAATGAAAACGCTTCATACCTTCATTCATTCAGATGAATCTGCATATTCAGAGGAATCTCCCACGTTCAGGAGGGAGATTCTGGACAAACCCAGAGGCAAATAACAGCCATGTTAGCCGAGCACAGTTCACTTCAGTCAACAAGCTGATGCTTCCTATTAGTGATGGTCCAGGAAACAAACAAAAATGTAGGCTACAAAGTGACTGCAGTCTTTCTTGGAAAAAGAGAAAGATGATTTCTCAGGAAGTATTTCTGAAGCTTCCCAAGGGTAGGAAACCAGCATACTGCACCCACAAATTAGCTCCACTGTAACTCTGCTATAAAGCAACGCCAAAACCATCATACACCCCAGCTGTATAGCCTGAAGAGCTTGGGAATGGGGAAAGCTGAAGGAGGAACTAAAAATTAGAGAAACCAGTCCTGCACTCTCCATGTTCCTCAAGTCCAATATTCTGCACAATAACCTTGTAGTATTTAGGAGACACGACTGAAGTGACTCAGCAGTAGCAGCAGACCTCTCACATGACTATAGGCTTAAGACTTTCGCATGCAAAGCAGAGGGCACAGCTTAATATCACCTTGCAGAGCAACTCACAAACAGCCTTCTCAATGGCCCTCCCAGCCTCTCTCTCCAAGCAAAAGCTTCTGCCTCCCCAAGACCTAATATTATGAGTCAATAATTCATTTTGGCTAACTGCCTCTTTATGGAAATGCAAGATCACTATCCTCATAGCCAAAGAATTATACGCCAGCTCCCTCTAATAGCAGTGAGATTCTCTATTTTCATCTGAAATCAGGAAATAGATATCTTTCCAGTTTAACATTATCCCAGATCCTGTATCACAAAGCAATGTAATTGGCATCCTGGCTTTAGCAATACCGTGCTCAGGGAAAGAAGACATCCATCTTTTCAGTGTACTTTTGTAGCCCATTTGAAAGTGGAGAACTGAGCTGAAGAGGCACTTAAGGAGAAATCTAAGAAGGGATGGAACTTGTTGCCATGATTATGCTGTCTTTCCAAGCTGCAGACTTGTCAAATGGAAACTTCAAAGGAGAACTGAGGCCCCAGTGGACACACACATTGTAATCTAAATCTCTCAGGATCCTGAGGCATACAGGTACCAAGTAGAGGTATAGAGTCCTGAATTTATATGGGCTTATTTTCCCCCGATAAAATTTAAGCTAACCTAACAAAGAACTTAAAATATTAGGCTTGTATTAAATTTCATTAACAAATGTATTTTTAAAAAAGAAATCAAAATGTTACATGAGTCCTGTCTGTCTCTCCCCTCTTTAAGCTAGCTATTCCACTAGAAATCATAACAATTTTTTGTTAATGGCAGGTGGCAGAGTGGTTGGCTTAAGAACATGGGCTCTGAGACTTCCCTGGTGGTCCAGCAGTTAAGACTTTGTCTTCTAGTGCAGACCTTGTCTTCAATCCCTGGTCAAGGAGTTAAGATCCCACTTGTCTCATGGCCAAAAAACCAGAACATGAAGAACAGAAGCAATATTGTGACAAATTCAATAAAGACTTTAAACCACATCAAAAAAAATTTTAAATAATAAAATAAAAACCATGGGGTCAGGAGTTATAATGCATAGGTTCAAATTTGCCCAACAAAACTTTATGGAATAATAGAAATGTTCTATATTTGCATTATCAAAGACAGTGGCCACCAGCCCAATGCAGGTATTGGGCAGGTTCAAATCTGCCCAACAAAATTTTATGGAATAACAGAAATGTTCTATATCTGTGTTATCAAAGATGGTAGCCACAAGCCCCATGTTGCTATCAGGCTTTTGAAATGTGGTGCAGGCATCTGAAAAGCTGATTTTTAAATATTTAATTCTAACTAAATTAACACAGGCTCAGGTGTCTAGTGGCTACCACACTAGACAGCATCATCCTATACCCTCTACTCACTGGTTTCTGGTCGTGCAACGTTTATGTATGTTAGTTTCCTCACCCTTAAAAATAATACCTCACAGAGCTGTTAAGGGGATGCTGCTGCTGCTGCTGCTGCTAAGTCACTTCAGTCGTGTCTGACTCTGTGCAACCCCATAGACGGCAGCCGACCAGGCTCCCCCGTCCTTGGGATTCTCCAGGCAAGAACACTGGAGTGGGGTGCCATTGCCTTCTCCGGTTAAGGGGATAGAACAAGGTAAACCACAAAGAAGTCTTGGCTCAGTACCAGAGACTTGGGATATTCTTCTGCAGTATCTTGTCACTCCTTCATCTCCTATGTTCCCACAACAGTCACCTTTGTCAGATTCTTAATGTGATCACAGTACCCCCCCCAAAAAAAAACCCCTCTTAACATCTTACTCCTTTCTAGTGAGCTCAATCCCCAACCCTCCCAAGAAAATAAATCAATCTCTCTAAAATACAATTCTTTGCAGATTATTCTTCTGTTATAAAATCTCATATAGATTCCTATGATCTTCAACAGAGTATACAGTCTGGCTTTTAAGCATCTTTCTAATCTGACCCCAAGCTGATGTTTCACACCATCTGCCACTGCTCCTTAGACACAGCCTACAGGGTTGATCAGATGTTCCTTCTCAGACTGAAACTGAACAGGACTCTATGGTCCTTCCCTCTCATCTCCAATCATGTCCTCCACCTGCCTTTTCTCTGTAGAAAAACTTTATTCAAAGAATAAATTTGCTCAGGGATGTGAGAAAACATCAAAGCAAAGGAAAACGGTCAAACAGGACGAAACAGTAATACTTTAGCCATCAAGCAAATCAAGGACCTGTAGTTCCTCCTCAAGGGGTACATATAATATTCTGAGCCATATCCTTTAAGCTCTCTTATAATTACTGAAATCCCCACCAGGTAGAGAAGCTAACTATATGACAACCAGACTGTAGCCATAACACAAACTGCCACAACTCCAAGAACTGGCCTCAAAGAAATGGGAACAAACTGACCCTGGAACTGAAGAGTAACTGTGCTTCAAATAATCAAGATGACTGATCAGACCACCGATGACCAATTTCAAGATGACTGTCAGAGCTGACTGTGCTTTTTCCACATGTAGCCCCCTTCCTCCACCTGTGATAGCTCTTGCCTACTCATTATCAGTGGGGGGAGTTGACCTTTGGACAGGAGTCCACCCTCCCTGTCCCCACCCCCTCAAACCACCACCCCCAGTTGCCAGTCCCAGAAATAAAACAAACTTTCCTTTCCATCAACCTCGCCTCTTTATTGGCTTTAGAGCAGAAAACAGCTGGGTTGCAGTTTCTAAACACAATCATGGACCTTTTTACCCAACACCCTGTTGACAATATGCCCAACTAAAATGCTGGTTTTCTTCTCCCTTATTTCATGATACTCATCCTTTGAGCTCTATCCCAAGACACATCATTCAAGAAGCCAAAACCTGTGAACTCCTTATGAGAAAAATGAGATATGAACAATCACGTACTTTATCAGAACTTCATTTCTCATGTCTACTTTGCTCTTTTTTGGTCTCTCCATTTTTCTTAATACTGAACAGTATTCTTTATAAAGTTGTAACATGATTTCAAGAGCAGAAGTAAGGAACATTATTGATAAACTTCAGGGTGTGAAAATATCACTTTTAAGGATGGCTAGTGCAGGCTGTTTTAAACACAAGTATTTTTTTAAAGCTTAAGCTTCCAATGTCATCAATTTTGTTCCATGTCAGGATTACAGTCAAAGCCATGAAGCTTTTTGATTTTTCCAAGGGTGGTTTACTGTAGCCTGAATTCCACCATCCAGGAGCCATGCTTTTTGAACTTGAGTGGGCTTCCCTACTGGAGAGCGTGTTACACAGCCCACTGGCCCCAACCCAGCCTGTGAGTCAGGGGTCTGGGGTAGGGCCTCTCATGAGTACCTTTCTTGATGGCTCTCCAATAATGCAAGCTCCTCAAAGATAAGGAGCTATGCCTCTGTGTCCCCCTAACAGTGCCAACCACAGTATGTGTATCAGTTAAGAAGTTAATCACATACATGATCAAGAAATATGGTTAAGCATGGACACAGATGCTATTCAACTAGAAATTACTGTCATTTAAACCACTAAAGGTATTTGAAATGCCTACCTCAACTTCCCAGTTTGAACCAACAACTGTGGAAAGAAAAATGGGGCAAATATTTATCCATGATTAAACCAAAGTATGAGGCTTCCCAAGTGGCACCGTGGTAAAAAAAATCTGCCTGCCAATTCAGGAGACACAAGAGACGCAGGTTCAGTCCCTGGGTCAGGAAGATCACCTGGAGTGAAAATGGTAACCCACTCTAGTATTCTTGCCTGGAAAATACCATGGACAGAAGAGCTTTGCAGGCTTACAGTCCATGGGGTCCCAAAGTGTCGGACAAGACTGAGCACAGACACATAAGCCAATGCATGCTTGAAATAAAGTCCTCAGTAAGGCCCTGCTGTCCTTCTGAATACTCCTAGAGAAACATCCCAAGGATGATTTCAACTTGTCCTTCCATTGCTTTCAGCACTGTTTTGTTTACAGACTAAACTGCCTTTTCATCTGTCCCTGAACTGCATCTTCCCTTCCACTCGTGACTTTCCTAAGCCTAACTTCCTTACCCTGGACTCCCCCACTGTTCTCAAAGTCAGCCCCACCACTGGAGAACCTTCTCAAACTTTTTCAGTCATCTCATGAAGATTCATCTTCAAAGCATCTGTAAAACCCCATCCCCATATATTTTCTCCCTGTTCAATGAGCAGACCCTGTCACACCTCCCTTAGGTAACAGATAGTTGAAAAAAGGTACAGATGAACATAATCAGAGAGAAAATGTCTTGAAAGCTCTCTAGGGTCAGAGCTTTACTCTTGTTTTCTGGCACAGAAGAAAGATCTTTGATCTCCAGGAAAGTGCTCTACAAAATAACACTCCAAAAAGCTTTCTGCAATTTGTCTTCTCTTTACAGTCAATCCTAAAAGAAATCAACCCTGAATATTCACTGGAAGGACTGATGCTGAAGCTGAAGCTCCAGTACTTTGGCCACCTGATACAAAGAACCAACTCACTGGGAAAGATTCTGATGCCAGGAAAGATTGAAGGCAGAAGGAGAAGTGGGTGACATAAGATGAGATGGTTGGATGGCATCACTGACTCAGTGGACAAGAATCTGAGCAAACTCCCGGAGGCAGTGAAGAACAGGGAAGCCTGGCATGCTGCAATTCATGGGGTTGCAAAGTGTCGGACATGACTTAGCAACTGAACAGCAACAACACCCCTCTCTTTAATGCTCCAGTGTTGTAGTTCTCAAACTCTGGTGTGCATTAGAACCATCAGGAGTACTTGATGAAAGGCTGATTCCTGGGTTTGCTGCTAAGGGATCAAAGTCCATGTGTCTGAGGCTAACCCAGGAACCTGCATTTTAATAAATACCCAATTCCTTCTCTTACAAGGTCAGGATCACACTGACCCACACTGCAGATGCCTCCACTCTCTAAGTTGGTCTTCTGTCCCTTTCCTGTATACCAAGAGAATCAGAAAAACCCACCACAAAAAAGATTTATATATCCTGGAAAAAACAAACTCTTCCCAGTGAGGGTAATTTGATGGACAAGTTGGGGCAGAACAAGGTCATCAGGCAAAAAAAGATAAAGATTAAAAGGCTTACAGTAAGCAGAGGTCAAACAGCAAATTACAAGTCCCAAGAGACAACCTAGGCAATTCAGTGCAGGCAGAAGGGCAAACACTTTTTAACTGCTATTATAAAATCTTACCACATGTAGGGAGCGTCCCAAGGTGGCTCAGTGGTAAAGAATCCACCTGCCAACATGGGTTCGATCCCTGCATCAGACAATCCCCTGGAGGAGGTAAGGGAAACCCCCTCCAGTATTCTTGCCTGGGAAATCCCATGGACAGAGGAGCCTGGGGTCGCAAAGAGTCAGACACAACTGAGCGACTAAACAAGAGTGGGGGTACATCAAAGGGGCATAGAAATCAACTGCAAGAGCTTCCAGTGGTCAAAGCCCAAACAATCTGAGTAACAAAATAAATACTGGATTATAACCCCAAGTATAAAATAAATACCTAGGAGTCCATAGTGATATAAATGTTTGATTGATTGATTAAATAAATAGGGGAGAAGAGAAAACTCATGTGCAGAAGAAGTTCAAATGATTTGTGGAAATATTCCAATCTACAGGAAGAAGAGCCTAACTTCCCATTCCTTAAGTGTGGGCCACCAATGGAGACCTCCTCCCAAAGGAACTGGGAAAGAGGTGGGGGAATTAACTTTACAGGGAAGTTACCTGACAAACACAACTTCAACCAAGTTGATGGTACTCACCCTTGATTTGGTGTGATGAGAGCTGGGCTTTACCTCTGTGCTATGCCTCCCCAAGAGCCACAAGACCAGTCTAATCATGAGAAAAATATCAGACAAATCTCAGTTGAGGAGCATTCTACAAAAGTCCTGACCAGTACTTCCCAAAACATCGAAGAAAGTCTAGCCAACTGTCACAGCCAAGAGGAGCCTACAGAGATATAACAACTAAGTGTAAGGTGGGATCCTCGGACAGCAAAAAAAAAAAATATATATATATACAAATTAAACAAGGAATTTAGTTAAGAATACTTACAAAATTTGTTTGATTGTGACACCATATTAATTTAAGAGGTTAAAACTTGTATGGGGTGGTGGGGCGGTGGGGGCTTCCCTGGTGGTCTAGTGTTTAAGACTTTGCCTTCCAACACAAGGGTTGCTTTGATCCCTTGTTGGGGAGTTATGATCCCACCCAACTCATGGACAAAAAAAAACACAAAATATAAAACAGAAGCAAGAAATCTCCACACTGTTCTCCATAGTGGCTATACTAGTTTGCATTCCCACCAACAGTGTAAGAGGGTTCCCTTTTCTCCACACCCTCTCCAGCATTTATTGCTTGCAGGTTTTTGGATCGCAGCCATTCTGACTGGTGTGAAATGGTACCTCATTGTGGTCTTGATTTGCATTTCTCTGATGATGAGTGATGTTGAGCATCTTTTCATGTGTTTGTTAGCCATCTGTATGTCTTCTTTGGAGAAATGTCTATTTAGGTCTTTGGCCTATTTTTTGATTGGGTCATTTATTTTTCTGGAATTGAGCTGCATAAGTTGCTTGTATATTTTTGAGATTAGTTGTTTGTCAGTTGCTTCATTTGCTATTATTTTCTCCCATTCAGAAGGCTGTCTTTTCACCTTGCTTATACTTTCCTTTGTTGTACAGAAGCTTACTCAGCCATTAAAAAGAATACATTTGAATCAGTTCTAATGAGATGGATGAAACTGGAGCCGATTATACAGAGTGAAGTAAGCCAGAAAGAAAAACACCAATACAGTATACTAACACATATATATGGAATTTAGGAAGATGATAATGATAACCCTGTATGCGAGACAGCAAAAGAGACACAGATGTATAGAACGGACATTTGGACTCTGAGGGAGAGGGTGGGATGATTTGGAAGAATGGCACTGAAACATGTATACTATCATGTAAGAAACAAATCGCCAGTCTATGTTCGATACAGGATACAGGATGCTTGGGGCTGGTGCACGAGGATGATCCAGAGAGATGACATGGGGTGAGATGTGGGAGGGGGGTTCAGGAATGGGAACTCATGTACACCCATGACAGATTCATGTCAATGCATGGCAAAACCAATACAGTATTGTAAAGTAAAATAAAATTTAAAGAAAGAAAATAAAAGCTCTCAAAAAAAAAAAAACAGAAGCAATATTGTAACAAATTCAATAAAGACTTTAAAAATGGTCCACATCCCAAAAAAATTTTTTAAAAACCCACAAAAACTGGTTTAGGGTATATGGAAAGTGTTTCTACTTCCTGCATGGTTTATCTGTAAATCTAAATCTATGCTAAAATTAAGTTTATCTTAAAAATAATTAAGGACAAAAATATAGCACCACTTTTCCCAATTTAAACTCGCAGGAGGATCTGATTTGGGAGAGATTTCCTTTCCCTGCATGTATTACACACTGTAATTCTCATTTTGTCTGAAAGGTGCAAAAGACAGATTTTTAAATTAGCCTCACATAAATAATTCAGTTTGTGATTAGTGCCAAAATAGAATAAAGTTGGTGTAGATTACCAAATTACTCCGAGAAAAATTCTGAGTAAGAACAACTACACTTGGGATCAAGGAAACACTGCTTGATCAAATCCTAGATGTAACTCAGCCATCAACAGCATAACTGACCATGTCTACTTGGCTTGACTTTTGTACAAACACAAATAGTGGTAGTACCACCCCTTATTTGAAAATTGATCCTCCTTCTCAGAGAGGAAAATTCTCAGGAAAGAATACATGCAGCTTCAAACCTCCACAGCCTACTGTCTTCTCGGCGCTCCCTTGTCTATAGATTTCTCTGCAGATCTCTGGCCAGGGGTGGATAACACACGACACTAAGGAAATCTGAGTTGTTGTTTAGTTGCTAAGTCATGTCCAGCTCTTTTGCAACCCCATGGACTGTACCCCACCAGGCTTATTTGTCCACTGGATTTCCTAGGCGAGAATACTGGAGAGAGTTGCCATGCCCTCCTGCAGGGGGTCTTCCCTACCCAGGGATCAAAATGCATTTCCGGCACTGCAGGTGGATTCTTTACCACTGAGCCACCAGGAAATCTGTGACCCAGCCCATCTCCTCCAACCACACTGACTTTCCCTCTGTGGCATAATTAGGCTAAATTCTCATAACATACTCTTCTGATCTTTGCTATATCTCTTAACAAAATCATAACAAAATATTTGTGTACTTCCTCATTGAATATTCACCTGCCACATTAAACTGAGAGCCTTGTGAGGACAACTTCTATTTTGTTCGCTGCTATATGCCTAGGATTCTATGTATCCAAGTCCTGGTAAATAGCAAGGATTCAATAAATATTTGTGGGATGAATGAAGGGATTTATCAATCACAGGTTAGCAGAGTTTAGCTCGTCTGCAGATGACCCCAAATAACTTCAAAGCCATGCACAGTTCATTTATAGATCTGCCTTGAGGAACATCACAGTCTTGCTTTTGGCTCATTAGCTGTATTTTTGCTAAGTCAGTGTTATAGGCTCAAACAACTCAGTCATGGAAGATAGGGGTGATTAGCATTATGTTCATGTTCAAAGTGTCAGAGAAAAAATATAGAAAGCAGAAAGCTGTCTATGAGCTTCCAACTGTATGATCGATTTCGATTTAACAACCTTACTTGTTCAGAGGCTAATTTCTCCTGGGTCCAGGCTCACTTTTTTCAGACTATGTTGCTGCAAGTTTAAGCTAATTCACATAGCTGTTTAAACAATGATCTTATGTTTTAAATATCTACCCTCCCAAGTAACACTCCATCAAGCCTAGAATATTTAGAATTTGTAGAAAACTTAGATTCAGCATGTTGTCATGGAAAGAGTACACACAACCTTATCTCTGAAGGCCTAATTCTACTCTTGATTCATCCACTAGCCATTCACCAGCAAATATTCACTGTATACCTTCTTAAAAATATATATATATATTTACTTGGTTGCACCAGGTCTTAGTTGCCAACATGGGGGATCCAATTCCTTTACCAGGGATAAAATCTGGGCCCCGGGTATTGGGAGCACAGTCTTATCCACTGGACCACCCAGGGACATCCCCACTGAAAACCTTTAAAAGACACAATGCAATTAAAGCCAAAATCACTGAAGCAATCTCAACCTCATCTCTCAATTTAGATGGAAAGATTAGATCAAGCGTAGAACGAAGACTTGCTTGGTGGTCCAGTGGTTAAGGCTCAGCACTTCCATTGCAGGGGACTCAGGCTTGAACCATGGTCGGGAACTAAGTTATCTCACATATCAAAACACAGTCAAAAAAAAAAAAAGTAGAATAAGCTTATACAGCCACCATTCTGCCTACTTGAAACTCCATGAAATAACCTAAAAGTTTCTGAAAAATGAAATAAACCTGCATTATTGTTTGTTGTTTGGGTACTATTTGCCAGATGAAAAATTCTCCATTTAAAGTGTTAGTGGGCCAGAAACACTAGGACTTCTTAAATATAGAAAGCATACTGGTACAAATCTAAGGAGAGATAAAGCCAGAGAGGGGAGAAACAGACAACAATGTGTCGTGAAGACAACTGACAAGGAAATCCATGTGGTTCAGAAGTCTAAATCCAAGGGTAATTAATATACAGAACATGGGTGAGAAATGAATCAGAGTGGTAAACAGATACTGTCATATTTTACTCTGCATACTTAGATAGTTCTTAACTTGATTACACGGAAAATATATTTGAGTTATTTTTGCCTGTAAACAACACTGAAATGAACGTATTAATAGAACTGAAGGATGACTCATCCCAACTCTTTCTTTTCTGCTAAAGGTAGAGTCATAAGAAAAGCAGAAGTGAATTTCCCAGCATGCTTCAACTCATCACCTAGAAAAGAGGCAGCAGATGTAGTGACAGGATGCAGGAAGGTTATACATTACCACATTTTATAAGCAGAATAAGAGATTCCACGTCTCAGGTTCAACACACATCTCTGCTGTTGCTTCTTTGAAAGAGCCCCTTTACAATCTGGGCAGACTATGCAGACTTTTCTCTCTTGCTCTGAGTTTAATTAACATCAGCAACGGAAGACACTTGAGAGTCCCTTGGACAGCAAGGAGATCAAACTGGTCCATCTGAAAGGAAATTAACCCTAAGACCATGGCACCCCACTCCAGTGCTCTTGCCTGGAAAATCCCATGGACGGAGGAGCCTGGTAGGCTGCAGTCCATGGGGTCGTGAAGAGTCGTATACGACTGAGTGACTTCACTTTCACTTTTCACTTTCATGCATTGGAGAAGGAAATGGCAACCCACTCCAGTGTTCTTGCTTGGAGAATCCCAGGGATGGGGGACCCACCTGGTGGGCTGCCGTCTATGGGGTCGCACAGAGTTGGACACGACTAAAGCGACTTAGCAGCAGCAGCAGCATTCATTGGAAGGACTAATGGTGAAGCTGAAGCTCCAATACTTTGGCCACCTGATGCAAGAGAGCCAACTCATTGGCAAAGACCCTGATGCTGGGGAAGACTGAGGGCAGGAGGAGAAGGGGGCGAAAGAGGATGAGATAGCTGAATGGCATCATCGACTCAATGCACTCGAGTCTGAGCAAACTCCAGGAGATAGTGAAGGACAGGGAAGCCTGGTGTGTTGCAGTCCCTAGGGTCACAAAGAGTTGGACACAACTTAGCAACTTAACTTCAACAACAGGGGTCATGGGACTTTTCCCTAGGAGAGAGTCAGTATGAGGCAAAGAAGTAAAACATTTCTTGGTCTTCCTCCACTTGAGAACATGGCTTTCCGAAGGCTGGCTACCCTTAGCTCAGGCAAGCCTCATTTCAATTAACCTCTGTGATTATAGGTCATTCTTCTCTGTGGCTCCCACATAGCCTAAAAGAGGCACACCAGAGCAAGAAAGCTTGCATGCATAGGGTTAAAAATATGAAAATCACAGAGAGGGCAGGTGGCAGAGTAACGACCCCACAGTATGGATTTAACTGAATAACAAAAGGTCACTTTTCCTAATCTAAGTGCCCCAGAGTGTCCCATCCACTACTGAGCCATTTCAAATTCATCCCCTAAAACAAACCAGAACAAGGCTGAACGTAAACTGCCACCTGAATGCCTTTAGTCTTTTGTTAAAGAGTAAGAAAATCAAGAGTTAAGGCTGGGGACATTGGTACCTTGTCCCTTTTACTGAATACCTTCCACATCATGGCTGTGGCTGTATTTCAACAATGTGGTGAGTCTCCTGGGAAATCAAAAATAAAATACAGGGTTTCAAATATAAAATATGTCTCCATGCTAGAGTGATCGACCAGGGAGGCAGGCGGGAAATGATGTTGAGACATTTGTGTCTCAAAGGCAGGGTGGTGAAAGTTGAAAATCAAGGAAGGTAAAGAAAAGGGATGGAAAGGAGCAGAGAGAAAGGAGCTTATTGCAACTTCACCAGCTTGCTATTGGGGAAGGGGAGACACAAAGTCCCCACACACACACAAAAAAAAAAACCCTCTTTAATGATGCTGCACACTCAGAGCAGCAGAGGCAGCTAACAAAAAGATGAGGTCTCTGACTCGTCCCTCCTGAGTAATACAGTCCCTTTATCAGTAAGACTTAGGATCTCTTTTATCATACCTTAAATTGACCATATAAATGTGCTTCTATGGAGAAGTATCTCCTCTGTGCTCACTTTCACCAAATAAATCCAGAATTCTAAGCCCAGGGATCCTGTTTCCCACAAAGCAACTACCAAAGACTTTGGCTCACAATATGTATATGTATATTGCATAGACATAGTTCCATATATATGCCTATGCAACAAAATTATGATTATTGGTCCCCTGTTCTTTTCCTGTCAGTACGCCCATCCTTCCTGGGCAAAGGTAAGGGGAAAAGCACTACAGAGCAATCTTCTGATTTTGCTCTGAACCCCACTAACCTCCCCAAAGCACCAGAAGAAACCTTTTCTCACTCTGCATTTCCTTAATAACAACGGTCAATAAGGAGAAGAGGAAGACACAGACAGTTTCATGATTTATTACCTGTGCTGGCTCTAGTAGAGTTAGCAAGTCGAGGAAGAAGTTAGTTGTATCAAGCGGTTTAAACATACAATGTTTTTGTTTATAACTCCAATGACTTCCTGCAAGAGCTCATTCATGGTTTAGCCTTACATCAGCCCTCCATAACAGCAAATCTGGAACCTGCAAATACCAAGAGCTAACCCAAAGATGCCATCATATAAGGGATGTAAGCATCCTTAGAATTTGGTATCCACTGGGGTCTTGGAACCAATTCCTTGCACTTATTCCACCCCAGATGATTCCAACAAGGTGGAGCCAATTCAACCACGCTTAGCTCCTTCTGTCATTTTGATTTCTTCTATCAGTCTTCTTTTTTTTTTTTTTTTTTGAGTGAGTGAAGTTGCTCAGTCATGTCCGACTCTGCAACTCCATAGACTGTAGCCCACCAGCCTCCTCAGTCCATGGAATTTTCCAGGCAAGAGTACTGGAGTGGGCTGCCATTTCCTTCTCCAATTTTTTTTTTAATAGAAGGATAATGACAATATCGTGTTGGTTTCTGCCACACATCAAAACACGGATCGGCCTTAGGTATACATGTGTCCCCTTCCTCTTGAACCTCCCCACTACCCCATTCCACCGCTCTAGGTCATCGTTTTACTTACTGTAACATCATCATCATAAGTTGGGGCTCCTGCTGAAGGGCAGCCAGCAGTGAAACACTGTCCCGGGCACCCACGACAAAACCCTCTGACTCTGCTTTGTCTCATTCCTGCTATTCCCTTGTCCCTCTCACACTCCAACCTTGTGGTTGGTTCTGTGGTTCTGAGTATGACCTCTCCTTGCCTTGCCCCTGGTTCTCTGCTCAGTGTGGCTGGTCCATCAGTGGCTCTTGGCTCTTGAACTTACTAATTTATGTTCATTTTTATTTCTACCATGTCACTTTGATTCTTTCCCTCCCAGGCATACATGATTCCCCCTCTAAGCAACATTTTCTGTTAAGTCATAATAATATGTATTAAAATTACTGTACCTTTAGAATAACTAAAGTTTATTAAGCAATTCCTTTGTGTCTGGCTCAATGCTAAATGGTTTATATTCCTTCCTGATGCTATTTAACCTTCTTAGTTAAATAAGAGTCCCATTATTGCTGCCATTTGACACAAGAGAAAACTGAAGCTCAGAACAATCAGTTTCCTGCCATTTGTCTGGCTCCAAGAGCAGAAATATTAACCACCACTGAACAATCCATAGCAACCATAAGCTGAGAATTTTATTGTTTTGGTTTTTTTGCTTCAACAAAAGCATTTCATCAAATATTTGTTATGAACTGCATATTTGAGTTCCCCCCAAATTCTTATATTGAAACTCTAATCCTCAGTGACACTGTATTTAGAAATGGACCCTAGAAGGTAAGCCAGTCATGAGGGTGGGGCTCTCATGATGGTATTGCTGCTGCTAAGTTGCTTCAGTCGTGTCCAACTCTGTGTGACCCCATAGACGGAAGCCCACCAGGCTCCCCGTCCCTGGGATTCTCCAGGCAAGAACACTGGAGTGGGTTGCCATTTCCTTCTCCAATGCATGAAAGTGAAAAGGGAAAGTGAAGTTGCTCAGTCATGTCCGACTCTTAGCGACCCCATGGACTGCAGCCTCCCAGGCTCCTCCATCCATAAGATTTTCCAGGCAAGAGTACTGGAGTGGGGTGCCATTGCCTTCTCCCATGATGGGATTAGTGTCCCTTTAAGAAGAGACCAGAGACTGCTTCCTTCCTCTGTCTGCTCCTCCAGGTGAAGGCACAGCTAAAGGTGGCCATCTTCCAACTAGGAAGAAGGTTCTCACCAGGAATCTAACATCAGCACCTTGACCTTCACATTCTCAGCCTCCAAAACTTGAAAATAAATGTCTGCTGGTTAAGCACCCAGTTGATGGTATTTTTGTTAAAGTAGTAAGAACTAAGGCAGTATATATAGAAGGTGATTAAACTTTAATGTCCTTGGGACATAAATGTCCTTGTTCATATAAACATACACAAATCTGAAAATAATTTTTAAAAAACATACCCTGACTTAAAGTTTTAAGATTTTAGTCACCATAGACTAAGATGTACAGGAAAATTGTGGAATATAGGAGGACCTCAAGAATTATTTATTCATTTATGTATAACTTCAACCTGCAGTGGCTCATGTTCTACAGTTTCTAGGATTTGTACTATATTTTTTTCTCACCAACAGGCTTTATTTATGGGCACATACTACTTACTAGTTGGAGAAGGAAATGGCAACGCACTCCACTATTCTTGCCTGGAAAATCCCATGTGGATAGAGGAGCCTGTGAGGCTCCAGTCCATGGGGTCGCACAGAGTCAGACACGACTGAAGCACCTGAGCACCACTTACTAGTATTCAGAGAATCGGTACAGGAAGGCTTCCAACCTACAAACACCAAAATCCTCCCCATTTTAACACCTAAAATGTTGCCACTGGCAGTTAATTCTTTGGGGCTAAGCTACATCCTTTTTCTAGATAGTCTTTTAAAATATAAATTTATTCACTGGGAAAAGTAGCACGAAGACACTGACAGCTCAATGTGGGTAAACGTTCCAAATGTCTCCTGACAAAAGGAACCAGCAAAGGTAATTCTTTTGGAGGAGAGCGAGAGCCCTGAAATGGAAGAGGATTCCCGAGGAGGATGCCTGATCAGTCAAGACAAACTTTTCCCCAGTATGCTGGGCTGGATCAGTCCTGCATTCCTGCGTCAAAAAGCTCAGTCGTGCTGTGTAAGAAGAGTTTCATTTACTGAAAGAAAACTGGTCATAATCCTAGCCACTGGGAACTATTTGGCCACACTGTAATAAATCCAAAAACTAAGCTGAAAGATTGTATGGAAAAATGCTGTGTATGATCACTTTCAGCTGGCCAAATGAGGGCCACAACTCTAATAAACTCAATTTAAAAGGAAGAAGCATCCAAGTATCACTTGGGTTGAATCAAAGGGATGAGCTGTTTTTTCTTAATTGAAATTATACATCCTTTTTTATTCATGAAACTTCAGTAATACTTTAAATTGCCCAAGTCTTTAATCATGAAATTATTTGCCTTTCAGAATGGACAAGTAGACAGTTCTATTTAAAATGCCACCTCTTTCAACCATCTAAGTTGAGTGCTACTCATTTAACCTAAATCTTCTACTGCCACATTTTACTAAATTACTTCTGACTGCAATGTTCAAAATATTAGATACCCAAAGGGCTCAGAAAATGAAATGTGTTCTTTCCTGTTCTAAAGCTAAAACTTCACCCATACCAATGGCAGATTCAGCTTCTGGAGTGGAGAAGCCCACTTCCTTGTGCATAAGACAACCATCTTCTCACTGTGTCCTCTCATGACTGAAGCGGCATGGGAGGCCTCTGGGATCTTTTATAAGGACATTAATCCCATTTGTTATGGCTCTGCCTTCATGACATAAAGACCTCCTGAAGGCCCACCTCCTAATACCTCCTAATCATATACTCAAGATAATGTTTGTAGAATAGAGTGGAATAGAAGTGGAATGCAATGCAGAGCAAGGCATGGAGGTCATGGAGTAGAGGGGACTATAGTCCCAAAGATACTTCTTGTAGCAATATTACTCCCCAGATCTGAATATCTTTACCTATGAAGTCATACTTGTGCAAATGAGTTGTATCAGAATCAGCAAACAAAAGCTAAAGTCTGATTGCATTAGACTTGGAGAAATGATGTGACCAACAATGCAATATGGAAAATAAACAAGAACAATATTGCTCTTGCCAGAGACAGTAGGCTGTGAGCATGAGTACAATAGGAAGCAATACAGTAGCTCCTTTGCCTTACTCAAGTAATTAGGCGTTCAATCCCTTCACATTGAAAGCACTTCTCTGGGACTTCCCTGGCAGTCCAGCAGTTAAGACCCTGAGCTTCCAATGAAGGGAGCATGACTTCGATCCCCAGTTGGGGAACTGAGATCCCACATGTTGCATGGCACAGACAAAAAAAAAAACAGAAAGCAAGCATTTCTCATGGACCCTCTTACTGTCTACACATATTTTCCAAGTACATACCACATAGCCCCCTCATGCATTCACCACCTTCCCCAAAGTCTATCAGCCAGTCACACAACCTATACAGAGAATCACTCATGCATTCTACAATTATTGAGTTTGTAGGATGTTAAAAGTCCCTTGCTATTGTGAGACAACACTACTCAGAACATAGACTTGAATGACAGAGAAACGGATCTGAATTCTGGCTCCAGCCCTAACTAGCTCAGTGTCCCTAACGCAATTTTGAATCTTTTTGTATCTCAGTTTTCCCATCTATCAAGTGAGATTGAACACCACCTACCTCATGGACAAGCCACAGTATGGATTATCGGGCATATTGCACAGCCCTCTTCATAGAGGTATAGGGAGGAACACATGAAAGATCAAGTTCCTGACTCCAGGTTAGCTATCCCAGCTGTTAAATGATGGCATCATTCCAGGATGAGTCAGCTGTGGACCTGCCCTCTAGGAGCTTACAGTCAAGAATGGGAAATGGTGCACCAGTAGACAGAAAATAAAGCACATATAACAACTGTCAGTGTAGATAAGTGATAACTGAACCTGGGAAGGAGGGAATTCTTCCAGCTCAGAAGACCACTTCTTATTTACCACTGAAACATTTCTGAGGCATGAGGGATTCAGAGTAGCTACATACCAGCCTGGGGGCTGCCAAAATCCAAGGGGAAAAATTTCAGAGGCTGAAATCAATCATTGCGGATCTCTACATTCAGCACAAAGTTCCTCACAATGCAGACCCATGAGCACTCCGTCATGTTCTGATGTCCATCACACGGGGACACGGGCAGCAACCTGGTCTGAACACACTTTGGTTACAACAATTTATTCCTAGAGGCTCACAGACACAGAAAGCAAATTTATGGTTACTAAAAACAGAAGGGGGATTAGGGGAGGGGTAAAGTAGGAGGTTTGGATTAACATATACACATTACTATATACAAAATAGATAACCAGCAAGGACCTACTATATAGCACGGGGAACGCTACTGGTATTTTTTAATAACCTATAAGGGGAAAGAATCTGAAAAATAGATATAGATACATGTGTAAACAAATTGCTGTGCTGTATATGTAAAACTAACATGATGTTGTCAATCAACTGTTTCAACTGAAGGAAAAAAAATCTAAAAAAAAAAAAAAAAACCAAAACTCACTTTATTCTTATTAAGGACCCATCACATGCCTGACTTTGTATGTAAAACTCTCTGCCCATCACAATGAGGACTCTCCTAATGAAACTTTTCCTCAGTAGAGGGACCAGATAGGTCAGGATGGTCAGCTTAGAAATGTAGTTGCCTAATCCTGCTTCGGGGTGACAATCTCAGCCCTCCTTGAAGGAAGAGTTCTGAGGAATGACAACAGGACACACAGGAAAACTCAGAGACAAAGCATGGCTTTAAACTCTAGTCCATGGAATTAGGCTCCTTTGACTCTTAATAGACTGGCTTAAGATTTATTTCAGCAGAATATGGAAGGATATTGCTCTATTTTCATTCTCCTCAATATGGAACTTCTTATGCATTACTAAAATACAAGTAAGAAATCTAATTGCATGACAAAAATATTTCACACAGCAACTGCCCTTAATAATAATATGCTTACGGTTAGCCATTTCATTACCTGATAATTACCAGATCATTAGAGCAAATAATATATCCTTGTGGGATAAACTTATGGTAATAATTTCACAGAAAAGAATTTTAAAAGCTCCCTGAAAGTTACCAGTAGGCCAGGTGTAAAATTAGCTCTCAGAGGAAATGAATATAAACGTACTTTCAAAAAGTAAACATGAGTGCAATGACATGTATAACTAAATCTGGATCATGAAATCAGAAAGAAAAAGGCTGGAAGGATCTGGTGCAACCTCCTCATTTTACAAGTAAGGACAATGAGACCCGGATAGTGAAGGGACCCCTACAGCTCAACAGAGAAAATTAATCTAAGTAATGTCAGCACTGCAAAGGATTTTTCATCCCTTATCACAAAGCTCTCCCTTTTTACTGTTGAATCTTCTCAATGCAACATAAAAGTTGATTTTCAAAAACTTTATTAACTGAACTATTGAGGAAATGCAGAGAACCGGTTAATTAGACTCTCGAACTAAAGCTGGATTTGGACCAAAAACTAACTTTTCTTTTTTGGCCACACCACGCAGCACATGGAACTTCTCCAACCAGGGATTGAACCCGTGCTCTCCCTGCAGTGGAAGTGCAAGGTCATAACCTCTGGACCCTGGGAAAGTCTCTGAAACTAATTTTTCTGACTCACAATTTTATATCCTGTCTGGTCTGTGTTCACCTGATTCTAAGCACTTCGTCAGCCTAGAACACATTGCCAGCAGCTCCACAAGGCTCTCTCATCTTTCTGATGGCAATTTAAACAGTCCTTCCTGCGGGACTTCCCCTGTGTCCACTGTGTCCAGCCACACTGGACACTGTGGGTCCAGTGGCTAAGATTCCCCACTCCCAGAGCAGGTGGCCCAGGTCTGATCCCTGGTCAGGGAACTAGATTCCATAGCTCAAGATCCTACAGGGTGCAATGAAGATCAAAGACCCAGCACAGCCAAATAAACAAATTTTTAAAAAATTAAAAGCACCCCTTCCTCAAACAGGCCTTTCCTACTCTCCAAGTCACGAAAGCTTCCCTAACTTCCTGGAGCTCTGACTCCCTAGTGAAATACCATGTCTGTAATTATTCATTTAGTATTTCTTTTTTCCCCTCTAGACACTGGTCCTCAAACTCAACCATCCCTCCGAATACCCTGGAGAGCTTGCTCAAATATATGTTGCTGGACTACACCTCCTCTAGGTTCTGAATCCCAGTATGGGCTGGGGCCTGAAAAACAAGGTCGCACATGATGCTGATGGTCTGAAGATCCCTTTAAAAACCATGAAGCTACAATTCGTTATCCCTTTCATGTTAAGCTTGTATACAGTGTTTGTTGGCATTTGCAGCTTTTTTCCAAAGGACTTGTTTTTATAGCTCTAGCCAACTACTTCACTTTCACTTTCCACTTTCATGCATTGGAGGAGGAAATGGCAACCCACTCCGGTGTTCTTGCCTGGAGAATCCCATAGACGGCAGCCCTGGTCTATGGGGTTGCACAGAGTCAGACTGAAGCAACTTAGCAGCAGCAGCAGCAGCAGCCAACTACTTTGTCTCCCATTTTGTATAAAGCCTTTGCTATACATACTATTAAGCTAGACTTTCAGACCCCATGCAAGGGCCAGGGCTGTCTCATTCATTGTTGTATTCCTAGTGCCTGGCACATAGCAGGTTCACAGAAAAGAAGTGATAAGCAAACAATTTTCCCCTTTGGGGCAAAAATGTTATGACTCCATAAGTCTAGAATATAGTATAAGCAGATTAGTCGGTCTATAGGAACTTTAATATCACTGCAATTTTTCTGTAAGTCTAAAATTATCCCAGAATAAAACATTATGTTTATACACACATTCACCAAGGATCAACAATAATTCTAAGGTGAATCAGGCAGGACCTTAAAGACATAAGCTGGGTATTTCCCTTTTCATTCAGTTTCCGATAGAAATTAATTAGAAATTGATGGCTTTTCCCAGGTTCTCTTCTTGCTGGAGAAAACAGGCTGCAGTCAAGTGCTGAATAATTAAACATTCAGGGTTGGCTGGCTTTGGGTAAATGGCTGTGTCATCATTTACCTGTAAATGTGGCCGACTCCTCTGATTTCCACTCCCTAGGACCAAATAAAGAATGGATATGCACCTAGATGAAGCTTTCTGTTTTTTAACAGAAGTATTCTAATCACCAGCAAATGACTTCCCCAGTGCCCTTTGAGAGCGTGCAGGGCCTGGCAAATGCAAAAGCTGAGACAGCAACCACCTGTTAGATGATGTATAGCAGCAGTGCCCAACATCTGGGATTTAATGGTTGATGATCTGAGATGGAGCTGATGCAGTAATAATAAAAATAAAGTGCACAATAAATGTAATGTGCTTGAATCATCCTGAAAGCATCCCAGTCCATAGTAAAATTGTCTTCCGTGAAACCAGTCCCTGGTGCCAAAAAGGTTGAAGACCACTGATTTAAAGGCTCTAGGAAGGCCCCTTGGCTTCCAAATATCCCACCCCTAACCTGCCACAATGGGATTTCCTCCAGGAGAGAAATGATCCTTGGCTTTTCAGCCTTGCCTCTCCCCAAGACCTCTGGGAAAAAGCCATCACTGCAGTACTTCCAAACATGATTTATCATCCTAGCCCCAGTTAGAATTTATCAGACTCCTTTCTAGCATGACAGCCAGCGTTAGGAGCCATGACAAAGCTATGTTTGGAAATGGGGACTGCAACCGGCAGCCTCAGGGCAGGGGACACCTGTGGGAACTGGGTTGCTGGGGAAGAGGCCTGTAGAAGGTCCTGCAAAGGAGGAACCAGCTACATGATGCATATCTGATTCTGAGCCAGCCTGGGGACCCACCATGTACTTTCAGTGGCTCTCCTCCACAGAAAAGATATGAGCCTTGCTCTCCTGGGCTCCGCTGGTGGCTCAGATGGTGAAAAATCTGCCTGCAATTCAGGAGACACAGGTTCAGTCCCTAGGTCAGGAAGAGCCTCTGGAGGAGGGCATGGCTACCCCCTCCAGTATCCTCGCCTGGAGAATCCCATGGACAGAAGAGCCTGGTGGGCTACAGTCCATAGGATCGCAAAGAGTTGGACACAACTGAGTGACAAACACACTTTTCTTCTCACTTGCTCTCTTGGTCCTTTTCAGACTACTTTGACAAAATACCAGAGATTGAGTAGTTCACAAGTAACAGAAACTAGTTTCTCACAGTTCTGGAGGTTTGAAGTCTGAGGTCAGGTTGCTAGCAGGGTCAGGTTCTCTGTATTTTGAGGTTCTGCTTCCCAATTCACAAATAACCTCTCTCTGTGTCTTCCCCTGGAAGAAAATGCTCCCCCATTTTTATAAATGCACTAATCCCATTCATGAGGGTTCTACCTACCTGTGTGACCTAATTGTCCCCCAAAGGCTCCATCTTCAAATATTATCACCTTGAGGGTTAAGTTTCAATATATGAATTGTGGGTAGACAGACATTTAGACCATAGCATTAACCTTCAACTCAGACAGAAGGCGAAGCACAGAAATATTCTTAATTATAGTCAAAGAAGGCCTGACGCTCTGCTAGGCATAGTATCAACACATCCATGCCTTTACCATTGTGCATATGCTCATGCAACCATCTTAACACCCCTATGAGGCAGCTGTTAAAAGGGAGCTGAGAAACCAGGGCTTAATGAAGTGATTTGGTCAAGTTCCTCCACGGGGTAGGAGGTGTAACTGGAATCTAAGCCTGGGGCAATAACCATGCACTGTGTTCTTTCCTTTGCTACTCTACCCTCAAGGAGGGGAAGCCAGCAAAGGAAAATGAGGAGGAAT
This sequence comes from Redunca redunca, assembly GCA_006410935.1. Lineage (NCBI taxonomy): Eukaryota > Metazoa > Chordata > Mammalia > Artiodactyla > Bovidae > Redunca > Redunca redunca. Next base: position 161,198 of record SJYQ01000103.1, on the reverse strand, counting down.
GTCTCAAAACATGTGGCATAGCAGAGGCTGAGAAAAGAATGATTCGAGAGGGGAGATAAACAATGTGGACAAGTCAGCAAACAAGACAGAAAAGGGCCACCAGGCCTGGCCCCGTGGAGGCTGTTGAAGGCAAGTCCAGTTTTCTTGGCTGTGTTAACACTGAAGCCCAGCTGGAGGTGTTAAAAGAAAAGGTGGAGGTAAATCCAGGGTGTATGACTCTCAAGATGTTTGCAATCAAGTGAGTAAGATGCATAAGGTGGTGGCTGAGGAGGCCTTGGCATCAGGGGAAGGCTGTTTATTTTTTAAATGTGTGATAGCTAGAGTTCATTCATAAGCCACAGTCAACAAGCCAGTAACAGGAAAACGATGCGGAAGACGGAAGAGAGATGCAAGAGAAAATACCCCAACAGTGAAAGGGGCTGGACCGTAACGCATCCAGGGAGAGGTCAGCCTTTAATAGAAGCGGGGACACTCCTTCCAGGGGAGCACAGTTAGACAAAGTGGGTGGGTAGGGATGCAGGTAGGTTTGAGGGCTGGGTAATAAATGGGACCATCAAACCTTCGATGACTTTTTAAAAGTCATCTTTGTTCTGGTGTCCTGAGATGTGGTGACTATATATATAGTGAAGTGAAGTGAAGTCACTCAGTCGTGTCCGACTCTTTGTAACCCCATAGACTGCAGCCTGCCAGGCTCCTCTGTCCATGGGATTTTCCAGGCAATAGTACTGGAGTGGATTGTCATTTCCTTCTCCAGGGGATCCTCCCAACCCAGGGCTCGAACCCGGGTCTCCCGCAGTGTAGACAGACGCTTTACCGTCTGAGCCACCAGGGAACTTATATAAACAGTAGAACCACAAAACACAGAAAGGATTATTTTTCTATCTATAAAACACATTAAATCTCAAATGGTCCAAAGCGCTCCTTTCACAGAAGAGGTCTAAAGGAGCTGATTTGCTCACAGCACAAAGATTCTTAGTAATAGTGATGACGTTAGAAACTAGGGTATCAGGATATTAATCTTTTTGTAAAACAACAAGCTGTTCCACTCCCTGCCTTGGATTTTCATAGCTGAAAAGTTCTCTTAGTACATTTTAAACAGATAGCATATCACCTTATAGTCCTCAGTTCTTATCCCCACATTCCTGCCGTAGATCAAGAATGGGGAATTAACCTCTGTACATAAATGCACCAAACTACGCAGCTATGATGGGAGAAGGTGGAGACACGAAAGAAGGCAATCTGCAGAATATCTCAATTAAAGCTGGCAACAAAGGGTAACTAGGTGTTGGTGGAGATGTCTGGATGAAAATATTGCCAACACGGATTTTTTTCACACTCTCCCCACAGACTCCTTAATAGCGATGCTGTGAATATTTGACTTGAGAAACAGTATGGGCTGGAAATACAAGCCAATATTAAAAAAAAAAAAGGCAAAATTGGCCACCAGAGAAATGATCCCTTGATTTTTCTGAAAGCTGAAGCTATCTGCCCCCCAGTAACACAGCAGCCAGTGACTTCACTAGCTGAAGCTAAAGTGAAGCATTTGACCTATCCATACCTACTGAGTCTGGCAGGGCATCTGGCATATAGAAGTGCTCAGAAAGTGTTTGCTATTGTGCTGAGTGAAAAAGAAAAGAAAAAAAACAGTTTCAAAAGGTTCTGCACAGTGTGGTTTCATTTATATAACATTCTCAAAATTATAGAGATGGAGAAGAGATCAGTGGTATCCAGGGCTTAGGGATGGGGGTGGGATGTATTATGAAAGTGCAGCCTAAGGGAGTTACTGAGTCAGGAGGGGAGCGCTCTGTGCCTTGATTGTGGTGGTTATCCAAATCTCAACAGATGATAAAATTGCATACGTAACAATGCATGCATATATACACACACCAAGGCATGTAAAACCTGATGAAATGTGAATAAATCCTGAAGATTCTACCCATGTCACTTCCTTGGTTTTGATGTTATGTTGTTGCTGCTGCTGCTAAGTCACTTCAGTCGTGTCCGACTCTGTGCGACCCCATAGACTACAGCGGCACCAGGCTCCTCTGTCCCTGGGATTCTCCAGGCAAGAACACTGGAGTGGGTTGCCATTTCCTTCTCCATATGTTACTGTTATGTAATTTGTTCTCATTGGAGCTGAAGGTACACAGGTCCTCAATGTACTTTTTTTTTTTTTCAACTTCCTGTGGGTCTGTAACTAGTTAGTGATGAAGAGTTTTAAAGAATAACTGATTTTCATTCTCTACATGTGTTGCCTGAATTCTTTTAACTGGAATCCTCATAAAAATTCCGTGACAGGTATTTTAAGCCAGCTCACTCAACACTTAAGGAAACTGAGAAATATTTCATAGTGGTTAATAGAAGAATCTCCGGAATCTAACAACCTGGATTCTATCTAGCTCCACAACCACTTATTAGCTATTTAACTCTGGGCAAGTGACTTACTCCTTCTGAGCCTTGGTTTCCTGATCTAGAAAACAATGACATTACATATTCAGCTCAAGGCTCAAAGCCAAGGATATGATAGTTCATCAACAAATGTTGGAGGCTATGATTCACTTTGCGGCACTGAAGAAACACAACATTGTAAATCAGCTCTACTCCAGCAAAATTTTTTTAAAAGTCACCTGCATGGATGTAGTAGAGCTGAAAATCAAATGTAGATCTGATTCCTAAGCTTGGATCTTAATTACCATACAAAACTGCCTCCTGCTTAAATGGCAAATGAAGATATGAATGAACGTGGTGGTTATCCAATATTTCAAACCCTCTTCCCCCAATACGTATACATCTGTTTGCACTCTGAGTCACAAACACCTCTGTTTTCATTTCCTAGGATTGTCACAACAAAGTAAGACAGACTTGGTGGCTTCAAACTTAAGTTGATTCTCTCCCAACTCTGGAGGCTAGAAGTCTGAAATCAAGGTGTTAACAGGGTCATCCACCCTCCAAGACCCATGGGAGAAACCTTCCTTGACTGTTCTAGCTCTGGTGGCGGCCATCCATCATTGGGCCTCCTTAGCTGCTAGCTGCACCGCTCCAGTCTCTGCCTCGCTCACCTTCCATGGCCATCTTCCCTCCCTGCCTCTTCTGCTTTTCTCTTAAGGACACAGTCAGACTGGATTAAGGGCCCACCCGACTCCAGTATGGTCTTCTCCTAAGCTACATCGTAGTTACATCAGTGAAGACCCTACTTCCAGGGACTTCCCTGGTGCTCCAGTGGCTAAGACTCTGCACTCCCGATGCAACGGGCCCAGGCCTGATCCCTGGTCAGGAAACTAACATACATGTTGCCACAACTAATAGTTTGCATGCCGCAACTTAAGATTTTGTGTGCTACAACAAAAATCAAAGATCCCACATGCTACAAGTAAGACCCAGTGCAGCAAAATAAATAAATATTTTTTAAAAAGATTCTATTCCCAACTAACATCACAGATACCAAGAGTTAGGACTCCATCATATCTTTCAGGAGGGGAAACCATTCAATCCACAAAAGCCTCCAAGATGGTTTCAAAGCAATTTCAGACTCCAACTGCCCCCTTCTCCATCCAGCATTTGAAACTTCAGCACCCCTACTCTGATCAAACCAAGCTTTCTGCAGTCCACTGCTTATTAAAACATTGAGAGTGTTCATGAAAGTTTTCAGCACAGATGGGCACTTCTCTTCTAGAGCAGGTTCAGCTTTCTAGCACAAATCCCACAGGCACAGGGCAGGGGGAGTGGGGGGAGGGCACTGCGACCCACTGTCATTTCAAACCACTTAAGTGATCATTTATGGCAGGACATAAAAATTATCACTGTTTTGAAAGACACTAAGCTGGTATTCCAGGTAATGATACCTCCAGGCTAACTCATTCGTTTTCAGGAGTTTTAATTATCAGGATGGGCACACCAGTGTTTATTCAATTCTCTGTTTACTAGAGATGGGGTCTGGGAAAGATGAATGCCATCCCCTTTTCGGCTATGCTCAATTGAATGAATTGTTCTCATTTTCCCTCTTCCTTCATCAGTTGATAAAATCAAGAGCAGGATCCAAAACAATATGTACCCACACAGGACAATGTATTCTGGTGCCTGTGGGCAGGAACAGGGGCCCCAGTTACAGAACCCAGGTTCCAAGCCAGCCTCCATCCCATTCAGCACACTGTGCCACTACTTCTGGGATCCTGGTGTCCCACGGAGGTGACAATAACAACTATCTCCTTGGGGATTGTCTACAGGCGCTGTGGCATAAGGACTGGTGTTAAGATCTCAAGTTCAAAGATATTTAAAGAGGAAAAGGAGATGTAGCCTCAGAGAGCTGATTCATTTCTCCCAAGACTTGTAGACAAGCCATTCCCAGTGCACTTCTGTTCAGAAACAAAAGCAAACTCCTCACGTCAAGGTGGCAGGATCACTGCCCTGGGGAGAAAAAAAAAATGGTATTTCTATAAGCTACTTCAACTTAGCAAACACTTTCATGTCTTTGGAGGGGCCCAACCACCTGGGAAGCAAGTATTACTGTTCCTCCCTCAGGGACTTAGAGTTCAGTCTCATGATCAGGACTGAGCTTGCTTTCACTCATCCATTCTCAGTATCTAGCACCATGCCCAGCATCCAAGAGGTGCTTTACAAATGGTAGCTCAGTTGGTAAAGAATGTGCCTGCAGTGGAGACCTGGGTTCGATCCCTGGGTCAGGAAGATCCCCAGGGATCAGGAAAAGGAAAGGCAATCCACTCCAGTAATCTTGCCTGGAGAATATTATGGACAGAAGAGCCTGACATTTTACAGTCCATGGGGTCACAAGAGTCGGACATAACTTAGCGACTAAACCACCACCACCCAAATAATTGTGCAAACGATACATGAAAACCAGAAGCCCTATTTTACACAGCAGGACATAAACTACAATGGCTACCGTCATTAAGCACTTGCCACATGTCAGACAGCACACCAAGTGCTTTTCTTGTGAAGTCATGTAATCCTCATGTGAAATCTCAGATCCAGGCACGATTATCCCATTTTGGACAGGAGAAAACTGAAGCTTAAAAGTTAGAAGATTGCACCGAGTGACATAGTGATGCTCAAATCATGTGTGCATACTTACTCTCCGCTCAGGAGTTTAACATTTTCAAAAAGACAGAAGTTCCTATGTTTCCCTGTGATTATGTGCTTCAAGGGGCTTCCCTGGCGGCCCAGATGNAAAAAAAAAAAAAAAAAACTGCATTTTGCATTCCTTTTACTCTTGTGTCCCCTGATAAAAGAACCTAGGCTCAACCAGTGCATGAAAATCCGTTTAGTTTACCTCAAAGCTCCAGGTTTGCCTGGATCCACACTCTGTGAACCTTTCAATTAGCAAAGTAAAACAAACAAAACAGTCTCATCACTGTTTGTCTTTTCAAATGACCACATGCAGAGTGGCAACTGTCTGGTTTGCCTTTTGCTGCAGTGAGTCAGGTACCAGTGGAGGGACTGACTGACTACCCGCACTAGCTGGCCTATTCTTGGATAGATTTTTTATAATAGTTATTGACTCAGGGCAACCTAACAAAGTGGATATCTGGCATTTTCGAAATCAAATTGGGCATCTATTCTGATCATTAATATGAGGTCTCTTTTATTTTTTTGCACATAGATTTAACACAAATCTTTCCTGTAGATGGATGGGTCTATTGTATGTTTCTTCTAGGATTTTCTCATCCCCACCTACTCCTCCAACCTCAACCCCTTGCTCAGTGGAATTTTGCCTGTTGCTACCTCCACCTCACTTTGTCCACTGCCTCCTATTTCAGCATCCCCCAGATGGAAAAAGACTTGAGTCACTCTTAGAAGAACATCACCAAAGAGAACTATGTACCTAGCATTAAACTATAATGTGGTTACCTTGTTTTTGCAGCGTAACACATGGTTGCTTAAGCCCACAATCACTTCATTTTCCTAATAGCCAGAGAAAGGCAGTCTCTATGATGTCAACTATCCCCTGAAATAAATTGGAATATGCTGTATCACTCTGAGTAATCACCCCCTGAGGTAATAGAGTATTGGATGCAAACAGTTGCACTATCTCCTGGGAATATTAACCTTCCTGTTAAGGGCAACATCACCCCTTCAATTAGCCTGAGTTTCCCCAGAAGTCTTCCTTGGTGGCTCAGATGGTAAAGAATCTGCCTGCAATGCAGGAGACCCAGGTTCAATCCCTGGGTCAGGAAGATCCCCGGAGAACAATGGCAACGCACTCCAGCATTCTTGCCTGGGAAATCCCATGGACAGAGGAGCCTGGCAGACTACAGTCCATGGGGCGGCAAAGTCAGAAACAACTGAGTAACTAACACAATGCTTTCCCCCAAAGCAGGCCTAAGGCAAGGACTCAGATGAATTCATTCACTTGGGAACCTTTGGTGATGGAGTAGAGAAGAGAAGCAGGAATGAAAAGGAAGAAGTTCAAGGTGCTCTTGGGGGCCAGTTACTGCTGTGGACAACTGGAACTCAAGTTCATGGCCAGCTCTGGGAGTCAGGAAGGAACATGCCTCAGACTTTCCCAAACAACAAACAGGGCTGCTGGGCACTTACTCACCTACTCTCAAGCATGCATGGAAGATGGCTTCCAGACCACCCCTTCAGCACTGCTGGCTTGCCCCCTGCCTCAGCACACACACAGACTAAGCAGACACTCTCAACAACACCCCCTCCAGGCAGAGTCACAGGTGTGCACAGGTGTTCTGTATGTAGAAGCTGGCACCAAGAGTAGACGTGTGAAGCACAGATTATGTCAGCCCCATCCTCGACATGCAAATTATGTCACTGGCAAACAGAAACCTAGGCGAACAAGCTAGGAAGGCTCTTTCCACCCAGTGTGGGTTTTTTGCCTCCGAACAGGACATGTTGCCTCCTCCTATTTTAAATGACCTCAACAACTCAGATTCCACATCACAAAGACGAAACACTGCGGAAGGGGACCCAGTTCCCATCCCACAGGTGTACGTTCTGTTAGTATTGCTCACCTCAGGTCTCAGCCTGTAGCATTCTTGGTGGACAGGGACGTCCGGTCTCCTGGCCATTCAGGAAACGCCTTATAACAGAATTCTTTGAGAGCACATTTTCTGATATTATGTGGCCTTCAGCAGGGCAGCAGCACCCTGAGGAGAAGCTATTCCTCAGAAGCAGCAGGTACAAAATCAACAGCACTTCATTTTCTGTTTTGAGGGTTTTCTCAACAAGTCTCCATTTCCATAATGAACTGCCTAATCCTGACCATTTTCCCCACAGAGCAGTGATTAAGTCTGTCACCCTTATTATTGTAGGAGGGGTGTCTTGTTCCCATTAAAATGACCTCATTGCTGCGCCTCACAGGCCACTGCAATTACATGCTGAGTCTTTGTGAGTTGAAAAGCCAAGTGAAGATAACTTCCCCTTTCTTTTCTACTTGTGAGTAAATGCAGAAGTTTCCAGAGAAGGCAATGGCACCCCACTCCAGTACTCTTACCTGGAAAATCCCATGGATGGAGGATCCCGGTAGGCTGCAGTCCATGGGGTCACTAAGAGTTGGACATGACTGAAGTGACTTAGCAGCAGCAGCTTCTCGCCAGGTTCAAGAGTCATTGGTCTCTCTGGAGCTCAGCACTGATGTGTTGGTATGGGAGGAGTTGAGAGTGTATGGAATTATCAGCACCAACTCTAGTTTTAATGAGAAAACTCTTTGCACGCCTGTAACTTCTCAAGCTCAGCCAACCAGCTACAGAGAGCACAGGAGGGTCATTATATTTTTCTAATGTGAGTATTCAAGGTGACCCTGAGATGGCTTCCATAGTTCTAACTAGATAATTGAAACAAAAACATTGATTATTTGCAACCGTAGGGACATGCCTGACCAGTACCATGTCAGTAACACTGAGAATTACCATCAGCTCATGGCTGCTGGGCCAGCCCATATTGGAGCCATGTGGACGTATGACATTACAAGCACGATCACTCACAGACAGTTTAACTTTTGATAAAATTATCCTCTTAAAAAAAATTGGGGAGAGGTGTTTAATGATCTTATTATCTGGAAATATGTCAGCTAACTTAATCCTGCCACACAGAGAATGGAGGGTTCAGAGGGAAAAAAGACCAACAGGATGAGCATGACCCTACCAGCCAGAAGAGGCAGCCAAGAACCCAGGTCACACGAGCTATGCCTCCTTGACAGCTTTGGATGATTAAGAAAACAGTTGCCAGGACAGAACCTAGTAGGCCAGACAATGCACTGTCTTTCCAATGGTTAGACTGTCCCATGAAAAGCCCTCTTGACAGAGCCACTCTCTTCCAGTGCTGATTTACAGAGCACCATTCCCAGGGGAAAAAGCAGTTAAGTTTAATTTATAGTAACTGAGGGCTAACCAAGGAACAGGAGTCAGCAGCTAGCTGGCACCAGAGTGAAAGATGTACTCAGCTATTCATGTAAATCTTTCCATTTTATTAGCCACCAAACATCAAAGACAACCAGCTGCCCAGCAGATTATTACTACTTTGCCATCCTATCAAAATGACATAGCCATTCAAATCCCGCATGATCGAAAGTCTCCTGTCCTTGTTGAAAGGGACTCAGAAGTCACCTCGCCCCTTCCTGTGGGTTCACACATAGAAAAAATGATGTTCCAAATGATCAAGTCATTATCCAAGATCAACAGGCTAGTTTGCAGTGAAGTACTATTAGAACTTGGGGCCCTAGCTTTAGCTTAGGTCTCTTTTCCACCACTTTCAAAGGCCAAGAACTCTGAATTTGGGGAGATTACTACTGACCACACCAGCCAGAATTTATGCCTTCAAATTGTGGTGCTGGAGTAGACTCTTGAGAGTCCTGTGTACTTTAAGGAGATCAAACCAATCAATCCTAAAGGAAATCAACCTGAATATTCATTGGAAGGACTGATCCTGAAGCTGAAACTCCAGTACTTTGGCCACCTGATGGGAAGAACTGACTCATTGGAAGAGACCCTGATGCTGGGAAAGATTGAAGGCAGGAGGAGAAGGGGATGACAGAGGATGAGATGGTTGGATGGCATCACCGACTCGATGGACTTGAGTTTGAGTGGATTCGGGGAAATGATGAGGGACAGGGAAGCCTGGCATGCTGCAGTCCATGGGGTTGCAAAGAGTTGGACACGACTGAGCAAGTGACCACCACCACCAGCAGCCAGGGTCATCAGTAACATATAATCAGCCAGATCTCAAGCCGCGCCTTGTGGATAAATTAGGAACATCCAGAGGCTTCGTTAATAACACTCAGATCCCCAGGGTGCTCCTGGGTACACTGAAGAAGTAACTTAATAAGCAAAGTCACTGTGAAATAAACATCTATTGATCTTTTTCTCATCATTGTGGTAATATACAAGGCTACTGAGGGAGACTCTGGCTGCCTTCCAGGAGAAAATAAGTCTTGGACTTTACCTGTTTGTGAACAGAGACAGGACCCAAGTGATCTCCAGACATCTCTCCTGGTTCTAAAGTTCTCTAAATTGAATTTATATATTTCAAGGCTGAATCAGAGTAGCATTCTTGCAATATAACTTCATAAAAATTTTACCTTCCATCTCTCTAACTTTTCACTGGTTACAAAATATGTTCACTTATATAAAGTCTTTACCTTCTAGTAACTCTTAGAGGGTGCAAAGGCAGGAATAAAACATTTTGAACAACCCTAGGAGGGAGAAATCAGAGAAGACAATGGCACCCCACTCCAGTATTCTTGCCTGGAAAACCCTATGGATGGAGGAGCCTGGTAGGCTGCAGTCCACGGGGTCGCTAAGTTGGACACGACTGAGCAACTCACTTTCACTTTTCACTTTCATGCACTGGAGAAGGAAATGGCAACCCACTCCAGTGTTCTTGCCTGGAGAATCCCAGGGACAAGGGAGCCTGGTGGGCTGCCATCTATGGGGTCGCACAGAGTCGGACATGACTGAAGCGGCTTAGCAGCAGCAGCAGCAGGAGAGAGAAATATACACAGGTGAAGAATGCCAACTCAGCCAAAGGTTTACTTTTCAAATGCAAACTAAACAGGTTAGAACCCATACCCCCAACCACCATGAGAGCACGAGGGACTCTCAGTTCAGGACACTAGCCAACTTCTCTGATCACCCCCAGCTCAGGTACCAGGGAACAGAAGAGAGCCCTGATATCCCAGAGCCCCTGAAAATTATTTAAATTGGCCACCTCTAAGCCTCCCTACTCTGCCTTACCTGTTCCTTTTCCCAGAAACCACAGTCCAAGAGTCAAAGTTTTCACAATAGTCCCTTCCTTTCCTTCTGCCCCGACTGACCCTGGTGCTTCCCTGTGTTCCCCACACACACACCATGGCAGGACAGGCCCCTCCTCTTAGGGGTAATATCAGCAATAAACTATTTTTTCAGTGGCAATCATCTCTCGGTCTGTTGGCTTCACTCTACCTCAAATTTTTCTATTCATAATTCATAATTTAGGGCACCTCCACCACCTTTTACCCACCCCAGCACCAGCAAAGGTGAGGTCACACAGCAGATGCTCAGTAAGCAGCTATCAGTATAGACTATGTGTCAACCTGGTTAGACCACAGTGCTCAGATATTTGATCAAGTGTTATTCCAGATGCTTCTATAGAGGTTTTGATTACCATTTAAATCAACCAACTTGGAGCCAAAGCAGATTTCTCTCCATAATAGGGGTGGGCCTTGTCCAATCAGTTGAAAGCCTTAGGAAAATAAAGACTGACCTTTCCAAAGGAAAAATAAACTCTACCATCAGACCATTTTTGGATTCAAACCCACAACTCTTCCATTGGTCTCCAGCCTGCTGAACTCCCCTGCAGATTTTGGACTTGCCAGCCTCCACAAGCACAGAAGCCAATTCTTCAAAAGAAATACACACATACTTTTTTTTTTTTCTCCAAATTTCAAGAAAGGCCAACTTTACTGATTATAAGCTTACAATTAGTATTACATAGAAGCACTTTGGGGCTTCCCTGGTGTCTCAGATGGTAAAGAATCCACCTGAAATGCAGAGGACCTGGGTTCAATTCCTGGGTTGGGAAGATCCCCTGGAAGAGGGCATGGCAACCCACTCCAGTATTCTTGCCTGGAGAATTACCATGGACAGAGGAGCCTGGTGGGCTGCAGTCATGAGGTCACAAAGTGTCAGACACAACTGAGCACAACACAGCACACAATCACTTTTACATTGGTATTTTTTTAACTTTTTATTTTGTATTAGAGTATAGCCTATTAACAATGTTGTGATAGTTTCAGGTGGACAGCAAAGGGACTCAGCCGTACCACACGTATCCTTCTGATTCTCTGGACAACTCTAATACAATAATGGTGAGATTTAATGAACAAAATGATGTCTGCTGTGACTAAGAAAGCTCATAGCAACACTTCTTATGATCAGTAAAAAAGACCCAAATGGTCATTCATGGTCGTTTAGATAAATAAACACTGCAGCTCTCATCACATGGAATATCAGATAGTGAAGAAAATAAATGAGCCACAGCTACAATAAACATAAACACATCTTAAAAAAAAAAAAAATGGACGTCTTGGTACTCTGTGACAACCCAGTGNTGGGATGGGGTGGGAGGTGGGAGGGAGGTTTAAGAGGGAGGGAACATATGTATACCTATGGCTGATCCATGATAATGTATGGCAGAAACCAATACAATATTGTAAATTAATTATCCAATTAAAAATAATTTTTTAAAAAATTAAATAAATCACAAGCAAAAAAAATGGACATCTTGCAAGTATATTACTGACCAAGTCAATATGAATCTACAGTGCTAGAAATCAGGACCTGATCTCTCTAGGAGGCTGTCCAGGAAGAGCTGGGGACCCCAGGTTCTTTTGGAGTGCTCCCTGCAATATTGTTTCATGATCTGGGGGTTGGGGGTCAACGACACTTGAGAACCAACCAGTGAAAAATTTTATTGAGCTGTGTATTGATGTGTGCCCTTTCCTGTATATACGCGACCTTCACAAAAGGTTGCAAAGAAAGAATAATAAAATGATTTTTTAACATTATTCCACTCTGCGACTGAGATCCAAGAAATAGTTGGGATTTGTATATTAGAAACTCAACGATGTAGATGATAAATGTTAAGCATGAAATAACCTTATATAACTGAATATGTTAGATGTTTTGTAAATCAAATTTTGGAAAAACATGTTATAGCATCTAGCTCATGTCTCTGGAAGTACTGAGAGAGCTCAGACTCTTGAGCTTCTAGAATCATCCCACCAGGTACATGAAGTGCTCTCCCCACCCACCCATCCACAGGGCACAGAGTCCCACAGAGAACTGGCAGAATCACCCTCTTAGCATCTAGGTTTTCTCAGGAAATGGAATTCCCCACTGTAATTATCTCAAGTGTCTCTGGGTGAGTTGAATAAATTAGACATGCAATCTGTACCTCACACTTCAAGAACTGTAAGTTATTCCACAAATTCAAAAAAAAGAGGAAAAAAATAATGCAAAGAAGAGAAAACTAGAAAATCACTGTGTTGCCCAGACAGTAGCAGCACACCTGCTTGGATTTGGGACTTGGAGGCAGCCGAAGTGGTTTGGGTGTTCTCTTTTTTAGCAGCTGCATGTTGAGAGTGGGTTCACTCAAGGGGGGTGTTGGTACTGTTCAGTCACTCAGTAGTGTCTGACTCTTTGCAAGCCCATGGACTGCAGCACACCAGGCTTCCCAGTCCTTCACCAGAAACTTGCGTTTGCTCAAAACTTATGTCCACTGAGTCATGGTGTTATCCCATCATCTCATCCCTGTCACCCCTTTCTCCTCCTGGTGGTTGCGTTGAAAACGCAGCCTTCAGTTACCCCGTGGGAAAAGGGAACTGTGGGCCAGATGTGTGAGGACCCGTGAGCCCTTTCTTCAGACCCTGGGCTCTGTGGGGTGTGGGGATGCCTAGCACCTAGACCCGGAAACGCCAGCACGTGGCTGGCCAAGTCTCTTAGGATCAAGTCTACCCGGCTTCAGCTGCCCCCACCCAGCCTGGTCCAGCCCCCCCTTCTCCTCTGGGAGACACGGTGTGCCCCTCGGGGAGCTATAGGGAGGCACCGGGAGTCCTGACCTTCCCACACTGGGGCACCGTCTTCACCTGGAAGGCCAGAACATGGCAGACTCCTGCTCAAGACTCAGTTCTCTAGGAGGTGTTTCCAACCCTCCGCAGCCTCCACCACCCCCACTCCCTGCTCTGAGCGCCTGGAGGGCTGAGACTTCCAGGTCTGGATCCCCCACCCCTTCGTCTGCCTCTCTCTCTGGGTGGGNCCTCCCCATTCCCCTCCCTCCACCCTGGTCTCTCCCCTTCCCTCTTTCTGTCCCTATGTCTCTCCCTCCCACTCTGTACCCCGGCCCATTAGATTCTCTCTCTCCCTTCCCTCATGTGTCCCTCTCTCTGTCCCTGCCTCCCTGCCCCCATCCCTCCTCTGACCTTGGATGTGTCAGAGTCGTGGCTGCCCCTTCCTCAATTGCCACATTTATTCATTGAACATTCTGTTCCCATAACACCTGCAAGCCACGGAACAATTTCCACCTAAGAATGATCTGTTAAGTACTATGAGCTCCTCGGCTGAAACACAGTCACTCAATCGCACCTCCCTCCCATACCTGCGTCTCACCTACACCCTCCATCTGCCCCTCTGTCACCCCACATCTGTCTGTCACCCCACATCTGTCTCCCCAGCCCATCTCCCTCGCCCGCTTCTATTCTTCTCCCATATCTCTCTCTCCTTCTCCTAGGCTCCTCTTTCCCTGCTCATGTCAACTCCCTGCCGTGTACCCCCACTCTGTACTGCCCCCTCCGAGGCTATGATCACCTCCTTCTGTCCTTCTCCATTTGTCAGCTTGGGTCTCTCAGAATTCACTCTTCCTACAGCAAGAATCATAGATCTGTAGTCGGTCCTATAACCTTTACTGGCAAGGAAAGGCTCTCCCTCTCTCGAATTCAGTAAGAAAAAAACCTAGCGGAGAATTAGGATTGCTTCAACCAACCCAGACCAAAGTCCTTTCCTTTAGGCCACTTACTCTGACTGGAGAGGGGAGATCCCCCAAACCCCCATTTAAGTTTTAAAGTGTGTTCAGATTAAATACAAATAATCTCAAGATGACTTGGCATTCTTATTAAATTTCAAAGCTGCCCTATATAGAACAAGCTCCGGATGGAGTTTATTTACCCTTATCTGTGTGTCTTGAAAGACACGGTTCACAGACCCATCAATCGTTGGACTGTAGAGCCTATAAGACAGGGCTGTGCCTATCTGCTTCTCTGCTGTATCGCCAGCACACAGCCCAGGGATGCTTATTACACATCTGAATAAAGAAATAAATACATGACAAATGATGGGGTAGATAGATGATCAACGATAATTTCTTTTTTTTAATTTCTTTTTTTTTAATTTTTATTTTAACTTTAGTTTACTTTACATTACTATATTGGTTTTGCCAAACATTGACATGAATTCACCACGAGTTTTCTTAAGACAATTGAGAATGTCTCTTCATTAAAAACAGACTTCCTTCTCTCCTCACAGATACATCCCCATACTTCACCCAACCCAAGAGAAATGGAACTTAGCACTTCTCCATTTTTCTATCAACCACCACTCCCAGATGCAGCGCATTCTGGGGACCTCCCGTGGCATGCTAAGCCACAGGGAACCTTGCCCTCCCTCCCATACCTGCTGCCCCTTCTTCTGATTCTTTTTAGGACCCGTTTCACCAAGAAATCCCAAGTGTCAGACCTAGAAGGCCCATGAATGAAGGAACCAGCCCTGATTTCCACCTGCCCACCCTGACCCAGCTGAAGAAGGCTGAAGCTCACAACAAATGAAGGATCTCCCATCTGATTGCTTCCTCACTGCCTGTCTGACCCAGGCTCAGGAAGCAGATGAAAGTGAGGACAGGATTATTAGGAATCAAATCTGTGCAAATGAGGTTGCTTACAGCAGATTAAAAAAAGCAACTCAGGGTCCTTTTTCTGGGTATTGCATCATTTCTCACAAGGCGCCTTTGCAAACAGCCCCTAATGGTAGAGCGGGCCTCAGAAGGACCACATGAAACTGAATAAAACATCAGTGCTGGGCCAACAGAGTTGATCGTGCATTTTAAACACCCCAGTGTGCAGAGAACAGAGAATTGGCTCCGATCAGCCAGACACATACAGCCTTTTTTTTTTTAAGCTAGATGAGACCTTCATCTTTCAACTCACCTCGGGGCTTTTGTATTTAAAAACCAGGCAGGAACACAAGGAAAACACAATTTGTGCTCCAACACCAGATCTTTTTGATGCCCCAGCCAGTCCTGACCTTGGATGTGTCAGAGTCGTGGCTACCCCTTCCTCAATTTCTACATTTATTCACTGGAACATTCTGTTCCCATAACACCCACGAGCCATGGAACAATTTCCACCTAAGAATGCTGTTAAGTACTATGAGCTCCTCGGTTAAAACACAATCACTCAAATCATGCTCTTGAAAGAGTCATCAAACATTGTGAAGCCTCAGTCTTCCTGTCTATGAAATGGGAATAACACCTCCTACATCGCATGGTGGCTCATTTTCATTAAATGAAAACAAATGGGTGAACCACCTCACCCAGGGCAGTGCATTGCTTATGCCATGTATTTAAATAATAGTAGTTCCCTGTGTGTCCTAATCAAAACAGAGAGAACCAGAACCCCCTATTTTGTGATTGCCTGTCAACACAAATGCACACACTGCAAGCCCTAGGAGACAGCCCCCCTAGTTGGAGAGATGGACCTCCAATACAGACCCTGTATGTGGGATTTCATCCCCCACACCAGCTGCATAGTGCTTATAGCCAGAACACGGGTACCAGGAACTCCATTATTCAAAGTCATGGGACGTATTGATAAGGCGGTCAAAGTAGAGTGAAGACGTAACAGAAAACGGCAACCAAGACAGTGGATGAAAGAGCCAGGTCACTTGTTTATTTAAGAAAAAAAAAAAAAAGTCCAAACAGGCAAAGAAAACAGGAGGAAGAAAAAGGACAGGGACATAATTCTCCATGTGTTAGACCAGGTCCTCAGAAAGGCAGCACCAGGATGGAAATAAGCACCAAGATTTCCACGAGGGGACATGACTTATGTGAGAAAACAGGGAGAGGGGCTAGAGAAGATGGGGGAATTGCCAGACTGCATCACAGAGAAGGAGACAGGGCAGAAGGGTTGGTGTGCCACGTCTTAGCCTCTCAGGAAGGTTCAGCAAGGTCAGAGGTCACTCTACGAGAAGTGGGGGAAACATTTTCACTTTCATCAGTCAGCATTTTTGACCAATAATAAATAACAGCGTCTCCCTCCCTTGCACCCTGGCCTGTCTCTACAGTGCAGGTCACACTCTGAGCAAATGGACAAGAAATAGAAATATACCACAAAGGGACTTGGAAAGCTTGTAAGCCAGGTTAGAAACCCATGAAGCTGGTTCCAAAAGGAATGGTGAGGGGAGGTCCAGGGATGCCTGGGGAAAGAGGCAAAGGGGCCAGGGTGTGCTCCTGTCTTGATCTGGGCCCCTCGGAGCCTGAGACAAGGATTGGTTGGCAGTTGATTTATTTGGAAGATGAACCAAGGAAGTTGGCAGGAAGGTGGGAGGGGATGAAGCTAAGAAAATAGGAAAGGAGACACAAATGTAAGGGTGCACTATTGAGGTTGCTAGAGGCAATGGAATCTCAACTCCCCCAGGACCTGAGTACCCCAAAAGTGTCCCCTAAAGAACCAGAGTCTAAAGCATCTACCCACAGGCTCTCTTCTCACTGTTTGAGAGCTGTCTTGCGGAGTTACTCCTCCAGTCTTCCAGGCTGGAAAAACCCTAGACAGAAAGCCAACTCTTAAGCGAAGACAATGCCAGGGGTTTGCAAGCCTGAGCATGCCTGAGACTGCACACTGCAGCTTCAGGGCAAACCAGAGATGGGCCCAGAGGTGAAACCCAGAGGCTCCAAAGGCTGTGCCACCAGTGTCAGTTCTGCAATGTCACACTTAACCCTTTAGTTACCTGTGCCCTCCCACCCTGATGCCCCAAAGCATTTCGATTCTGCCCGATTTCAAGGCCCATCAACCCCGAACTCAGAGTAGGGTGAAGGAAGTAGAACAAAGCCAGGCCTTTCCATCTCCCAAATCCTCCCCCTCCCAGTAATGCCCTCCAGAGGCAAACTCACCCTGCTCCAGGAAGGACGACTCTCAGAGACGTGGACCTTCAGGCGGGACGGGCTCACAAGTCCTGGCTGACACCACAGGGACCTCCCTGCTGCAGGTAGGGTCAGCGTTGTTGCAACTCAGCAGCTCAGGTCACTGGCCAAAAAACCTACATCCACATTCCAGCTTCGCGCCTGTCTCGCTGCCATAACTTTCAGACTAGCAGAACCTGCCTCCACCTGATGCAAATATCTAGTAATTAAGCTAGCAGTCTTCAGCCCAAGGTGTGTATCAGAATCACCTGGTGGGCCCAGGAAGCATCCAGAGACCTCTGCTTGCTGACATAGGAAAAGGAGGATCTGAGTCCTGATTGGTCCCCTCAGGAGATTCTGAGGCTCATTGAAGAGTAAGAACCACTGATTTCAGCCTGGACCCCAGGGTCTCAACGGTTTCTATGCATTCGACTCCCCTGGGGATCCCGTGCACCTGCTTCAGCAGCCTTGCTGTGAAGGGCGGGTCTTCACCAGGTGGGTCTATGGCTCTGATGGGCGTCCAGGTGAGACCAATACAACCGGTCCACGGGCCAGCTTTGAGGAGTCACAGCTCCGATGCAGAACTTGCTGATCTCAAGATGGCTTCACAGAGGATCTGCAGGAGTGGCTCTCCCGGGTCCTGTTTTTCCCTGGTCTCGTGGTTCCCCGCAGGAACCTATCCACTCAAGCATCAGTGACTTTCTGGCTATCAGTGGAGAAAAGAAAAACATCTTGCTGTGCTGCTGCCTTTTTTGTGGTTTTTTTTTTTAATTTTTATTTTAACTTTAGTTTACTTTACAATACTGTGTTGGTTTTGCCAAACATTGACATGAATTCACCACGAGTGTACACGCGTTCCCAAACATGAATCCCCTCCCACCTCCCACCTCCCACCCCATACCATCTCTCTGGGTCCTCTCCATGCACCAGCCCCAAGCATCCTGCATCGGACATAGACTGGCGATTCATTTCTTACATGATAGTATACATGTTTCAATGCCATTCTCCCATCTCATCCCACCCTCTCCCTCTCTCTCTCCCTCAGAGTCCAAAAGTTCACTCTATAGATCTGAGTCTCTTTTGTTGTCTCGCATACAGGGTCATCATCCCCATCTTTCTAAATTCCATATATATGCGTTAGTATACTGTATTGGTGTTTTTCTTTCTGGCTTACAAGCTAACATATCCCAAATATTACCGTTTTAGCAACTAATCAATATAAAAACTATTAAGGATATATTAAACTCCTTGTTTGGTTTTCATATTCATGCTCAATCACTAAGTTGTATCTGACTCTTTGCCATCCTATGAAAACGATACCCTGCCAGACTTCTCTGTCCATGGAATTCTCCAGGCAAGAATACTGGAGTGGGTTGCCATGCTTTCCTCCAGGGGGTCTTCCCAACCCAGGGATCACACTGGGGTCTCCTGCATTGGCAGGTGGATTCTTTACCACTGAGCCACCTGGGAAGCCCTTTTTGGTATTATTAATACATCTTAGAAATCCAGGGTATAGTTTGTAATTACAACCTGTCACGTTCCAAGTAATAGCCACATGTGGCTGGTGGCCACAATATTGTATAAAGCAGTACCCTCTTACTCTCTGGCTTATATCACAATCGAGAAGTTTCTTTTCAATCAAGCTATGTGCTTCTTTTCAAGCATCACACAGTCCTGGTCCTCAAGCCAAACCTCAGCTAAAGAGAGAACAAGAGCTCCAGATCTCTGAAGACGTGTTCTTTTTTTGCATCTGGCTCTTCAGTGGCTTCCAAGGAAGTCCAGGGTGACCAACCAGCCCAGTTTGCCTGGGACTGCCCCAATCTTCATGCTCAAACAGCTAAATATCCCAGAAATACCCTTAGTTCAGATAAACCAGGAGAACTGGTAATCCTTAAATTCTGTTTCTGCACAGATCACCCTCTAACCTTAGAGGACTTTTTTCTGTAGGAACTGCCTGATTCAGCTGTTAAGAGCTTAACATGTACATATAAGATCTGCAGTCTCCGCTGCTGCTGCTGCTGCTGCTGCTAAGTCGCTTCAGTCGTGTCTGACTCTGTGCGACCCCATAGATGGCAGCCCATCAGGCTCCCCTGTCCCTGGGATTCTCCAGGCAAGAACACTGGAGTGGGTTGCCATTTCCTTCTCCAATGCATGAAAGTGAAAAGTGAAAGTGAAGTCCCTCAGTCATGTCCGACTCTTCGCGACCCCAGGGACTGCAGCCTTCCAGGCTCCTCCGTCCATGGGATTTTCCAGGCAAGAGTACTGGAGTGGGGTGCCATCACCTTCTCCACTGCAGTCTCTGAGTCCCTGACAACTAGCACAGTTTCTTTCCATTCCCATTTCTCTGATTCTAATATTGTCTCTGAACCTCAATGTATCTCACCATGTTTCAGGGATATTGTAAGAATGAGAAAGCACCTTGAAAACTGAGAAATTAAGTACATGTGTCTCCTACAATGCCTTTTGAGCAAGGATTATATGCCAAGCCCTGAGCTAGAGCTTTACCTTCATTATGGGCTTTACAATAACCCCATGGAGGTAGGCAGGTACCATTATTGTCTTCATCACACCTCTGAGTCAGCTAAAGCTCCAAGAGGCTAAGTAACTCGCCTACAGTCACATCATTCATTAAATCTCAGAGGTGTGCCTTGATCCTAGGGCTCTGAAGCCAAAGTTCACTAAAATAACAAAACAGAAGAGAAATAATTGAGAGAGGGGAGATCCCTATGTGGCAAGACTGATCTCCATGCTATAAGAAAAATGCTTGAAACCATAGGCCCTTGACAAAAAACAACAACAAAAATTTCCAGGGATATTTGAGATAAGATCATATGATACATCTTCAAACACATTTAAAGAGAGGATTTATGGAAACTTGTGAGTCCTAGTCACCCCTTTATATCCAGCTCTTAGGAGGAGCACTTGCTATTCCCTTGACCTGGTACACCATGGCCCCTGATGGAGCTCTCTGATCACCCAGGTCTCAGCAGCTTCCTTCACGAGGGCTCCACTTACTAACTCATCTAAACTTCTACCTCTCATCTCACTCACCAGTCACCTTAGCCCATAACCCTACTTTATTTGGATTGTAACACTCCCCTGGAATCTGCCATTAGCAATACCTTATGTTTGTATGTATCAGCTTTGTGTGTTAATTTCTCCCTTCCCATATAAGCTCCATCGGCCAAGGACCTCATTAACCTTGTATATCCCCAAGTCATTGGGCCTTGAGAGCAGAGTCCAGTACATGGCAGGCCCTCAAACTTCTGTTATTGTTAAACCAATTCAAGACCTGAAAAGTTATGGAATATATTGCCAATATGGGGAAAATAAACTATGTGATTGTTTTTTAAATGGCCTTCAATCAACATGCAAAACAAGACTTGGTCAAAGGACTTACCTTCTTAGGACTGATTCATTGCCATTGGCAAAGTGACCAAACCACAAAAGCTATATTGAAATCTTCTCTTGCTGCAATGAGTTCTCACTCTCTGCTTAAAGACTGGAATCTATTGATTACAATTACCCAAAGTGTCACCACAAGTGACACCCACTCAAATTCCCTGACTCCGGCGAAGTCAAACCCAAGCTGGCCAAGACAGAAACACCTTCACCAATCTGGTTGTGTTCTGAATCACTTCTGTAGAAACTGGACGAATTCCCAGCAGAGACTTCCAAACTTCCAGCAATTATCCTAAGGTCTGATTAGCATTTTAAATGTCACCTGTATAAATTAAAACTGTTTACAGCTCACAATGTCATTATTTTGTGATTCACGATTTCACCGCCACTAGCCAAAGTACACTTTTTTGACAGTCACATCCTAAATGTTACCTGCTGGATTAGGCCTGGCAAAAAAAAAAAATCTTTCTGTTGGTTCAAGTACCTAGCTTCTCTTTTTCTTCTTCACTTTGGTAATCTCAGCTTCCTTTCTTGGAACATTTCAAGGATTGAGAGTGTCAAATTTTCCAGAGAGACTATTTGAAAACCGTTCTTTTGGTGATGTAAGTTATTCAACACCACTGACTGCTGACTTGAAGAATACAAATGAGGATTTCTGAATATATCCCACATCAATCAAGCATCATTCATCATCATCTATCTTGTTGGTGTTCACATTACTTTCCCATAGATCAGAGGATGGGATAATGATGTTTGGAGGTCATCTCTACTCCTGGCAAATTTTTTTTAACCAAAAGTAATATTTTTTAAAATTCTCTTTTATGTACACTTTCTCTATGCCACTAGCATTTCACTGATTTACTGCATTTTGTTCGAGAATTATAGAGGACAGAGGCATTTTGTTTCTATGATCAGAGGCAGCTGGGCTATGAAATCAGTTGGATGGGAATTCCAAGCTCTTCCTTCAAGCTTAGGACCTGAAACAAGTCCTGTAGCCTCTGTTTGCCTGAGTTTTCTTCTGGCCCAGCCCTGCATGGGGAACAGAATAGAGCACAGGTCTTTAGTCTAGCCGGACACTCAGACCAACACAGGGGATAGCTAGAGTTTCAGCCACAAATACTCCACCTGGGGCCATGGTGATCTTCCTAAACTTCCACTCCCCTGCTTTCAAACTTCTAAGCAGAGGTCAGAAAACTTTTTCTGTAAAGGGCCATATAACAAATAATTTTGATTTGCCAGGCTATATTGGGTTGGCCAAAAGTTCATTGGGGTTTTCCTTGTTCAGGTTTTTCCATAACATGGAAAACCCCAATGAGCTTTTTGGCCAACTCAATGTGTTACTCAACTCAGCCCTAGTAGCATCCATGTAGCTATAGACAATACGAAAACACATGGCCAGAGCTGCATTCTGGAATGACCACTCACCTCTCCAGCCCCACTACCTACCAATATGCCCCTCCCCATCACACTTCAGCCACACAGACTTCTTCTTTCAGTTTCTGGAGAATTCCAAGATTATTCCCTTAGGGCCTTTGCACTAGCTATAATTTTGGGGATCAGTTCTGCTCCTGTTATTAGCACATGCCTGGTTTCTCCCTGACATGTATCTGTCCACTTACTGTCATCAATTTGGAGAGGTTTCCAAGACCACCACCTCTTCTTATTAATATCTTCTGCTTCTGTTAGGTCCATACCATTTCTATCCTTTATTGTGCCCGTGTTTGCATGAAATGCTCTCTTGGTATCTCTAATTTCTTGAAGAGATATCTAGTCTTTCCTATTTTATTGTTTCCATCTATTTCTTTGCACTGATCACTGAGGAAGGCTTTCTTATCTCACCTTGCTATTCTTTGGAACTCTGCATTCAAATGGGTATATCTTTCCTTTTCTCCTTTACCTTTCCCTTTTCTTCTTTTCTCAACTACTTGTAAGGGCTCCTCGGACAATCATTTTGCCTTTTTGCATTTCTTTTTCTTGGGGATGGTCTTGATCACTGCCTCCTGTACAATGTCACAAACCTCCATCCATAGTTCTTTGGGCACTCTTTCAGAGCTAATTATTAAGAACAGGTGGCAAGAATACACAGAAGAACTATACAAAAAAGATCTTCATAACCCAGATAACCATGATGGTGTGATTACTCACCTAGAGCCAGACATCCGGGAATGCAAAGTCAAGTGGGCCTTAGGAAACATCACTATGAACAAAGCTAGTGGAGGTGATGGAATTCCAGTTGAGCTATTTCAAATCCTAAAAGAAGATGCTGTGAAAGTGCTGCACTCAATCTGCCTGCAAATTTGGAAAACTCAGCAGTGGCCACAGGACTAGAAAAGGTCAGTTTTCATTCCAATCTCAGAGAAGGGCAATGCCCAAAAATGTTCAAACTACTGCACAATTGCACTCATTTCACACACTAGCAAAGTAATGCTCAAAATCCTCCAAGCCAGGCTTCAACAGTATGTGAACTGTGAACTTCCAAATGTTCAAGCTGGTTTTAGAAAAGGCAGAGAAACCAGAGATCAAATTGCCAGCATGTGTTGGATCATTGAAAAAAGCAAGAGAGTTCCAGAAAAACATCTATTTCTGCTTTATTGACTATGCCAAATCCTTTGACTGCGTGGGACACAACAAACTGTGGAAAATTCTTCGAAAGATGGGAATACCAGACCACCTGACCTGCCTCCTGAGAAATCTGTATGCAGGTAAAGAAGCAACAGTTAGAACTGGACAGGGAAAAACAGACTGGTTCCAAATAGGGAAAGGAATTCATCAAGGCTGTATACTGTCACCCTGCTTGTTTAACTTATATGCAGAGTACATCATGAGAAATGCCAGGCTGGATGAAACACAAGCTGGAATCAAGATTGCCAGGAGAAATATCAATAACCTCAGATATGCAGATGACACCACCCTTATGGCAGAAAGAGAAGAACTAAAGAGCCTCTTGATGAAAGTGAAAGAGGAGAGTGAAAATGTTGGCTTAAAACTCATCATTCAGAAAACTAAGATGATGGCATCTGGTCCCACCATTTCATGGCAAATAGAAGGGGAAACAATGGAAACAGTGAAAGACTTTATATTCTTGGGCTCCAAAATCATTGCAGATGGTGACTGCAACCATGAAATTAAAAGACACTTGCTCCTTGGAAGAAAAGCTATGACCAACCTAGACAGCATATTAAAAAGGAAAGACATTCCTTTGCCAACAAAAGTCTGTCTAGTCAAAGCTATGATTTTTCCAGTAGCCATGTATAGATGTGAGAGTTAGACTGTAAACTTGAGCACTGAATAACTAATGCTTTTGAACTGTGGTATTGGAGAAAACTCTTGTGAGTACCTTGGACTGCAAGGAGATCCAACCAGTCCATCCTAAAGGAAATCAACCTTGAATATTCATTGGAAGGACTGATGCTGAAGCTGAAACTCCAATACTTTGGCCACCTGATGTGAAGAACTGACTCATTGGCAAAGATCCCGATGCTGGGAAAGATTGATGGCAGGAGAAGTGGACGACAGAGGATGAGATGGTTGGATGGCATCACCGACTTGATGGACATGAATTTGAGTAAGCTCCAAGAGCTAGTGATGGACAGGGAGGCCTGTTGTGCTGCAGTCCATGGGGTCACAAAGAGTCGGACACGACTGCACGACTGAACAGAACAAGGACCACCAGTCAGCGCATCTCTTTTTAGCAGATGCCCCTGCTTTATTTTTGCAAGGCACACAGCACTCTCTGCTACGTGATACAAAGACATCAGTTTCCCCAGTAATGGTTTTGCAAATAGACTACTGATATTTTCTCAATCTTATATGGAATGTTTTGCAAACTTTTTCTCTTATCCATTTATTTGTTTTTTAAGTATTATTTTTAACTGTGGTAAAATTCGCATAAGGTTTACCATCTTAGCCACTTCTAAATTTTTTAAATTGCAGTATACTTTACTTACAATGCTGTGTTAATTTCTGCCATACAGCAAAGTGATTCAGACTTTATATATATTCCGACTTGAGATATATATATATTTATATATTATTCTTTCTCATATTCATTTCCATTTGGTTTATCACAGCATATTGAATACAGTTCTCTGTGCTATACAGTAGAACCGTGTTGTTTATCCATGGCTTCTGATCTTAGCCATTTCTAAGTACACACTTCAGTGGCAGGAAGTATATTCACATGGTTGTACAACCATCACCACCCTCCATCTCCACATTAATCTTGCAAAACTAATACCCTGGACTCCTGATTCCTCCCTCTCCCCAGGTCCTGGCAACATCTTATCATTTTTTAACATTAAACCTGACCAGGTGAAATCAAATTAAGGAAATGTCAGTGCCTTATAAACAATTTTACCATCAAATTTCCACCACTGAGCCCTTAGATGTAGAGATTCTGAAACCATCTTTGAGATCTGATGTTTTCTAATCTACTTTTTATTTGTTCTTCTCTCCCCTACTACAGTGTAAGTTCAATGAGAACAGGAACCTCATCCTTGTCCTCAGTGAATGGCAAACACCTAACACATACAGGTGCTCAGCAAAGCTTAATTAAATAAGGGACCAAGGATGTGAACAATTGCTTCCATGGTTGGGTTAAACCAGTGGTCCCCAACCTTTTTGGCATCAGGGACTGGTTTTATGGAAGACAGTTCTTCCATGGACTGGGGCAGGGGGACAGTTTCAGGATGATTTCATCCCGTTACATTTATTATGCACTTTATTTCTATTATTATTACATCAGTCCACCTCAGATCATCAGGCATTAGATCCTGAAGACTGGACCTTGAGCTGGAGTCTCCAAAGGCTTTGGATGTGTACAGAAAAGAGGGGATGTCAGCTCAGGGTAACAGTGGGAAAGCTTAGCTCCTGGAGGCCTGGGTAGTATCTAGGTTGTATCACCAGGGCCAGGTTAACAGCAGGCAAAGGAAAGAAAGGAGAGAGGACAGGAGGGGGGAGGCAGATAGGTATGCAGGAAAAAAGGAGAATGAGAAAGCTCTAGAATTACTGCAGAGAGTACGCATTTAAGAGCCTTGCAAAAAGGAGGCTGAGGAATCACAGAATTAGACCATTCAGGAAATGTGGTCCTGTGAGCCTCTGGTCCTTGATCAGGAAATGTCATGATGCCAGCTGATGTATAAGGAAAATGTCCCCTGCAGCCTGGTGAATATCAAGGTGAGGGGTGTGTCCAACTGTCATGTCTCAGGCAAAAACTTTATTTCCAAAACATCAGCAACATCTGGAGGCAAATGTTAACACTTCCAGGGCAGAAGCCTCATCAAAACTAATCTCATTAAGGGGAGGGAGGCAAAGGGTAGACCTGCCAGAAACACAGAGTGACTGATCTTTCCTACTACCCAAGAAGGGAAGAAGAGCTTGTCCATGGGGCCAGCATCTGCTCAATACCATTCTGACCTCTGTTCTGACCTCCAGGCACACAATCCCTGTGACCCGTGGTCTTGATGAGATAGTTGAGGTGCTGATCAATAGTGCGTGGGCTGAGGGCTATATTATTTCCCTGCCTGTGAGTGATCATTCACAAAGGATGTGATTCATCAAGCATCTCTGATCGTGATTTCATGCATCAGCCCTCCGGGAACCCTGACTCACTCACGAGCCAGGAAGAGAGTGTTTCAAAGTGGTTGAAATCACACAACAAATTTATACAAACAGAAGTGGGTTGGGCGTGGGATGTACTGATGTAAATTGGACTTACTCATGGATTCAGATAGTGTCTGTCATAATTGCCCCAACATGTAATATCTACCTAGAGGCACTGTTCCTGCTGGGGTTAATGATAACCTTGGTGGAAAACTTACTATGTGTAGCTGATCCTACAAGGCAGCTGGTTTAGCTGCACTTCTTGAGGAATTCACAAGGTCAGAGGGGAAATTTTAGCTCTATTCAGCTGGGATTTATCAGAATGGTGTCAGCAAAGAATGTAGACTTGGATCCCAGCTATTTATTTTTGCAAATGAGGAAACTGACTGGCTGAGATCAGTTAAAGGAAACTGGCACACAACTGGATTATCTGACTCACGGGACTGGTGTCTTTGAACACTGGTTATTATTGAATTGTATTCTAGAGAAGGATGGATTGGATGAAACAGAGGTCCCTGCCTTCACTGAGGTTAAAGAACTTTCAAGGAGATTGGACAGACACACAAAATTGTTAGCACAAGAAGTGAGTGATGTGGGTGATAAGTGGAGAGTATGGAGAAGAGGGTACCAGAGGAGGGTAGGAATATTCAGGGAGGACTTCCTAGAGGAGGTGATATTTGGTCTGGGTCTTGAAGGAAAGGCAAGATTTGAGAGAAAGGAATGAAATATGACAGCAGAAAAATGGCAGAGAGCTGCACAGAAGAAGTCTGAAGCCAGAAGGGCAAGAGCTAAGAGCTAACCAAAGCATATCCGCTTCAGAAGAGTATGATCCATTGAGACCACCAGCTTTGAGCAACCCTGGGCACCTTACTGTGCTGATAAATGTTTAACAACCAGCTCTTGGTGACAGGAGCCCTGAACTGGAGCCTCTGCCAACTGTCATGGTATAAATACTCCCTCCACAGCTAATTTCAAAGATGGCTATGTTTAACAACAGGCTTATGAATTTTCTGAGAGTTTAACTCTCGGTTACTGTGGGCAACTCCAGCACACCTCTGTTTGGGACTGTCTTTGTTTACAAGGATTCTTCTCTTCTAGGCATTTCACAATGGCTGCCCCCTTACTGAGCACTTACTAACGTACTAACATGCATTGTCACTTTAATTCCTTACAAGAATTCTATGGGGTAATTTTTAACAATTAATATTGCCATTGAATCAATGAGGGAAAATGGTATTTTGGAATATTAGTAAGCCTGTCAAACTAAAACTTATACTTTTTCTGGCTGCACAGTGAGACATGCAAGATATTAGTTCCCAGACCAGGCATTGAACCTGCACCCCTAGCAGTAGAAATGGGGAGTCTTAACCACTGGACCACCAGGGAAGTGCCTAAAACTTATACTCTTGACTTTTATACCATACTCTTCACCTTCCTCTGGCCACAACTAATATTAACATTCTCTTTACCATCACTCTTGGATTGTTCCTTTAATTCCTTTAATTCAGAATTCATTCTTCTGGGAAAACAGAATTCTGCTGGGAAAACAAACCAGAAAAATGACTGGTCACTGGAACCATGGGCCACCTTCAGATACAAAAAACTGTGAGGAAAGTTGCCTAACTTTATGAGTACATTTTACTGCTTAGATTTTCAAACTCATACTTTAATAAAAAGGTTAATGAAGCAAAACGATTCCTCATCAAGAATACATCAACATGCGACTAGGTAAAACAGAAAAAAGAAAACTTTGACTTTTCTTAAATTTTACATTTCATAAAGTTTTCAATGACAAGTTAGTTGACATACTTGACTGCTGAATTTTTTTTTCCTCTCAACTCTCAAAGTTATTCTAAGACAATGTCTTTGGCAAGGTTCCCTGGAAACGAGCCTAAAATGGGGATTCTTGCACAAATGATTTTTTTTTTTTTTTTTTGGACAGAAAAACCTGTAAGGAAGTGAGGGAATGGGGAGACAGGGCAGAACAAAGAAGTGGTTTCAGATGCAGTTCAACCCCAGCCCTGTCGTAGAGCATCATAGCCCTGTCTTCCCTTAAGGCACAAACACCAAGCGTTATATCATATCATTGGCTGTGGGACCATTAACCTCCCAAGGATTTCCCATTGAAGTGACCCTTGTGGACCAAAGCAGATTCTTTAGAGCCACTTACAGCCAACATTCACAACAGGTAATTTTACTATACCAGCCTGTAAATGGAAACCAAGTAAGGCATTGATAATGTCTATTTCATACAGGTAACCACACCACACTTCTTAATCAAAAGAACTTCATTTCTTAAGTCAGACAGCGGAAAGCAAATATCACTTATGATATCACTTATATGTGGAATCTTAAAGAAAATGATACAAATGAACTTATTTACAAAATAGACACAGAGTTGCAGACAGAGAGAACAAATTTATGGTCACCAAAGGGGATAGGAGGAAGATAAATTAGGAGGTTGGGATTAACATATAAACACTATTATATATATATATATATATATATATATATATAATAGATAAACAACAAGGACATAATATATAGCACAGGGAACTGTACTCAGCATCTTATAATAACCTATGAAAGGGAAAGTGTCCATTGTTCAGTCATGTCCAGCTCTTCCAATGCTATGGACTGTAGCCCACCAGGCTCTGTCCATGGAATTCTCCAGGCAAGAATACTGGAGTAGGTTGCCCTTTCCTCCTCCAGGGCATCTTCCAGACCCAGGGATCAAACCCACATCTCTCACCTCTCCTGCACTGACAGACAGTTTCTTCACCGCTAGCACCAAATGGGAAGCACTATAATAACTTGTAGTGGAAAATAATTTGAAAAAGAATATATGTGTATAATTGAATCACTTTGCTGTACACTGGAAACTAATACAACATTGTAAATTACACTTCAATTTTAAAAAAGAAAAAATACTCTAAAAAAAAAAAGACTTTATTTCTGCCTAATCAACCAATCACAGTAATTGTGCAGCATCCCTAGATGCATGGGAAACCTTACAACCCCGTTTCCTGCTTTGAGATTTCACATCAGCTAAAACTCAAACGTTTTGAGTGAAACTGCTCATTGAGCCACAGAACTTCTTATGAGGGATTGAATTTCTCTTCATGACTCTAAGGTCTTCATGGGAAAAGACAACATCTTATCCATTTATGGAGACTTAGTCTTGGAGTCTCGGAGAAGGCGATGGCACCCCACTCCAGTACTCTTGCCTGGAAAATCCCATGGACAGAGGAGCCTGATAGGCTGCAGTCCATGGGGTCGCGAAGAGTCGGACACGACTGAATGACTTCACTTTCACTTTTCACTTTCATGCCTTGGAGAAGGAAATGGCAACCCACTCCAGTGTTCTTGCCTGGAGAATCCCAGGGACGGGAGAGCCTGATGGGTGCCGTCTATGGGGTCGTACAGAGTCGGACACGACTGAAGCGACTTAGCAGCAGCAGCAGTCTTAGATCTCAGACAATACTGGGCAAATAGTAGGTTCTTGATCAATACAGTGATATACTGGACACTTAATGCCTCAAGTAAGGTGAACAATTCATCCCAGTCTGCCTAGAACTGTCCAGTTTTACTTGTCTGTTCAATTTTGGCTAGGCTGGGTCTTCACTGCATCACACGGGCTTCTCTAGTTGCAGCACTTGGGCTTCATTGCCACAGTATGCGGGATCTTACTTCCCAGACCAGGGATTGAACTCACATATCCTGCATTGCAGGGTAGATTCTTAACCACTGGACCACTAGTGAGGTCCCCCAGAACTGTCCAGGTTTGAAACTAAAAGTCACACATCCCGGGCACCCTCTCAGTGCCAGGCTAAATGGGACAACTGGTCACCCTATCCTTAACATCTTTCTCTTTCTGCATCATGGGTACATTCAAGTCAATCCAATCTCTTCATTTTTCCTAAATGTCTCCCAACAGAGAAACTTTTGAAATTCCATGGGTAATACATTCATAGAAGCTTCTTCGAAATGTCTAATGTAAACGTTCCTGCTGCATCATTTTCACTTTTCTTGCCTCCAATAGAAACATCACCACAACTACTTACAAAACTTTGACATAGGTAATATCAGCTTACACAGTCCTGCCATTCCACTTTCCACCTCAACCACTAGGGTAGTCAATATTCTTGGGTTGAACTCTGGGTACTTAAAGCTTGAAAAAGGCTGACTACACCTACAGCTCTAGAATCTTTTCTTCTACATCCTCTGTATCAAAACTTACCTGTCCTGTGTCATAGGGCCCTATTTAAATAGTAATGATTTGGTCCTCAAAATCACAAAATCATTATCTTAAGGATAACAGTAGAAGTGTAAGCAGTGGGGCAGTTTTTGTCCCCATTTGACCCTGAAACTCTGCTCAACTCACAAGGACTCTTGGCGTGTATAACAATACTTTGTTGTTGTTCAGTAGATAAATCATCTCTGATTCTTTGCAACTCCATGGACTATAGCACACCAGGCACCTCTGTCCTCTACTCTCCTGGAGTTTGCTCAAATTCACATCCTTTGAGTCAGTAATTCTATCTAACCACCTCATCCTCTGCTGTCCCCTTCTCTTTTTTCCTTCAATCTTTCTCAGCACCAGGGTCTTTTCTAATGAGTTAACTTTTTGCATCAGGTTGCCAAAGTAACAATATTAACTCAGCACAAACAATGTTAAGGAAAAAATGAATTGATATGGTAATGAGGTGGGGAATTCTTGGTTCAGATAACCCAAGAAATGGGGCTCTCCTCTGCTTGGCCATCTTTTAGTTCCAAATAAACACTCTTTTGGGAAGTGGAAATACACAACAGATGGGTCATCATCCTTGCTGCCCACAGGCACAAGAATAGACACTCCTTCATTCCAGAATCCATACATCAAACGTCTCACAAGGACTCGGGGTATCCCCTCTGGGTATGTGCTGCCCTGAAACAGTCATTCTGATTGAAGATAGGATAATCCTCTAATAGGTCAAGTTGTGGGGTCACTTGCCCTCCCAAGTGTGAGAAAGAAAAAAGGAGAGAAAGAGGGAAGGATTAGGTATGGCACTGGTAAAGACTAAAGCTGTGAAAACCACAGCCATCCAGTTCATCACTTGACCCACCAACAGGGCTTTGCCTTGTCATCATCCTTATTCCATCATAAAATACTCTGGGCTAAGGTGCTGGAGCCCAATTTAGAATCTACTGGGGGGTGGGATAAAATGTGCTATTAAAAATCATAGTAACTATCTGTGAAGAATTTTGAAAGTCAAATAAATACAACTGTTCAGGTAATATGCCCCGAACAGGGGCAACGTTTAGCTTAAAAGTGGGAGGTTTTGCTGAAGCAGCCCAGGGAAGTTTACAGGTGGTTTGGCAAAGCTTCCCCTGGTTGATGCCAGAAAGACCTGCCTCCACCCAGCTGCGTTCCCCATTTATTCAGAGCCCTCGGTAGCAACTCACTCTCTAATTGCCTGTAGTTAGTCATTACGTCTCAGCTGAAAGACTGGGGGATGCCAAGAAGCTAGCTCTCCCAGAGGCCTTTTGTGTTTTTAATGTTTGGACCAAAAAAGAAATTTGCTAAGGAAAGTTACCACTTTGACTTATACTGGCTAAGGGGCTCTGATTGGAAACATTTCTGGGCAATCCAACTTTGAAATCCCTGAGGTTCAGAGAAGAAACTTAGAGAGGCAGTGTACAACAGAAATGAGAGGTAACTATCCTTTGCACTTATGCTTGTGCAAGGCACAGACCACAGAGTAAGTTGGTCAACCAGTTAGGGGGATTCGATCCTATGAATGATAATTGAGCTCTGTTCCAGTTTTCTAACAGCAGAAAGAGCCACTTAAAATTGGCTTTAAATAATAGGAATTAATCACCTTACATAACAAGAAGTTTGAGAGATGCAGATCCAGAAGTTGGTTAATCTAGCAGTTAAACAATGCCAGAAATATGGGTTGGATTTCTCTGAGATTCACATAGAAATATAGGCATGATTTCAAGATGGCTCCCACAGCTTCAAACAACATCCTCATATAACATCACCCAAAGGCAGGGAAGAAGGTGGGATTTCTCCAAGAGCATCTCTTCGTCTTTTTCTAGAATAGGGTATATGTTCCACAATTCCTCGCAACACTTTCTCTTAGAAATCTCTGGGGGAGAACTAGATCATATGACCATTCCTAATTCGGTAAACCAGGAAAAGGGAATATGAGGGCCACTGATGCTTTAGATAAATCATGATTTGTTTCTTACTTTTGAGCCTTGCCTCCTAAACAAAGTGAGGGATTTGTTGGTAAGGAAGAAAGGGTGAAACAGTGGCTGTTAAGAAGGCAACGGTGTTTGCACCCAACAATCCACCTCTGGGGCCTCGCACTGGCTGTACAAAGATGAATAAATCTTAATCCATCTTCTCAAGGAGCCCACAGATATATAAGAATCCATTCAACAGATTTTATATCACCCTGCTTGGTTCTAAAACGGATTTGCAGTGATAACTTGCCATATCAAATGTTTTCTCAAAATTTCCACAATATATCCCATCCCACATGCTTTCCTTACAGTGTGGCTTTAACATTGCTCCTTCAAGAGGCAGGGTCTATATTCTCTCCGTTTGAATCGAGGTAAACTTGTGACTACAGCCAGAGTGACACCACTGGACTGCTATGGCTGAATCTTAACTCAGTATTGGCAGGGGTTTTGCAGAAACTAACGTCTGTGGCCAGGGATTTTTAATCGGCTAACCAAAAATTAATTCTGTTATTTCCCTAATACTTTGCTGCTTATTACCTTCAGTAGGTGTACCTGACACACCTCTAAAGTCTTCTAATTTTCATGAAATGTTGTCTGCAATCCACTCTTCTGTGGAAGCAAAGGAGCATTCTCCAGCACTGTGAGTTTCCTTTTTACTTTCCATGTCAGAATCAGTCACCAAGGTATTTTGTCTTTTTGTTGGTCTATTACTCACACTGTCTGAATCAGAACTACACTCTGAAGAACTATCATCTTCTGAGACACTAGTACGTATGTCACTCGGACAGTATCTACATAATATTCACTGAAAAACTCTTCTTCACTTAAACTATCGTGATGCATCAATTTAAAAAAAATTAACGTTTGTAATATCCACAATGGAATAAAAACCTAATGGAACAAAATGTGAATGGTGACGATCATAAGTTGTATGATGAATCCTTGATCAATTTTAAACTCAAACAACTGAATGGTGATGTTAATTGTAACACTCTCTAAAAATGTGTTGATAACATCTCTGGTCAGTAACATTCAGGTAATAAAAGGTCTATCAATAGGTCTGCAGTCAATAACGAGTTAAAAATCAACATGACTGTCACCTAACTCTCTCTGGATGCTCCCTTCTGTAACCCAGCCACCATGCTGAGAGGAAGCCAAAACTGCCCTGGGGAGAAGCCCAGCTCTCACTTGCCAGCACGTGAGTGAACCTTTAGATCCATCTGGACCCCACTGACCCACTGTGGCTGATACCTCATGGAAGAGACACAGCCTGCCCCATTGACCCCTGGCCACATCACAAACATAGGGGAGTAGGATAAATGATTACAAATATATATGTGAGTAATATAAATGATCATTGTTTTCATAGGTCACTGGGCTTGGGGGTTGGTTCATTGAGCATAACAGATAACTAGCGCTGTGCTAACCTCAGAACCAGAAATACATTTTTCAAGCTGCCATAAATCACCTGCTGTTGGAACACAGAGGAAGGAAAAATAAGTATTTGCTGGGAAGATGAGAAAGGGAAATTACAGAGGAATCAGATATAGAGGAAAGGTCTTTAGGGCAAGGTCTCAGAGGATGAGTAGATTACCGAAGATGAATGACTGGGGTATACGAAAAGTAAATAGGTGATGTGATGTTGGAAAACACGGCATATACGGTGGATATCTGTTCGGTTTGACTCCTGGGGTAGACTGTACAAGTGCTCACCAGGATTTCTGGTTCTCCTCTCCCTCCAGACACACAACTTCTTCAACGTAGGTGGGACCAGCTAACATCATAGGAAGTATCATGGGTCTCTTTTGATGAAGCATTTAAGAGCCAGTACACCATTCTCCATTCTCTTTACAATAACCAGCCCTGAGGCACCATGTTGAAACGGTAGAATTTCTGGAAGCCTGACTCTGACTATAATATCATTTGTTTGCTTGGATGACCCAGGCCCTAGCGAAAGGCCAGTCAATTCCCCTTCTGGAACAGCCTACTAGGTCCACACCCCTAATGACCTCCCTTATTGGGCCCTCACACTCCAAGCCACCAAGACCCACCCCAATGTATCTGGGGCCCAGTCCCAGACAATGAAGGAGAGCGTTGGGCTGCAGAACCCACCTAAAGTATGCCAATTAGCCAATCCTGAAACCCCTCGGCGTACCTCCTCCTGTCCGTCACACCAAAACCACAATGAGGGGTTTGTCCTCTGTCCCCTCCCCTCTCTCTACCCATGACCCACCCCGGTGCTTCTAGAGTCTAGCCCTGCATGGGGCTCTGTGTTCTCCCTCAAGGAGCAGTGAGGATAACAAGACAGAAAAGTCTTTCCCCGCCCTCTCTCCTGGCCTCCACATGTCTAACATCCAGGTAGTATGGGTAACATGCCAAATTGCTATCACAAGCACAGAGTCCCTGGTAACCTGCACTGGTAACATGCAGCTGGCGCAAAAAGTACAACTTTATGGCATTAAACTACTCAGGTTTTGAGGTTGATTTTTACTATAACAGAATCTGGTCTGTCCATCTTGACTGAGAAGTGCCCGATCACTATTCCCTTCCTCTTGTGGGAGTACCTCAAGTTTTCATTAAGAAAACATTTCTCTGACTTCCATGCTGCTGAGATGTATTGACTCCACTTTCCTGGCTCCAGAATAAAAAAAGAAAATGTCTCCCAAAGAATGGATACATTTATAATGTGTATGGCCTGATAGCTCAGATGGTAAAGAATCTGCCTGCAATGCAGGGGACCTGGATTTGATCCTTGAGTTGGGAAGATGCCCTGGAGAAGGGAATGGCAACCCACTCCAGTATTCTTGGACTTCTCTGGTGGCTCAGATGGTAAATAGAATCTGCCTGCAATGCTGGAGACCTGGGTTTGATCCTTGAGTTGGGAAGATGCCCTGGAGAAGGGAATGGCAACCCACTCCAGTGTTCTTGCCTGGAGAATCCCCAGTGGACAGAGGAGCCTGGTGGGCTGCCGTCTATGGGGTCACAAAGAGTCGGACGTGACTGAGGGACTAACATTTCCACATGTCTGGCCGACTCCCTTTGCTGTTCACCTGAAACTATCACAACATTATTAGTGGGCTATACCCCAATACAAAATCAAAAGCAAAAACAAAAAGTTTCTCAAGAGTGGTTAATCAGCATAATTCATTTTGTCTTCAAAAGATACCTAAAATCTGGCCACTTCTCTTTCCACCTTCACCATCCTGATCTGGGCCAACATCATTTCGTCACTGGGTGAATACATTTGCCTTTCCCGTAACTTTCCTAGTCTCTTCTGTCATCTATTTTCAAGAGGAGTCAGAGGAATAACTTTGAAACTTAATTCACATCATGTCACTCCTTTGCTCAAAACCCTCCCAAAACTACCCATTTCATTGTGTAAAAGCCAAAGTCCCTCCAATGACCAGTGAAGTTCTACCTGACATGCCTTCTCCTAAGCCTTTGTCCTCTCCTCCTATTTCTTTCCCCCAAGCTCACTCTTTTTCAGTCACACTGGCTTCCTTGCTTTTCCACAAAAATGCCAGGCTTGCTCCTGCCTGGAAACTTTGTACTAGTCATTCACTCTTTCTAGAGCACTTTTCCCCCATATCTGCATGGCTCACTCCTTCATCTTCAAATCTTTGTTCAGATGGCAACTTTGCAGCAAAGCCTTCTGTAACACTCAATCAAAAATTCCAAGACTTCCCTGGCCGTCCAATGGTTAAGAATCTGTACTCCCACCACAGGGGGTTTTGGTTCAATCCCTGGTCGGGGAACTAAGATCTCCAGATGTCACATGAAGTGAAGTGAAGTTGCTCAGTCGTGTCTGACTCTTTGCAACCCCATGGACTGTAGCCTACCAGGCTTCTCCATCCATGGGATTTTCCAGGCAAGGGTACTGGAGTGGGGATCCCCTTCTCCAGGGGATCTTCCCTGTCACATGGTATGGTCAAAACAAAAATGCAACTCCCCAGTATTCTCTACCCTCATTCTTACTTTACTGTTTATGTGTAGCACCATCTAAAATGTTTCAGGAGTTGGTGATGGACAGGAAAGCCTGATGTGCTGCAGTCCATGGGGTCGCAAAGAGTCGGACATGACTGAGCAACTGAACTGATCTAAAATGTTATATATTTAAATTGTTTATCTAGCATCACTAGGATATATATGGACTGTGATCTGTTTTCCCAGAGTTGAGAATCATGTTTGGCACATAATAGCTGTCATAACTATTTATTGAATGAAAGACAGAATGGATGAATGAATTCCATCTCCTTAGACATTGTTATTAATTCAAGAATAAGGATATGACCCAAACCCATCTAAGACTTAATTTCAGAGAATTTGGAAGTTCCTGAAAAATTAAAAACAGAAGTGCCAGATGATCCTGCCATTCCACCTCTGGGTATATATCCAAAGGAAATGCAATCAGGATCTGGAAAAGATATCTCTACTCCCATGCTTATTGCAGCACTACTCACAGCAGCCAAGATGTAAAAACAACCTAAATGTCTGCTGACAGAGGAATGGATAAAGAAAATGTGATATATATATGTATATATTATATATATGAATATTATTCAGCCATTAAAAAAAGAAAATTCTGTTTGCAGATGAGTGAAACTCAATGACATCATGCTAAGCTAACTAACTCAGACACAGAAAGACAAAGTACTGTATGGTCTTACTTACATGTGGAATCTAAGAAAGTTAAACTCACAGATATAGAAAGTAGAATGGAATGGGGAATGGGGAGCTGTTGGTCAAAGGGTAAAAACTTCCAGTTATAAGGTGAGTAAGTCCTGAGGATCTAATGCACAGTATGATAACTATAGTTAGTAACACTGTATCATTTATTTGAAACTTGCAAAGAGTGGATCTTAAGTGTTCTCACCAAAGGGAAAAGCAAAGTCACTGTGAGGTGACAGATAACATTAGTTAAGTTCACAAGGTATACAAATGTTAAATCACCAAGTGGTACACTTTAAGAAATCACATCATACCACCTTTCTACTATGCAGAATTGATTCTAGGAAGCAGTTAGTCAGTGACTACATTTTTCATCTTTTCTGTGCCCGCATTTAGTCATGGGGCCAATTCTTGCTGCAAGAAGGTGAGAAGATGCAGAGTAAACATTCTTTAAGTATCAGTGAGGTTCCTCCACCTTTTCTTTACCCTCTTGCTGACTAAATGAAGAGGACTGCGAGCCCTAAAGGATGGTGAAGAAACCTCTCACTCCATGGAGAAAAGCCACTCACCCGTTAGGAACACCAGCATCAGACTGTCATGTGAGAGAAAAATAAATTATCACATGCAAGACAACTAATTGTTGGGGGTTGTTTGTTAGAGCAGCTTACATGATGCTAGCTAATCCAAATGCAGCAGCTTTGACTGTGTTTGCTGAGAGGATGGCTTGCAAGGCTGGAGGCAGTCAGGGCTACTGCATGGGAGGGGCCTGCCTGAACTAACCGCTTACCGAGAAAACCAGATCTGGAGAAGCACCAGATTCACAATGACATCACTGGAGCCCCTGGGCAAAGTCCATCCTCCCAGTGAGCTTTTCCCACCATTGCCACCAACACTTTCTCTTTTGTTCAAGCAGGTTTGACTTGGGTTTACTGTTACTCAGAAAATTCCAGAACTAGAACATCCTGAGTGATAACAGATGAGTGGAGGAATATGGGGAAAGAAGGATTCAAAAGGAGTATGAGGGAGTTCCCTGGTGGTCCAGTGGTTTAAGATTTCACCTTCCAGTGCATGGGGTGTGTGTTCGATTCCTGGTCAGGGAGCTGAGATCCCACATGCCCCACAGCCCAAAACAAAACAAACAAACAAAAAAAGAAATGTAAAACAGAAACAATATTGCAACAAATTCAATAAAGACTTTAAAAATGGTCCACATCAAAATACAAATCTTAAAAAAAAAAAAAAATGGAGTTTGAGACAAGATGACAAGATGGTGGCAGCCTCCACCACCCAGGGACTTTGGTACTTAGAACTATTCATGTTGGTCAAGCGGTGAGAGTCTTCAACATCACATTACATCACCAACCAAAGTTCTCTTCCAACAGTGTAATCCACACCACAGTTCCCACTGTTTGGTCCCTGGATCAGTACAATCCCCTGGAAAGGGCAACCCACTCCAGTATTTTTGCCTGAAAAATCCCATAGACAGAGGAGCCTGGTGGGCCACAGTCCAAAGGGTTGCAAAGAGTCAGACACAACTGAGCGACTATGCAGAGAGCCTACTATTTGCCAAGCACTGTTCAAAAGGCTTTACATTACTAATTTATTTAATTTCAAATCATTAATCATCAAGGAAACGTAAATCAAAACTACCTCACACCTGTTGAGATGTCTATTGTCAATCAAAAAGAAATATGGAAACTTTCTAAGCAGAGAGAAGTCCTGTGCAAATGGCCTGTGGTAGGACAAGTCAGCTTGTATACAAAGAACCAAAAAGGGCTGGTAGGGCTGGAATGCAGAGACATGGAAGAGTTTGCAGAACATGGGTCCTGGAGAGTAAACGTAGGGACCACACATGTACAGCTTTGCAAGCTGTGGTGAGCGCTCTATTTAGTCTTGGTTTCCAGTGGCTGCTCATTTACACTTAGCCCATTCTATCTTTGCTAGAAAATTCTCCTGCACATTGGATTGGAATCACTTTTCCTTGAGCTTCCAGTTCTAGACTCCATTCCCTGGAGCCCTACAGAGAAACCCTATTGCTTATTCTACTTGTGGATCCCTATGCCGAGGTCACAGGTGCAGAGCACCACACCAAGGTCACCTCCAGAGCTGACTGAGCCCCAGAGCACCCCTGATCTAAAGCAACCAGCTCCCTGACCCCACAGTAGGTAAAAATACACACTCTAACCAGTTACCTAACGCCACCCTTCCAGCAGGAAATGTCTTTGTCTTGCGGCTGTAACAATCTGTTACTAACCCCTGAAGGGCTCAGCTCTCCCTCGTCTGTCAGGGGTTGGCCCGCTGCACTTTCAGTGCCCTCGTGGTCTCTGCTCTTTCTTCCTAGTAAACTCACTCCTTTCTGAAATACTCTGTATTTGGAAATTCTTTTTGAACTCACACTCAGACCACGACTCTACTGTCTCTCCTGATCAGTAGTAGTAAGAAACTTTTCTGGGATTTCCCTAGCAGTCCAGTGTTTAGGACTCCTCGCTTCCACTGCAGGGAGCATCTGTTTGATCCCTTAGTTCTTAGTTGGAACTAGGATCCTGCCTTCCCCCCAAAAAAAATTTCCATTGTTGTTGCCTTCTTTGAGATACATATTACTTTGTCAAGTCAGTCAATTCAGTCACTCACTCATGTCTGACTCTTTGCAACCACATGGACTGCAGCACGCCAAGCTTCCCTGTCCAGCACCAACTCCCAGAGCTTGCTCAAACTCACGTCCATCAAGTCAGTGATGCCATCCAACCGTCTCATCCACTGTTGTCCCCTTCTCTTCCTGCCTTCAATCTTTCCCAGCATCAGGGTCTTTTCCAATGAGCCAGTTCTTCGAATCAGGTGGCCAAAGTATTGGAGTTTCAGCTTCAGCGTTAGTCCTTCCAATGACTATTCAGGGTTGATTTCCTTTAGGATTGATTGGTTGGATCTGCTTGCAGTCCAAGGGACTCTCAAGAGTCTTCTCCAACACCACAGTTCAAAAGCATCAGTTCTTCAGCACTCGGCTTTCTTTATAGTCCAACTCTCACATCCATATAGGACTACTGGAAAAACCATAGCTTTGACTAGATGGACCCTTGTTGGCAAAGTCTCTGCTTTTTAATATTGTGTCAGTACCTTTCCTCAAATGCAATGCTCAGGACCAAACACTTGAGGGTGGACCAAGCAGACTTTCACCTCCCTTGTTTAGGACACTTAACTTCTACTGATGCGACTTTAAGATGAAGTCTTTTTTGAAAGCCACCTCACACTGCTGCTTCATAATAAGCTTGCAGTCAACTAAAACCTTTAAATCTGTTTCTTATAAGCTGCTATTAAACCAGGTGTTTCTCATCCAATATGTATGCAGGCGTTTATTTTTAATTTATATCTTGTTTACTTCTAAAAATGACTCAGCCTAGAAACAGAAAACAAGTATACATCTACAGAGTTAAAAGAAAGCTCTAAGGGAGAGCAGAAATGTTACATTTTTCACAGTAGCTTTTCTGAGTTTAAGTGCAGGTATCTATATACAGTTGGCCATCCTCACAGGCAAAAATCTGCATATACTCTATAGTCCCTTCTTATCTGAGGTTCAGTATCTGCAAATTCAACCAACCACAATTCTGATCACATAGGATCAGAGTATCTACTACTGAAAAAAAAAAAAATCCATGCGTAAGTGTATCCAAGATGTTCAAACTCATGTTGTGCAAGAGTCTGATGTATACCCTTATTTAATTCTCTCCTCTTGATTGGGGGTTTTGGCACTATTTTTTCAAATCTCTTTCTCTCCTAGGCAATGTAAGCCACTCTCAGCAACAGATAATCTGCCCATTTGCTGCTGTTCTCCATTCCACGTGGTTCCCTCTTTCATCTCCATTCCATCACTTGCTAGCTGTGTGACCTTGGCCTGGTTCATTAACCTCTCTGTTACCCCACTTTCCTCATTTGCATAATAGTACCCCCTTCACAGAGGTGTGGTGAGGGTTAAAGAAAGAAACTGATGGGGTTTCTCCATACTTTCCCCACTTGCTGGCTACCTGACAAGCTCTCTGAGTTCCAAGGGTAGGTGAGGTTGAATCACTTTCTGGAGAAAACCACTCTCCAATCAGAAATACCCACATCAGACTGCCATGTGAGACACAAGGCACCATTGTCTTATTTCACCAAGACAATTAACTATAGGTAGGAGTTGCTTTCACCCACTGTCTATTCTCCCCCAACCCTAAACGGCATTCCCTGCTTTCTAAATTCAGAAGAAGGCACCACTAGGGCCCGTCTTGAATCTGTTGGCCCCCAGATCTACCCCTCCCCAGCCCTTGCTCTGTTCTACAACACAGCAAAGTCTACAAAGGCGGGGGGGGCACTTTGGCTTGGTTCTTGTGACTTCACTGGCAAGAGACTAAAAGGCAAG
Organism: Redunca redunca; assembly: GCA_006410935.1. Classification (NCBI taxonomy): domain Eukaryota; kingdom Metazoa; phylum Chordata; class Mammalia; order Artiodactyla; family Bovidae; genus Redunca; species Redunca redunca. Next base: position 119,731 of record SJYQ01000103.1, on the reverse strand, counting down.
AAGAGATAGCAAGCAGCAGGGGTTTCTCCCAAGCATCTCTGGCAATGCATTCCAGCCTCTCATTCACTCCAGAGAAGCCCACCACGCATCCAAGCTTCCTCAGGGGTCCACAGCCTGGGCTCCAGCTAAGCCACCTCCTCCCTTGGTCCCCCCAGCCTGGGAGCGCTAGGGGCTTCCTAGACTCTAGTTTCTGGTTGCCTGACTGCCCCTGCTTCACGTGTTGCCACTACCTACATTTCCAGCTGCATCAATGAAAAACCTTCTGCATTAATTATTCAAGCAATTTCTGTTTCCTGGCTATATGGATACCTAGGAAAAGGAATCATCACTCTTAACATCCCAATTAAGGAGACATTTGCTAATAATGAGCTTGATAGCTTATGTTTCATCTCAGATTCAGTACACGGAATATGCATCTCCAACAGCCAACACCTAGGTTGCTATGACTTCCAGATGGACTTGGGGGTATGTTTTGGGCTTGAATTTAGGCAGACACCAAGAGGCATCCTTTTACATTTCCTTTGTCTCCCTGATCCAAATATAACTTTTTTAATATTTATTTTTATTGATTTATTTGGCTGTACGGTCTTAGTTGAGGTACATTGGATCCTTGTTTTGGGATGCAAATCTTTTAGCGGCAGCATGTGGGATATAGTTTCCTGACCAGGAATCGAACCCCAGCCCCCTGCTTTGGGAGCATGGAGTCTTAACTGCTGGACCACCAGGGAAGTCCCCAAATGTAATTTTGAGCCACTTTTAAGAGCCTCGTAACTCATCTCACAGCTCCTACTTTGGGCTCCCTAAGGATCTATTTTTGAGAAGCAGGCAAAATGGTGCCTTTTGAGATGGAAATTTGATCACCTCGCTCCATTTTTATGCCTGCTAAGGGCTGCCCCCTGTGCTCAGAATGAAATCCAAACATCTCAGGACAGACTACACGGCCCTGTGTCATTTGCCACTGGCCTGCTCTCCATCCAAACCTGCCACCTCCACCCCACCCTGACCTCTCTGCTTTAGTCACATGGCTTCTTCCTGCTCATCACCATCCCAGCATCCTTGTGTTCATAGGCTCCTGCTGCCCCTGGGAATTTAGCCTGGCTCTCTCCTATTATTCAAATCCATCCTAAATTACATCCCTATCCTTTCAGTCATTTTCTGTATTTTCAACTTGTTTTGTTTTTTTCCCTGGCACCACCAGTTAACAAAATTAGCTGGTTCATTCGCTTGTTTGCTTAAATGAGCACGTGACCACACTGCCTTATTCCCCTAATAAGACATTTAGGCATACCTCAAGCATTTAGAAATTCAAGGCACAGAGACGTTCGTTGAATAAAAAGCCAAATCATCATTTCTCAGATGAGACTGAAGCCCATTAATGTTAAGTGACATGTGTACAAATACCCAGTCCAAGATCTGATGCCGTATCTTCTCGGCCCTTCTGCCATGCTGGCCCAGATACACCCACCTTCTCTTCTAGACCTTCCATGTCTGTACGGCCAAGAATTTAGAGATTGGACAAGAGCTTGCCCCACCCTCAGATGCTCCTTAGTTTAATAACACATAGCCTCTTGGCATTGTACATACAGCTCAGGGAGCTTTGGCCTTTATGAAAGCCAAGTAAACAACCACTACTGATTCCACATCGGTTTTCCTTATGAATATATTCATTGCTGAGATGTCTTTTCCTGCTTTTAAATCCTCATATAAATGAATGCATGTTTCTATCCATAAATGTTTAAATAATACCTCCTTCTCCCACTCTCTTCCACTTGTCCTTGGCAACTGGCTCTTGAAATTTTACCTGGCTCAAAGGTTCACCCCAGTCCTCTATTCTGTTCAAAGGTATTTCCCTAGAGGCTCTGTGGAGGTTCTTGTTATAATTCGACATTAGTAATAAATAGCAAAGCATCCCTCAGCCAGCCCCAGGATCCTACCCACCTCAGCTGAGCTCTAGGCTCACACCAAGAATCTAAAACGTCTGAAAGAGCTCTCAGCCTATTTTTTAGGGAGTGGGGGCGGGGAACGAAAAGAAGTATATCCTACACATGCCGGCAGCCAGACTAACAGAGAGCAGGGCTGTCGCCTTTCATCTGCCAAAGGCGGAGAGAAAGACCTGAGCATGGACTTCAAGTGCGACTTGTGGGACTGAACTCTGAAGACATTCCTGGAGGCACCTATGGGGAAAATGTCTAAGGGAATCATATTTTTCCAGGCTGAAAAGTAGGACACACAAGCATGTGGCAGAATTTTTCTTTTTTCACTGTCATTGTTTTGCTTGTTTCGGTGAGTACATAGATGTGTGTGTGTGTGTGTGTGTTGATTCTGTATGTATAAGGAAGTCAATAAAATTTAGAATTAGCCTCCAAATATTGGCTTTTCCAGGATCCTGAGATGAACTGGTTTCAGGATGATAACTAGCAAACAACATTTTACAGCAGGAGTATTTTTTTAAAATGCTACATATATACTGCTGTATCTACCTTTATTCAGTCAGTTCCTAAAAGAGACAAATTTAAAAGTTCGTGTTTCTTCTTACAAAAATAAAATATATATATAAAGCTCTCTGTGGTTCATCTTGCCTACAAACTACATTGGAAAATCCTTAGGCCAAAACTCAGACTTCTCTTTTCTATATATCTAATTTTATCTCTTTTTTAAACTGTAAAGTTTATATAGCCTAGCCTATGCTGAGGTAAGAAATAACCCCCAAATCACAGCTTCTTAACTTGGCAGAGAGATCCTTCTTGTTAAGCTACATATCCTTCATGATCTCCAGGAGAGACTGCGCCACAAAGTGGCTCAGGTCTCAGGCCAACAAAGGCTCCATGATCTTGCAAGAGTATATCTAGAACATAAACCTGCCATCTGTATCACCACTGAAATGAGGGGAGAGACTGGAGAATTGCAGATTTTCAATGTCTAAGTCCACTTCACTGCACAGAGGGGAATATCCAAAGCAAATGCCGTGTTGTGTAAGCACAACTGGCTCTGCCACCCAGTTCCTCCAGCCCTCTAGAAAAACTGGCTGCTTACTTAAAAGCCACTTAGAGGGACTTCCCTGGTAGTCCAGTGGCTAAGAATCCACACTCCCAATGCAGGGGTCCCAGGTTCAATTCCTGATCAGGGAACTAGATCATGCAACTAAGATTCGGTGCAGCCAAATACATACACAAATAAAAAGTATATATTAAAAAAAAAAAACAGCCACTTAGAATCTCAGACAGAACTAGGTTCAAGTTCTTTACTTGCATGACTTGTACGAGATCTGTTTTACCTAAGTCACAGTTTCTTCTTGCATAAAATGGGAAGAATACATATGTCATCAGCTTTTTGCTGGAATTAAGTGAGCAGATTCACATCAACTACTTATAACAGTGTCTAACACATAAGTCCTCAAACACTTTAAGGTATTTATGATGAGGGTGAATATGATTCTTCATTCTTCAAGTGCCTTTAAGAATTCATTGCTCCAGGTCTTTCTCATCTCCATATCCCCAGGGCTAATACAGTATCCGACCTACACTGGATGGATCAGAAATTCTAAATAAATGTTGACTTAGGCAGCTGCCATCTCAAAACTTTTTGATTAGCTGTCACTGTTGCTGTCTCTTCAGCCAGAATGCCCTGCTTACATCCATCTGCCTTTTCAGTACCGTTCATCCTTCAGGTCCACCTCGGTCAGGTCCCTCCTGTCCTGTATGCATCCATTTCTCTTATCTCAAAATTTCTTTTTCATATGGTAAAAAAAAAGAAAAACCACCACACTGATTATTTGGCTATTTCACATTCAACACCTTGATTTTCCAACAAGACAGTCCATCTCATGAGGAGGGACTAAGTATTTTATATTCCCAGTAACAATTCATAGCAATAGTTATAACAATAATTGTTATAACAATTCATAACAGCAACATAACAAAAACAAAAGTGCTTTTATTTTGAGCATCGATAAGCTAATATTTGGGCTTCCCTGGTGGCTCAGTGGTAAAGAATCCACCTGCCAGTGCAGGAGACTCGGGTTCAATCCCTGGGTCAGGAAGAGCTCCTGGAAAAGAAAAAGGTGAATCACTCCAGTATTCTTGCCTGGGAAATCCCATGGACAGAGGAACCTGGTGGGCTACAGTCCATGGGGTCTCAAAGAGTCGAACTTGACTTGGCAAATTAACAACAAAGCGAATTATTATACCATAGTACTTCTCAAACTTTAGCATGCCTCAGGGCCACCTGGAGGGCCTGTTAAAAGACAGATCACTGGGTCCCACTCCCAGAGTCTCTGATTCAGTGTTTCTGGAATTGGACCTGAGAATTTGCATTTCTATCAGGTTACCAGATGATGCAGACGTTGCTGACATAGGGACCTCACTTTGACAGCCATTGTTACATAAGATGTTTTACGTTTGTCTTTATACTCAGTCCTTACAACAGTCCTTTAAGATAGGTATTGCTACTTCTGCTGCTGCTTAATATACCAATGACACTGAGGCACACAGGGCTGCAATGACTTGCACAAGTTTACCTACTGGTAAGTAGCAGAGGCAAGAAAAGTGACTCAGCACCAGTAAACCTTTTCTCTCCACCACATGGATAACTGTGGCTATGGATTACATCCTGATAGACAGCAGTGCATTACTTGTTGAAATAAAAGGCCCACTTTCCATTTCCATTCAACTTTGAATCACACTCTGAAACTCAGAGTTCAGGCAAGTAGAGTGTTGCGTAAGGAAGTTGGCTCCAGCTCAGTATGAGTCTTTGCTGGTAAGTGAAGCCCTAAATCAGAAGCATTATATTGCAACAGCAAGGAATACAAAGCAACAACATGGCTCGGGAGCTGCAGCCACCACCCAGGGCAGCTGACGCCAGCCCTTCTCTTCTTTGAGGCACTGCTGAGTCTTTCTTCTGGAAGCTCCACCTTCCCTCAGGGCTTGCCTTTATGCTCCAGTTGACATTTTGACTATTTCCTAAGGCACTCAGTGAAGAAAATTAAAATAAACTAAAAGAGTACAGCACTTCCCCAGAGCAGCATCTGGGTAGGCTTCATGCCCAAGAAGTCCTGAGAAATCAGACTGAAGTCTTTCCCTGTGCCCACGATGCCCTCTAGAGGCCACTGGATTTCAGGCAGAGGGACAGCACCATACTTTCCCTGCGTTTTGAGGTCCAAACACCAGACCACCCCAAGGATCAAGGTGGGATTTTAAAAGATCTGTACCTTGAGGGACTTCCCTGATGGCCCAAGGGTTAAGACTTCACCCTCCAGTGCAGGGGTGAGGGTTTGATCCCTGGTTGGGGAGCTAAGATCCCTCCTATCTCTCAGCCAGAAAAAAATAAGTAAAAACAGAAACAATATTATAACAAACTCAATAAAGACTTTAAAAATGGCCCACATCAATAAAATCTGTAAAAAAAATAAAATAAAAAGATTTGTACATTGAAAATGTGGAGAGAGAGAGACCACTCATGACCTGTGACCCTCCCCAGTTCCACACTCCTCTTTCCACAAAAAAACCTAGAGTCGCAGTGTGTCTATCCTAGCGTGGTCTATCAGGCCACACCCAGAACTGTGTGCTCAAGTACAAATGAGACCAAAGCAAATATAAATGCATGGGACATGTGAAAAAAAATGATCGTGATGGTATAAGAGACTCAAAACCATGCAACATAGTTAAAGGAATGATATTTAAATGGAAAAAGACTCATGACACTGCAAAGCCTCATTAATATGTCAAAGATTGGCAGAATTTCCAAAACAGGGCCCTGCAAGATGAAAAAGTGTTTTCCCTGGAACTTCCCTGGTGATCTAGTGTCTGGGACTCCATGTTCTCACTGCCGAGGGCCTGAGTTCAATCCCTGGTCAGGGAACTCAGATCCCACAACCTGCAAGGCATGGCAAAAAAAAAACAAAGGACAGGCAAAGAAGGTTGCCTTCCCCAAAGAAGGTTCTGGGGGCAAATACACTTGAGGAACTTGGGTAAAACAAAGTTCAACAGATTTCTTTAAGGCAGGACTTCTCAGAACCTTTAACATAGTGTAGGCGTTGTGAATGGGCTTCCCAGGTGGCATTAGTGGTAAAGAACCCACCTCCCGGCAGAAGACATAAAAAACATGAGTTCACTCCCTAGGTCAGGAAGATCCCCTGGAGGAGGGCATGGCAACCCACTCCAGTATTCTTGCCTGAAGAACGCCATGGACAGAGGAGCCTGGCAGGCTACAGTCCATAGAGTCACAAAGAGATGGACACAAATGAAGCAACTTAGCACGCACGCAGGCCTTGTAGATGGCTAAGAGGACAGTGTGTTGGCCAAACTTATTTAGTGAGAAGATGTTTTCCCTTTGCAATACCTTTCAACTCTTCACAGGATATTGCATGTACCTAGAACACACATTAGGATTCAGAGATAATTATAGGATACTAGTTTTCCTATGTCCAAATTTGGACAAACTGGAGGATAACTGTGTTGAAGGGTTAAGGTTTGTTCTGCATAGCCCATGGGACAATAAAAATAAGATAAATTACTAGAGAATTTTACAGTTTACCAAGCACCTCTTACCACTCTTTCATTAAATCCTCATAGCAATCCTGTGAAGTGTGCCAATCAGCAAGCCTGTTATTAACAATTAACAGACCTGAGGCTGGAAGGAAAGTCATCTCACTCCCAGCTTACTGGTGTTTTTCTGAACTGAAGGGAGGATGAAGCTAGCAAAGTCTCCATCCCTTCCGAATAGTCAGGCAAAATCTGAAGTCTACCTAATAGTCATAACTACTGGTTTCTATTTCGTCATAACTTCCTAAGCTACGCTCATCTCATCAACTCTCACAAAAGGGCATCCTATGAGGGGTAAATTAGTATTTATGGTTTGATCCCTGGGTTGGGAAGACCCCTGGAGGAGGGCATGGCAACCCACTCTAGGCAACCAGCCTTGCCTAGAGAATCCCATAGACAGAGGAGCCTGGTGGGCTACAGTCTGTAGAGTCACACAGAGTCCGACAGGACTGAAGCAACTTAGCACACATACATGCATCTTCCAAATGAGGAAACTGATGCTTAGAAAGGTTAAGTGACCCACCCTGGGTCATACAGTAAGATTTGCTTGAGTCCAGACCCATGTGTCTAAGCATGTGAGCTGTTCAAGGAAGCTCCCAGTAGTAAAAGGGGACAGGTGTCACATAAGATGTGACACTGTCTGAGAGTCTACAGGTTTTCCTTCCCTGGACCCCTGCCTATTCCCTTCCCTCCTTCTTTCCCCCTCTTCCAGTCTTAAAAGCAAGCTCATTCATTCCAGCAAAAGAACTCTCAGAAACAAGAAAGTCTCTATCTATCCCGAGATGATTTGCAAAGAGTGTGGTCCCCTATCTAATTCTCCATGTTTTGTGTAATTGATAGTAAGCAAGTTAAAGTTCCTTTGGGGGACTGAATATAGAATGAAGCATCTGCTTCTTCTAGGGACACACAAAAAAATTTTTTAAACCCTTCCTAGTCACAGGGTTTTTTTCAAAGAGACATTCTGTCAACCCCTTCTAATTATAATCTGAGTGAGTGAAGTCGCTCAGTCGTGTCCGAATCTTTGCGACCCCATGGACTGTGGCCTACCAGGCTCCTCCCTCCATGGGATTCTCCAGGCAAGAGTACTGGAGTGGGTTGCCATTTCCTTCTCCAGGGGATCTTCCCGACCCAGGGATCGAACCCAGGTCTCCTACATTCCAGGCAGATGCTTTAAGCTCTGAGCCACCAGGGAAGTTCATTACTTTTATAGTTTTGTTGTTACCTGTACTTTTCTCTTGTTCATCTGCTTTGTAACGAGCCAGAAACCTCAACTTCCATTAGCAGTTCTGTGTTACCTGCTCATAGATTGCACTTCTGTGTACATTCTCTGAGGTTTCTATACCTAAAAAGCTTTGAAAACCAACTCATGACTCAAAGGCTGATTCCACTGTTAATACCCATGTTTGATGACTCTCTCCGGACACCAGGAGTCCCGGCAGATAGTGTCATTCCCCACAGCCTCTCCGGGTTCAAGGTCAGAGATGGTGCTTCCCACTCACTGGGCTGCACTTTCTCAACAATGGTTGACCTGAGCATACATAGGGAGTAAGAAAGCATGTCACGTGGCCCAGGGACTTGGGTGGGGAGGGAATGTCACACGCCTGTCTAAGAAAATTACATTCCATTTGTTCTCTTAGGCTTTTCAAGCAGCCCTAGAATCCCCTCTTCATTAAACCTTCTAAATTTATTTCTCTTCTTCCCCATTCAGAGCTGCCTGACACTTGGCGCTGTCACAGCCTCTCTGAATTGAGGAATCCCACGTTGCTCTGTATTTTTAGCCTCCCTTGCTTACGTTTTCATTTCAGACTCAGCTGGGAGTTTCTCTCCTCCACAGTCTTAAATTGGCAAGAAGATCTGGATCTTCAGGCATGAGGTCTTAAGCCTGACAGTCTCTCTGAGTGAGACCTCTGCAGGGGAGCATGATAACCCTGCCATGTAACTCAGGAAGCATGTGTTAGGCACCTACTATTTACTCTGTGCAAGTCCCTGTTCTGGAACTCCAGAGGTCTCAGGAATGAATCTGAGGGACTTCCCTGGTGGTCCAATGGTTAAAAATCTGCCTTGCAGTGCAGGGGGCTCAGGTTTGAATCCCTGGTGGAGGAAACTAAGATCTCACATGCCTTGGAATAACTAAGCCCATGTGCCCCAACTACGGACCAAAACTAGAGAGTCCAGGCACCTTAACAAATGTCCCACATGATGCAACTAAGACCTGATGCAGCCAAACAAGTGATAAATACATATTTTAAAAGATAATGAGTCTGATATGAGTCTTTTCTAAAAACCTAAGGGCAAAGATAGGGGTGGAAGGAGTAATGAGGTAACCCAAAGGCTTCACTACAGTGAAGTTGGAAATTTCCCCCTACAGCCAACAGGAATGTTGGTGAGAGACAAGCTTCCTAGAGGATCATCAGTGACATTAAACACAAAACCATGGCATATGGTTCTGACCCCACCAGGAGGCACAACACAGAACTTATCTCAAGACATTTTTTGCAGACTCCTCACCTCTGCAAAACTCTCCCTCATGCTCAGGAGAGCAGGAAGGGCAGTCATTCAAGTTTCTGATAGAATTTTGCCTTACATCACTTTGCAGAAGAGAGTTGAACACAGTAGGCCTGGGACTGCTATCCTCAGAAAGACCTGCTGGCCAAGGTGGCCCTCAGTTAGCATCTGGGAACCTGGATTTCATCCCTACCTGATGGGAGTGGCTCACTGCATCTCAAGAGTTCGTACAGACAATGTGATTTATGCCAAACACTTGCTTCCATTCTGGGAGCCTGGGATTTTGGCATGTTCAGGCCATACCACGTGACCAGCCCCAGTGAAAACCCTGGGCACTGAGTGTCTAATGAGTATCTCTGGTCGACAACATCCACGCATGGGTAGCAACTCGATGCTGGAGAAATTAAGCCAGTCCTGGGCGACTCCACAAGGAGAGGACTCTGAGAAGCCTATGCTTGGTTTCCTCCAGAATCCCTGCCATGTGCCTCTTGCTTTGGCGGATTTTCCTTTGTCTCCTTTCCCTGTACTGAATCTTACTTGTAAATACAACTTTACACTGAGTCCTGAGAACTCTAAGAGTGAATCAATGAAACCTGGGGACCCATAACAGTGACCCTATCTAGAACCCCAAAATTTACTGACTGCTTTGAACATCTGTCCTGAAATATTGCCTGGAAATGTACGCCACCCATCATGCACACACATGCTTGCACACATTCTCTTTGGCAGCAGAGTCAGGACCTGTCTGTATCACACACTTTCCCATGGCTGGGGCCTCTTGTCCATCACCAAAAGGCTCAGGCTGCTCCCAGATCTAAAACCACTTCTTTCCCTGTCCAGGGCAATTGTTAAGTCTCTGGTCCAACCAGTTACAAGATTCAGCTTAAAGCTCTACTTGTCAATAATCATACTCTGACTTTACATGCCGGTCTACTCCAAAGACCAAAGCTCTACCCTGTTACTTTGACTTGTCACTGAAACTCTGCTTGATATAATAACATCCCCAGTCCATCTGGGATTCTGCTTTGATTGTTCCACTGAACAGCACCACATCACGCTAACAGTGCCTTTTACAACTCCACACTGTTTAAGCATTCCAACAGATTTGGAAGCCAAAAAACAGAAAAACAACCAAACAGAAATACATGACAACAAACCAAAGAGTTATGTCCACACTGGCCTTAAATTATTGATTTGCTTCAATTATTACTCATACGTTTCAGCTTGAGTGGTTGCAATGTTGTCACTGCTTCTATGGAACAGAAGCACCCTATGGATTTAAAGCACTCTGCCCTACAATACCACAGTCTTTAAAACAACTACTTAGAGGTTAGCGAGCAATAACCTGATCATCTGGAATTATCAGGATGTGAGATGCAGAAAAGAATTTAGCCTTTGGTCTTCTGTACTCCCTTTATTCTGTATGATATCGGAACTGTTCATCATCCATGAACAAAAGAAACCACCCAGATTTAGCTAGGACCGAACCAAAAATTGCTAAAATTATATTTTCTTTATGCACTGTGATAGATGAGGTAGTGAATCAAGGGTGAAAGGAACGAGCAAAGATAGAAGAAAGGGAGAGAAGTTGTGACATTGGCCAGACTGTGACCATCACTAAGTACACATGTACTGAAAGAGCTCAAGAATGACAATAATAGATTATAAATAGCAAGAGAACAGAGATCATTTCCTTTGTGGATTATCGCTACCTGGACTTCTATATCCTTACTATGATTATTCAATCCTAGTAATTAAGTTATATTTTTTTTCTTCTAAATAATCCTAACTTTTAAATATTCTGCTAGGCCATCTATTAGAAACAGGCAATAATTCTCAATTCTTATTTAGGATATGGGATTACAGTGATGGTGCTTTGTTAAGTCCACCTATTTTGACAATGAAATTAAATATGTATATATGTATTCATATATATATATATATATATATATATATACACACACACACACACATATATTCCCTGATAGTTTAGTTGGTAAAGAATCCACCTGCAAAGCAGGAGACCCCGGTTCAATTCCTGGGTCAAGGGAAAGTCCAGCCTTTGACTGTGTGGATCACAATAAACTGTGGAAAATTCTGAGAGAGATGGGAATACCAGACCACCTGACCTGCCTCTTGAGAAACCTGTATGCAGGTCAGGAAGCAACAGTTAGAACTGGACATGGAACAACAGACTGGTTCCAAATAGGAAAAGGAGTACGTCAAGGCTGTATATTGTCACCCTGCTTATTTAACTTCTATGCAGAGTACATCATGAGAAATGCTGGGCTGCAAGAAGCACAAGCTGGAATCAAGATTGCCAGGAGAAATATCAATAACCTCAGATATGCAGATGACACCACCCTTATGGCAGAAAGAGAAGAAGTACTAAGGAGCCTCTTGATGAAAGTGAAAGAGGAGAGTGAAACAGTTGGCTTAAAGCTCAACATTCAGAAAAGTAAGATCATGGCATCTGGTCCCATCACTTCATGGCAAATAGATAGGGAAACAGTGGAAACAATGGCTGACTTTATTTTTCTGGGCTCCAAAATCTCTGCAGATGGTGACTGCAGCCATGAAATTAAGAGACACTTACTCCTTGGAAGGAAAGTTATGACCAACCTAGACAGCATATTAAAAAGCAGAGTCATTACTTTGCCAACAAAGTTCTATCTAGTCAAGGTTATGGTTTTTCCAGTAGGCATGTATGGATGTGAGAATTGGACTATAAAGAAAGCTGAGCCCCAAAGAATTGATGCTTTTGAACTGTGGTGTTGGAGAAGACTCTTGAGAGTCCCTTGGACTGCAAGGAGATCCAACCAGTCCATCCTAAAGGAGATCAGTCTTGGGTGTTCATAGGAAGGACTGATGTTGAAGCTGAAACTCCAATACTTTGGCCACCTGATGCAAAGAGCTGACTCATTGGAAAAGACCCTGATGCTGGGAAAGATCGAGGGCAGGAGAAGAAGGGGATAACAGAGGATGAAATGGTTGGATGGCATCGCTGACTCGATGGATATGGATTTGCATAAACTCCGGGAGTTGGTGATGGACAGAGAGGCCTGGTGTGCTGCAGTTCATGGGGTCGCAAAGAGTCAGACACGAGTGAGTGACTGAACTGACTGACTGACTGACCCACTCCAGTATTCTGGCCTGGAGAATTCCATGGACTGTGTGGACCATGGGGTCACAAAGAGTTGGACACAACTGAGCAACTTTCACTTCACTTCACACATATTATATAAATCAATGTATATTCAAATATATATCCAAAAAGTTTTTCACAAATCAAATCTTGATTAAACACATATTAAATCACTATTTCAAAAGCAACTCTAAAGTTAGCAGACTCTAAAATAAAAATTAGTAACTTTCTTTCATGCACTTACTCTGACTAAAATATTTCTTCTTAACTTATTCTTATCCAAAGCTCAGAGTCATAACTGCAGACCCTACACATCACTTAGGGATTAAAGGTAACTTAGTTTTGAGAACTCCAGAGTGCCTTCTCTTTGCTGCTGGCCATGTCTCATTTATGGATGAACGCTCTACCCTTCTAAACAGTCTGAGTTCATCAAAGGAGCATCCTTGCATTGTGGTTCCAGCACACATTCGATCAGCAGCCTTAAAGTTTTTCTCTTTCCCTCCAGCTCACTCCTAGAATCCACTACCTACTTTTTCCCTTTGGAGCAGAAAAATAAACAAAACCTCTCTCTCATTAGGTCAGGCCTTCTTTATCCATACCATAAGGTGGTACTTCCCCTCTTATTATTTGCTTAGGAGCTCACTCTAATTTCAATCCTAGCATCTTTCCCAATTCCCGTGTTTAAAAAATGATTAAATCTGAACATAACTCTGGGGTGGTACATTAGCTCATGACCTTGGGTCTTACTTAAAATCTGTTTCAAATATAAAATATTTCAATTAGGGATGAAGAATTCCTTTTATAAGAATTGGCTATTTTTCATGAAAATACTTCTAATGAATCAAATTTTGGTTGAACTTGTTCTTTGGATTCTATAGAGTTAGACTGGACTATAGATATGCCTCACTAGCTCTGGGGCCTTATCATTAAAATTAAACTCACCTCTCTTAGCATTTGCCTCAATTATCTACAAAATAGGAAGGGTAATATTGACCTTAAAGTGTTTTAAGAAGACATGAAACAAGTATTTAGTGCATGACTGAGCACACAGTGAGCACAGAAAAACTGGTAGCTGCAAATAACATAGTTCTACACTGTCTAAGGCACCTGAACTTTGGGTAAAAGGAAATGGCTTTGTTTAAGAACATTCAGGTTCCAATTTTGCCCTTACACCAAGCACCAAATACAGGTCTTCCAAGTTAAGCTAGGGTAATCATACATCTTCATTTGCTAGAAAGAGCCTGGCTGATACCTGTTGTCTGGGAGTAATTAATTTTTAATATTTATTTATTTGGCTATGCTGGTCTTAGTTGCCATATGCAAGATCTTTAGTTGCAGAACATGAGATCTAGTTCCCTGACCAAGGACAAACCTGGGCCCCTTATATTGGGAGTGCAGAGTCTTAGCCCCTGGATCACCAGGGAAGCCCCCAGGTGCAATCATTAACAGTGCCATCTTTCACTCTCAAAAGATCCAGTTTTGGAGAATAAACTATTTAGGCATACTAGTTAAATACAGTTAAGTTGTTAATTGGGCAATTATGGCTTTGTGCTTCAATTTTCTGTAAAACTGAGGAAATACTTGTCTAATACAGCTCATTGATTTATGATCCTACAGATCTTAGAAGTATTTTTATCATGAGGGCTACCAAGGAAAATTCATATTTTATGATAACAAATGAGGATATGGTCTGTCACATAAAAGGATATAAGATTCTTATTTTCCAATCACTTCTTATAAATTTCTCCTCCTCCTAGCCAGAGCCTTCACACATTTTATGATGAACACAAGCGAAAGCCAAAACCAGCAAAACACTGTGGTCCTTCTCTTGAAAACCAGCTATGAAAGATGACAGAATTTTCACACTCTTTTAGCTCATAGCATACTCACCAACACCTCCTGTCTGTGCCTAAGGCAGACATCATTAATCAATCACAGAGTTTAGTGCACAGCTCAAAGCTGAATGCAGGCTGTGGGCAATTTAAGAAATTGCTATCACAGAACTAGTGTTGGTGCATAAAACAAATGTTCTCCCTCCTGTTTCACCTCAACACCCTAATTTTATGGTGAAGGACACTGAAACACTAAGGGAAATGACTCAGCTGGGGGTGAATCTAAGGATTGTACCCAGGCATTTGGCCACCTGATGTGAAGAACTGATTCATTGGAAAAGACCCTGATGTTGGGAGAGATGGAAGGCAGGAGGAGAAGCGGACGGCAGAGGATGAGATGGCTGGATGGCAACACCGACTTGACAGACATGAGTCTGAGTAAGCTCTGGGAGTTAGTGATGGGCAGGGAAGCCTGGCCTGCTGCAATCCGTGCAGTCACAGAGAGTCAGACACGACTGAGCAACTGAACTAACTGATACTGACAGATGACCGGCCTTAACACAGAGGTACTTACAGATGAAATTAAAGCAGACAAAAGTAAATTTTGAGGCAAACAGCCTACTAAGAGTTTTGGTATCACCCCAAAATATGCTCGTAAAACAAATAAGAGTCTCCTTTTCATATTTATTACTCAATGTTAAAACTAAAGTATTAGAGGGAGGAGATATATGTATACATATAGCTGATTCACCTTGTACAGGAGAAAACAACATTCTAAGGCAATTATACTCAAATTAAAAAATGCACTGGGCATGTTGGGAGCATTTAGTGGTTATTTCTGGATAGAAATGTCTGGGCATCCATTTGATACTTGGGCATATATTCTACTTTTCTTGTTTTTTCTCAAGAGAGAAACAGTGTTTAAAATTATTACTATTAAAAAAATTACTATTACTATTTAAAAAAGTATTACTATTAAAAAAAGTAAAAATTATTACTATAGCAATTATAAAAACTGTTACATTGACCAAAAACATTTAAACAAACAAAAAACCCACTAAGACATTTACAGTGACCTGCAAGGCTTTACAGGATCTTCTATGATACTGTCTTCTCCTGCTCCTCACTCCCGCCACTCTGGCCTCCTTGGGGTCTTCCTCACATGTGCACAGCACACTCTCACCTCAGGGCCTTTGCACTAGCTGTTCCCTCTGTCCAGAATGTTCTTCCCCAGATATCCATGTGTGTGTCCCTGTGCGTGTTCTCTCACTATTACATTCTCAGCATCTAAGTGGTGCCGGGCATACTGCTGGCTCTCAACACACGTTTAATTTCATATTTACAAGTTAGCAAGAGGCACCCATAGAGATATGGAAGATACATATGTTTGTGATGGTTTAGTAACACAAACCACTGAACAACTTTCTAGGGTATCTGTCCGAGGAATGTCCAGAATTCTACAGCACTGGCTCTAGAGACGGTCAGTCCTGCATCAGCAGAAAGGAAGTCTCAATGTCTTTGCCTAAGAAATGAAGCCTTTTCATGTAGTAATGAGGAACAAGTTGAAAGATACACACATGTCTTTGCGGTCTCACAAAGACAAGGGTAAAGACTATCCTATCAACAGAGGCTCTAAGTTCCCTGTGAATTTAAGACAAAAAACTGACTGGTTGGCTGCTTTGAGGGAATTTATGTCAAGAATGCAGTTGCATCTACATTGGGTTTTCTTAAAGGTGATTGTAGTCACTTCAGAAAATACATTGTCATCCTTAACTGTGTTCAATTCCTCCGAATGCCTGAAGAACTAGCTTGCAAGTATCCATACAACCTAGCACTTGACTTTAATCTTGGTTTATAGACAGCAACTTGGGGCTTCCCTTGTAGCTCAGCTGATAAAAGAATCAACCTGCAATGTGGGAGAGCTGGGTTCGACTCGTGGGTTGGGAAGATCCCCAGGAGAAGGGAAATGCTACCCACTCCAGTATTCTGGCCTGGAGAATTCCATGGACTGTATAGTCCATGGGGTCACAAAGAGTCAAACACGACTGAGCAACGATAGTCACTTCAGAAAATCCGCTGTCATCCTTAACTGTCTTCAACACTAAAGGCCTGAAGAACTAGCTTTCATGTATCCACATAACTTAGCACTTGACTTTAATCTTGTTTTATAGATAGCAACTTATTTTTATGTGTAGATTGCCACTTTTCAACTAAATTCTAAGAAACTTAAGGGTAAGAACTGCATCTGTTCTTTGCTTTGTGTCCTCCTGGTTGGTCTCAGCCCCACATTCAGTTCAGTTCAGCCGTTCGGTAGTGTCCGACTCTTTGCGACCCCGTGAATCACAGCACGCCAGGCCTCCCTGTCCATCACCAACTCCCAGAGTTCACTCAGACTCACGTCCATCGAGTCAGTGATGCCATCCAGCCATCTCATCCTCTCTCGTCCCCTTCTCCTCCTGCCCTCAATCCTTACCAGTATCAGTGTCTTTTCCAATGAGTCAACTCTTCGCATGAGGTGGCCAAAGTACTGGAGTTTTAGCTTTAGCATCATTCCTTCCAAAGAACACCCAGGGCTGATGTCCTTTAGAATGGACTGGTTGGATCTCTTTGTGGTTCAAGGGACTCTCAAGAGTCTTCTCCAACACCACAGTTCAAAAGCATCAATTCTTCGGTGCTCAGCCTTCTTCACAGTCCAGCTTTCACATCCATACATGACTACTGGAAAAACCATAGGCTTGACTAGACAGACCTTTGTTGGCAAAGTAATGTCTCTGCTTTTGAATATGCTATCTAGGTTAGTCATAACTTTTCTTCCAAGAGGTAAGCGTCTTTTAATTTCATAGCTGCAATCACCATCTGCAGTGATTTTAGAGCCCCAAAAAATAAAGTCTGACACTATTTCCACTGTTTCCCCATCTATTTCCCATGAAGTGATGGGACCAGTTTAGATGCCCCCAAATATTTAACACTCCATTTGTGGAAGGGCTGTTTCTTCCTTGATCATGTACCTAAGAATGACAAATATTTCTGAAGGACATTCTTTCTCAGCCAGCTTGGATAAAGGGGTGTGGTAAAGAAGACACAAAATGAAAAAGATAAGATCCCTCCCAGAGAAGGTCAGGATGAAGCTGGAAAGACAGATGTGAGAGCACATAAATATTCTAGAACATGACAGTAGAGAAATAATCCAGAGGAAACTAAACCGGCCTGGAAATTGGGTTACAAATGTTAAGACTAGATTGGGTAACATTCTTCTCTGGATTTTTTTTTTTTTTTCATTTTTAAAAATTTTATTTTTTGGCAAAATAGCACAGCTTTCAGGGTCTTAGTTCCCCGACTAGATATCGAACACTTGCCCCCAGCGGTGGAAGCATAGAGTCCTAACCACTGGACCACCAAGGAAGTCCCCAGATTTTTTCTCACTTCTTATCCATCATACGAGTTTAAGTATGTAAGTGTTAGTCCGTCAGTCATGCCCAGTTCTTTGCGACCCGTGGACTGTAGCCCACCAGGCTTCTCTGTCCATGGAATTCTCCAGGTGGAAATGCTGGAATAGGTTGCCATTTCCATCTCCAGGGAATCTTCCTAACCCAGGGATAAAACCCAGGTCTCCTGCATTGCAGGCAGATTCTTTACCATCTGAGCCACCAGGGAAGCACTCAGCTTATGCTTGGCCATTTCCACCGGGATCATGGAGAAAATGAACAGACTGAACTTCGCCACAAAAGTAACCTTGCTGTACAGGTTGACACCACCCCCTCAGAAAAAATGAGGATTTTCTGGGCCACCAGATCCCAGGAATTTCACCAGGAATTCTCAGCAACCATAACAGAGAGGAACTGATGGGTCCAAATGAAAATAAGAAGATACCAAGTCCTCCTCTTTTCCCCTACATGTATCATACTCAGTCATTTACCCCTTTATTAAGCTAACAAATAATTAAGCAGCTACTATGTGCCAACAGGAGAAGACTGGTCAATAGACCAACAGGATCCTTTAGTTCACGGAGCTTTCACGGAGCAGTCACTCCTACAAGACCAGAAACTAGCCGGGGAACTGGTCTTTACCGCCTGTAAAGAGACTTATATTATTAAGAGATGGGAATGTATGGCCTGGAAAATTCCATCCAGCTAAGTAGATGGATTTGAAGCTTACCGCTCAATTCACCCAGGCCCTCAAATGTCACAAACAGTAAGAGAAAGTTCCACATACCCTGGACAGAGGATATCCCACCTGACACCTAGTACAAAGCCACTGTGGTTACATCAAAAATCAAAATCAGCCCCTATCTTCTCCTCTCAGTTTAAACGTGTCCGATACAATAGGCACTGTTTTAGATGACCACCAGACAGGGCACCTAACTATCCACGGCCCTAGAAAGAAACAAGCAGGAAGGAGTTCAGAAATCATCCAACCCATGCCTTCATTTCCCAGATGAGAGCTGACCTGAACAAAGAAACTGGGTAAGAATAGCTTAGACTGAACCTCAGGTCTCCCCATTCCATCCTCACTACCACTTTGCCCTCCCTGGGGCTCCAATCTAACCTCAATTCTATTTTTAAAGTTGTCTAACAACCTGGAGCTACATTTGATATTCCTACTGAAGCCTGAGACAGAATAATTATTTCTAGCTTTGGAGGATGGTTTGCTATCCTCTCTGCAGCAGAGGTAATTGCATTTTACCAGGCAAACCTTCTGCAGCAGCCCCCCAAAAAGCGAGGGTCAGCAACCTGCAGCCAGCCAGTGCCCGCAACAAGGCCCCCTGGCGAAGCCTCAGATGCGCATCATGCCTTTGGAGAGCGCAAATTCAGAATCAAGGTGGCAAACTGAGCCTGCTTCTGACGTCAACTCAACATCCTCACCCTTTATCACCTTGTAATTGCATCTCAGGTGGCTTTTCCTCAGCGCTGCTGGTTTCAAAATAAAAATTTTAATTTCAAGGTAGCACTGTAATTTATCGTGCCTGTTTCTTTTGTAGAGTAAAAAGCAGTGTAATCTCTCTTCAGGCAAACGAGCTCTTGTTGCTGTGATCGGCAGTGCCCTCCGTCCTGGGGACGTGCTCTACGTTAATCAGGTTATAATTAGAAGGTGACGAGAATGGTGGTGTTTACAAATAGGATTTGAAATGGAGGATGAGGCAGCCACCATGAGATCTGTCTGGAACTTGCAGCATCTGGCTTCATTCATCCTTCAGAAACAGAAAGGCACTATGTTATCCATGCCTGTGGCACAGGAAACGCTGCCCTTTAGCTCATGGCACGGGGAGGCTGGATGCCACGTTCTGCTAGGTGTGCAGTGTAAGGTGTGTAGCAATAACTAATCATAGAGGCTGAAGGAGGTGAGAGTCCTGCTAACACAGTCACTCTTTCAGGGGAGAAAGGTCTCAGAGAGGCGATTGATAGAGGTGGGTTAGTGCCATGAATTTTAAAGCTTTGTTCCAGTCCTGCCCCCCATCAGGTAAACTCCTAGATAAGGCAGAAGTTCCTGCTGCACACAACACATGCAAGATGATTTATTGGGGGTCTTCCGTGGTGGCCCAGTGGCTAAGATTCTGAACTCCAATGCAGGAGCCCTGGGTTCCATCTGTGGTCGGGGAAGTAGATCCCACACACTGCAACTAAAGATCCTACACGCCACAGAGGCGATCAGAGATCCAGTGTGCTATAACTAAGACCTGGAGCAGCCAAATACATAAATATATATATATTTTTAAAAAGATTATTTATTGGACCTCTTCATATATTTGGAACTGTGCTAGGCGGTGTGATATTACAAGTAAAGATAATGGACAAAACCCCTGCCCTCATTAAGTCAACATTCTGTGAGGCTTAATGAACAAGAAGGCAAGTCAATCGAATGAGAATTACAGATTGTGGTTAGGGCTCCCTGGGAAAGAACGAAGATGATGCAATAGAGAATAACTGGGCAGGGAGGGAAGGGAACCCATCCTCAATCACGGACAACTTCTTGGAGGAGATGACATCTGAACTGAGTCCTGAATGGTGAGGTCAAGCCATGTGAGAAGAGCCACCAGCACCATTCCTATGTTAAAGGGGGGCAATGTGCTTATTAAGTGCCCAGGACTATATCCAGTTTCAACTATGCCACAGTCCCCAAAAACTTTCCACCAGAGACTCTCTGATTCATGTTTTCTCTCTTTTAATTCTGATGATAACTCCAAGAGGAAGGTATAGGTCAGCACCCCCACTTTATAGAAGAGTAACTGAGGCACCAAGAGTCTAACTGACTTTCCCGTAACCAAACATCTGGTAAATGGGGAAGCTGGAACTTGATGGGCTCTCTGCTGAAATCTGCATTCTTATCTGGTATGATGCTACCTCTCAGGGATGGGTCTCAATACAATATAACAGCCACAAGATTCAGGGTTAGACAGATACCTCTTAAAAGTGAGCAATGAAATCTTAGACCTGTCAGTCCATCTCATACTTGAATTTCTCACCTGTGAAGTAACCAAAGCAGAAACCAGGTCCAGGTGTCTCTCGCAGTATCAGAGTGTGCAAGCTCCTTGAGAGAAAGGAATCTCTTCAATTGTAAGGCGGTACCACTGTGAAGAGTCAGAGGAAGACAGCAATCCTCCAGAAGAGCCACTGCTTCATTTGCCATCTCTACTGGTGGGCTACAGTCCATGGGGTCGCCAACAGTTGGACACGACTGAGCGTGTGCACATGCACACACACACACATACACACACACACACACACAGAGTTAATATACTTATTTTGATGCCCAAGATGTGTGTAGAAACAGATGGAATACCATCCACCTGGGTTTTCTCAATTGGCCTTTCAAACTTTTGATTAGGAGACCTCAAAAATCTGCCCATCTTTAAGCCTTTTCTACCCTATGGAACCAGGAATCCCAGATTTGCTCACTTCTGACCCCACCGAGGTCTTTATGTCCAGGTAGCTCCTTGAAAATTACTGAACTATAGCCAATTATATGAAAACTGTGAAAAGATGAGGGGTTTGGGGTTTGTTTGTTTGTTAATCTTTCCTTCTTCCTGTCAGTACCCATGTGTTTTCTCCTTTGCGTCCTGTCTGTTTCTCCTTCCTTAACATCCTGTATGCTGTCTGCTCCTGCAACAAAGATTTCATGCATTTGTCCCCTCTCCATCAAAACTCATTTTGGGGGACTTTCCTGGTGGTCCAGTGGATAAGACTCTGTGTTCTCAATGCAGGGGGGCTGGGTCTGATCCCTGGTCAAGGAACTAGATCCCACAGGCCACAACTAAGAGGTTGCATGCTGCAAAAGACTGGATGCAGCCAAATAAATAAATTAATTTAAAACAAAACAAACTCATTTTTCCTGTGTCCAGTGATCTGAGCAAGCTCTACCTAAGTCAGGGGTCGTTAACCTCCAGGATCTAATGCCTGATGATCTGAGATAGAACTGATATAATAATAGAAATAAAGTACCCAATAAAAGTGCTTCAATCATCCCCAAACCATCCCCCTCTCTGGTTAGTGGAAAGACTGTCTTCCATGAAACCAGTTCCTGGTACCAGAAGGGTTGGGGGCTGCTGGCCTAAGTGACTGTCAGGTTTCTCTAATGAGAAGATACCATCATCTTCCATCCATCCACACAGCCCTTTAAAGTCTACACAGTTCTGTACATGAATGATCTAAGACAGCACAACAGTCTTCTGTGTTAGGTAGTCATCCTATTGCACAGCTGCAGAAATCAAGGTTATGTATTTGAAACCATTTGCTCAACATGACTCAGCTAGTTTGAGATAATCTTGAACTTGAACCAGATCTTGTGATTCCAAGAACAGAGTTCTTTCCACTCTATCATACTGCCCACCAACCAAGTATCAATAAATGAGCTTTCCCCCACACAGGAATTTTCAAGATGGCATTCACAAATGTCTCAAATCATATCAAAATGTTAAGTGTATGATTTTTAAACAGACTTTTGGGGAGAGAAAGTGTCCTTCACTTTAATGTTCATCTGATTATGAAAGACATCAGGACTCAAAATTGTTTTTAAAAAGTGCTTTGAATCTAAGTGATGAGGTATTTGCTCCTATTTGTCCAGCCCAGGAAGGTAATGAGTCTTATTAATATGCCAGGGAGGTCGACTTCCTCTGTTCACCCTTAGCTGGGCTCTGTTATACAATTGCATCCTTAGATTAAAATTGAAAGCTAGGAATAAAATTACTTCTACTCCTATTTAAAAAACTAATTTCCACTTTTTAATCATCACTCTTTAATGTATGTTAAGGCTAGGAGAGGGAAGGGGTCAGAGAGCACAGATCTAAGAGGGGTACTAGAGCCTCATATACAAGTCCAGTGAACTGTCCTTCCTTCCTTTCCCCAGTGCTCTCTCAAGGACTTGATAGTTTTCAGAGTCAGCTCTAAGGAATATAAGGATGGTACCCACTGTTGGAGTATAGTGGGGTGGGCAGGATGGGGAAGGAATAAAGGATGCTTTAATCTGGGTTCTCCCAGGAACAGAACCAATAGAACTGACACACACATACATACACACATACCCCCACACACATATACATACATACACACATTATAGTATATGCACATACAATAGGATATATATAGAAAGAGAAAATTTTAAGAAATTTGCTCACACAATAATTATGGGGGCTGATAAGTCCAAACTCCGCAGGGTGGGCTATCAGGCTGGAGGCTCAGAAGAGCTGATGCTACAATTCATATATGAAGGCTATCTGCTACAGAACTCCTCCTTGCTTGAGGGAAGTCAGTCTTTTTGTTCCATCAGGGCCTTCAGCTGATCAGATGGAGACCACCACATCATGGAGGGCAATCTGCTTTACTCAAAGTCCACCTAATTAAAACTTAATCCCTCCCAGAAATACCCGGAATAATGTCTGACTATTTGGGCACTCTGACTTAGCACATAAAATTAACCATCATAGTCAGATTTTGTCTACCATCTTCCCATCCCCACCTGAGCAAGGGCACCTCAATATTGTTTTCTTTTGAAGCTTAATATCTTGTTTGAAAGTTGATTTTGCTACACAATAGTAAGAATAGTTATTTTTAAAGGTTTGATATAGTGTTTGAAAGGGTTGTTGCTGAACCACAAAAGACGTTAGGATTCTTGGCCTCCGGAGAAGAATTCAATCTGGGGCCAGAGACGAGGCTTGATCACTCAGAGCATTTGTGTAATAAAGTTTTCTTAAAGTATAAAAGAGATAGAGAAAGCTTCTAACATAGACATCAGAATGGGGATGGAGAGTGCCCCCCTTGCTAGTGTTACCAATGGAGTTATATACCTTTTAATTAATTATTACAATGAATCAAAAGAATGTCTGGAGGTTGTAAAGATCTTACTAGACCCACTTCCATAATTTGCATTTAGCCAGAGGTTTTCAGGAAGGAGAAACTGTCCTCAAGCAGGATACACTGTTGTGTAATCCCTAGTACAGAGTTTAAACTGAGTTCTGTAATTGACTTAGACTAAGGAACATGGACCAAAAAAGTTTGTCCTTTCCTTCTCCTTGAGAATTCCAGACCCCTCTCTCCTTGGGGACTCCCGGACTTCTTATCAGCCTTCCTAGGAATTGACTCTCTCATGTTTTAATCCAAAGTAGCAGTGAACATAGAAATCTGGCTCTGCACATGAGTGTTACTGGGATCCTGACACCTTCGGGTATGGAAGTAGCCTTTCTAACTAGTTGGCCCACACATGCTCTTAACTCCCCCCAGTCAGATCTCCAGACAAGAAATGGGAAATCTTTCTAAACACAAATCTGATAGTGCCAGTGATTTTCTCATTGGATCTAAGGGTAGCATTTAAAAATCATGTCTCTCACCAAAAAAGCATGAATGACTTCTACCTGTTCCCAAAACCTCATATCATGCTTCTTATCCTGCTACTGTTTTCATTCCAACCACATCAGGCTTCTCTCCATACCTTGCTTGCCCCTAGCTCCCTGACACCACAGAACCTTTGAACATGCTGTTTCCTCTGCTGTGAGTATCTTTCCCTTCCCTTTGTCAAGTGCTTGACTCCTACTCAAATACCTTAAACACCACCTGCTCAGGAAAGCCCTTCTTCATCTCCCTGGCTAGATCAAATTCCCCTATTAGAAGCTCTTATAGTACCATGTGGCTCAGCTTTTATAGTACTGGTGGCTCAGGGGTAAAGCGTCTGCTTACAATGTGGGAGACTGGGGTTCAATCCCTGGGTCAGGAAGATCCCCTGGAGAAGGAAAAGGCAACCCACTCCAGTACTCTTGCCTGGAAAATTCCATGGACTTAGAAGCCTGGTAGGCTACAGTCCATGGGGTCGCAAAGAGTCGGACACAACTGAGCAACTTCACTTCACTATAGTACCATATATCTCTTGTTTATAGTACTTAGAATACTAGCAAATCCACATTTGTTGCTGTAATACATTTACAATGGCAAACACACTCTGCACTCTATTACAGGTGACTGCCATAGTATTTATACTCAACAAATATTTGCTGGATAAATAAAGCACACTGCTTCATGATCAATATGCTGCTAAGTCACTTCAGTCATGTCCAACTCTGTGCGACCCCATAGATGGCAGCCCACTAGGCTCCTCTGTCCCTGGGATTCTCCAGGCAAGAATACTGGAGTGGGTTGCCATTTCCTTCACCAATGCATGAAAGTGAAAAGTGAAAGTGAAGTCGCTCAGTCGTGCCCGACGCTTCGTGACCCCATGGACTGCAGCCTACCAGGCTCCTCCGACCATGGGATTTTCCAGGCAAGAGTACTGGAGTGGGTTGCCATTGCCTTATAGTTGTGGATAATTCCGCAGCAGAATACTTCCAAAAACTTTCCCTTCTCAATTTAATCATTCTAAGTCCAGATTGTCTAAAAAGAAAGACCTTGTTAAGGAATTCCTCATCTGTTTTTTCTGCCACTTACAATGCAAAGCTTAGGAAGCAATGCCCCATTGCAAACCATCTTCAGATGCCATGTCCTGACTTCCAGAGGCACTTTGCTCTACTAACATGTGGAGCAAACTCCACATTGTGACAGAAGCAAAATACATCTTTTGTTCTCACTCTAGGAAATGATCTCATTAATGAAATCTGTAGCCCTGAATTATGCACAAGCATTTGATTTCAAAGCATACAGCATACTGGCTCTCAGGTTTAAAACACCTCCACTTCCGTAGTGTTTTTTGCTCTTTTCAAAAGGGGAAAGCTTTGTCTCTAACATCGAGTCCAAGCACTGACTCAGCTGAAGGCTTTCTTTGTGACCATGCCCCCACATGGCATCCATCTCCTTGTCAAACAAAAGCCAAACCACTAAGCTCAGAAGTCAAGCCCTAGGATTAGGTACCAACCTGCGTTGACATCCTCCCTTCCTTGGTGTTACCCTGGTGGCTCAGATGGCAAAGAATCTGCCTGCAATGTAGAGCCGGGTTTGATCCCTGGGTTGAAAAGAGCCCCTGGAGAAGGAAATGGCATAGACAGAGGAGGCTGGTGGGCTACAGTCCATAGGGTTGCAAAGAGCTGGACACAACTGAGCAACTATTTGAGCTTCCCAGATGACACTAGTGGTAAAGAACCCACCAGTCAGTGCAATAGATTTAGAGATGCAAGTTCAATCCCTGGGTCAGGAAGATCCCCTGGAGGAGGCCATAGCAACCCAATCCAGTATTCTGGCCTGGAGAATCCCAAGGACAGAGGAGCCTGGCAGGCTACAGTCCATGGGGTTGCAAAGAGTCAGACACGACTGGAGCGACTTAGTGCAAGCATGCGCTTTCTTGGTAGGATGTGCCCAGTGGGCAACAATACAGAGAAAGCGGTCCCTTGACATTCTCTCAACAAGTCCTCTGCTTTTCCACATTCTCTGAAGTACTAAATTGATTTTTGGAAATAATTTTTATAAAATGTATACAATTTTTTTTTCAGTAGATTTTGACTAGTAAACCTCATCAAGTTCTTCCCAGCACTGTAATTCTTAACTCTACTCAGTTACATAAGGATTCTGTTTTCCTAGACCATTTTATTCTATCCAGGAAGTAAGCAAGACCTCTTGCCTTGGTGAAGCTGCTCATTATGATGAGCCCCGTTTTCCCAAAGGCTCATCAAGCAATGATGATGGGCTTTGGCTGCTGCCCCTTCTGATTTCAGGGAGAAAATATTCTGGACAGCTTGAGGGCTTCTCTAGATCCTTGGTAATTACTATGTTACCCTGTATCTATTTCAGCATTTTAGTACCTGTAAAATCAGGTGACTTTTCTGATCTCTTGCAACCCAAGCCACCATCATGTTAGCCTGTCCCTTAGGAAAACATCAAAACTTGCAGAAGTGAATGGAGACATGGAAGAAATCCCAGAAACAACAGTTGAGAGCTCTTTTAATCCCACCCTCCCAAACTAAATATTTGGGAGTTCAACAACATTCTTAAAGCTGGAGTTCACAGTCACCTTTGTAACTGGAGATCTGACTTCAAAGTCCGTCACTAAAGGCTTGGATTTCTTTTATGGATACTTTCATGAAATGCTTTATCGTGCACACACTTCAAGGCACAGAGAACAATGCTGGGTGGAAAAATGAGACTTCTCTGGTGGTTCAGTGGTAACACTCACGATCTCAATGCAGGAGGCCTGGGTTCAATTCCTGGCCAGGGAACTAGATCTTACATGCCTCAAAGAAGATCAAAGATCCTGAGTTCCACAACTAAGACCCACACAGCCAAATAAATAAATAAAAATCAAAAGCTGTATTTAAAAAGAAAAACACAGACAACCATGACTCAGGGTCAAAACTTTATTCTAAAGGTTCAAACTCTGAATGAGAAGTCTAAAGAAAATCTAAAGTATTTTATTTCACCTTTCCTTTTATATATGTACAAGATCAATTTTTTAAAAAAAATCTACATCTAATTATAAATACAATCTTTCAATAAGCAAAAATAGAAACTCCATGAGATTTCTTTTTAAACCATTAAATATTAGTTTAACTGACAGTCATGGTATTGTGATCTATAATAAGAAATATATATTTGCTCTCCATCCACTGTTCCCAGCTCAGAGCTCTGAAAACCCTTGGAATTTCTCAAGTGAGGAGAGAGATCAAGGTGTATTTTGTTATGCTAATGAGGTGGCTTTTGGAAAGCACCTAAGGGTGAGGGCTGGTTGCCAAAAGAGCCAAACTGGTGATTATTGCTCTTATGTAGTCACTCAGTCTTGTCCAACTCTTGCGACCCCATGGACTGTAACCCATCAGCTCCTCTGTCCATGGGATTCTCCAGGCAACAATACTGGAGTGGGTTGCCATTTCCCCCTCCAGGTACCAAATCCACATCTTCTGCATTAGCAGGCATATTCTTTACCATCTGAGACACCGGGGAAGCCCCAACCAGGTAATGAGAGGATTGGAAATTTCATTTCCATCCCCCTGACCTCAGAAGAGAAAAGAGAGCCTGGAGGTTGAATCAATCACCAATAGCCAATGGTGTAATCAATCATGCCTATGTAATGAAGCCTCCATAAAAAACCAAAATTATGAGTTTCCCAGAGCTTCTGGGTTGCTGGTTGAACAAGTGGATTATGTGGGGAGAGGGCACACTTTGAGAGGACGTGGAAGCTCTACACCCTTATTCCATACCTTGCCTTAGGAATCTCTTCCAACTGGCTGTTGATGAGTTATATATTCTTTTATAATAAACCAATGCTCTAGTAAGTAAAATGTCTGCCTACATTTTGTGAGTGGTTCTAGCAAATGAATCAAGCCGAAGTAGGTTGTCACTGGAACCTCCAATCTATAGCCAGCGGGTCAGAAGCACAGTTGACAACTTGGACTTGTGATTGGACTGAGGCAGGGGAGAGGGCCAGCCATGTAGAACAGAGCCCTTAACCTGCGGGATCCGAAGCTGTCTCCAGGTCGACACTGTCAAACTGAATTGAATTCTAGGACATGCAGCTGATGTCAGAGAATTGCTTGGTGTTGTGGAAAACTCCCACAACACACAAACATACACACACACACACACACACACACACACACAAACTGCAATTGGTATGTACTACCTATTCAGTACTACCTATGGTATATACTATACTATGGTATATACTAACTATAGGGTAGTATGGAAAATGATAGTACTCCTTCATGGTGGATTTTTTTTTTTTTTAGATGTGATGAAATGTAACTTGTTTCTCATTTCAAAGTGCTGCAATGATTTTCCAAGTTAACTATTATCTGGGTTTACTGAGTTGGTTAACCAGTGCAGGCCCCCTGACTCAGCCCAAGCATAAAGAGAAAATAGATAGTATAGAGTTTTGGGAAGTGCGAACATTAGGACTGACTTTTGGGGTGTGTCAACTCATTGGAGGGTTCACATCTTGTGAGAATCTCTCTCTAAATGAGACTCGTCTCACTTTGGCTGATGTCTAAGCTAGCTGTGTCCAGGGACTCCTTGAAATTGAATGCTCTTATATATTCATTTATATATCTCTCAAAATGCCCAACACAAAGCTCTACACACCTTGCACACCTTCAATCAATGAATGTGTACTGAGCTGATGATGCCCTCCATTGAAACTTCTTTTACTCTCAGTCCATTCATCAAGCCCTGCTCAAAGCATACATCAAGTCACTGAGTTGCCTAATCTTCCTTAAATTCTCAAGCCTCTCTTCAGATATCTGCCTGGGGTTCCTGTTAGCACCGCTTGTCTGCTATTGCTGGTCTCTCTCTCTCACAACTGAGAAAACCTATGCTGGTTCTATCAAGTGGATGGGACTTATCTTTCCTGCACAATATCAGTTCAATCATAGCCAGGATCTCTAAGGAGACTGCATGTATGTCACCTCTGGTCAGTGGATAGTAGCTCTCTAGAAAACCACAAGGATTCTGCAACTGGCTCAACAAGGAAAAGAGCTGTGATTGATTATTGATGTCTGCCATGGGACATGCAGGAACCACCCTGCGTTTGCCACACTTAACCAATAAAGTCATGCCGTGACGTAAGTTTCCCTCACAGTCCCCCACAATGTAAGCCTTAAAATAACTTCTGTAAATATTACTTTTGGTGTTTAAAAGTTGTTTTTCATAGATGTCTACGCTGTTTTCTCTGTACAAAAATGTATGTGGTTGTATGTGTTTGGCTTTGTTACATAATAAACTATGAATTTTTCTTTACTGTTTCTGACATATTTATTTTCATCATAAAAATTATCCTATTCCAGTATTACAGAAGCTTACATCCATCATATTAAGTAGTATTTTTTAGGTTATTTTTATATTAAAATTGGACATCTACCTGGGATTTATTCTGGTGTAAAAAGTGAAATAGGGAAATACTTTATTTTTTCCCATGTAAAAAAGCATCTTTGCATAAATTATCAATTAATTTAGGTGGCTTTTGAATCGAATATTGGATTCCATTACATCTCACTGTTTACCCTGCCTGTTTCTATACTATTAGCATAACAGTTCAATTACCGTGTTTTTATAATACATTTTAATAACTTATAGAACATGTTTTTTCTGTATTCCTTTTATTTTCAGCAATTAAGGGTGATCTTACATGTTTATTCTTTCCAAGAGACTTTGGAACCATTTGTTAAAATTGGAGTCTTAGGGGAAAGATTTCATATGTTTATAGATTACATTAAGGATAATTTAGTTCTTTATAAAATTAAATCTTCCTAC
>SJYQ01000103.1:73979-89884 GCA_006410935.1 Redunca redunca | reverse complement strand
AGCAGGCAGTAAAGTCAGTAAAGATATAGGAACATACAGTGAACATACTCAGAAATAGACCACATTCTAGGCCATAATACACAGCTTACCATATTTAAGAGAATAGAAATCATACAAAGTATGTTCCCAGACCATGTGGAATTAAACTAGAAATCAATAATACATAGCTGAAAAATCTCCAAATACTTGGAGATTCAACAAAACACCTCTGTCTTGTTTTTGTTTTTGTTTTTGTTTGAACCACAAAACACTTCTGAGTGACACAGGAATCAAAGAATTCAAGAGAAATTAACAATTATTTGAACTGAATGAAAATGAAACTACAACTTATCAAATCTGTGAGATGTAGTGAAAGCAGTACTTAGAAGGAAATTTACTACATTTCCTTCTAAGGAAGGAAATATATTACAAAAGCATATATTACAAAAGGAGAAAACTCTAAAATCAATTATTTAAGCTTTTGTTGTAGGAAACTAAAGAAAATTTAAGCCTAAAGCAAGCAGAATAAACAGTAAAAATTAGAACAGAAATCAATGAATTTGAAAATAGAAATATAATAAAGAAAATCAACAAAACCAGAAGTTAGTCTTTTTAAAAGATCAGTAACATTTATAAATCTCCAGCCAGGCTAAGCAAGAAAAATGACACAAAAAATTTATAAATATCAGAAATCAAAGAGGGGTTATCCTTAATGAGCTTATGGAAGTTTAAAGGGGAAAAAAAGGAGTATTACAAAAATCCTATGCCCAAAAGTTGATAATTTAGATGAAATGGACAAATGCCTTGAAAGGCACATGTTACCAAATTTCACACAAAGCGAAATACATAATTGAAATAGGCTTACATCTACTAGAGGAATTGAATAATCAATAGCTTTCTAGAAAATGAAGTACCAGGCCCAGAACAAATCACTTGTGAATACCAAATATTTAAGGAAGCAAGAATACCAATTTTCTTTAGTCACTTCCAAAAAAAAGAACACAAAATACTTCCAAACTCATTCTATGAGGCCAGCATTACCCTGATACTGAAACTGGATAAAAACATTTTAAGAAAGGAAAACTACAGGTCAATCTCTCTCGTGAACATAGACACAAAAATCCTCAAAAGAATTTTTGGCAAATTCAACTCAGCAATGCATAAAAATATTATGTATGCAGGATGGTCTAATACCGGAAAAAAAAAAAGTAAGCCACTTTATCAACAAGTAAAGAAAAAACTATTTAATTCTATCTATTGACACACCAAAAAAAAAAGACAAAATCTAATACCCATTCATGTTTAAAAAAAAATAAAATAGAAACTCTCAGCAAACTAGGAGTAAAGAGGAACTTCTCCAGCCTGATGATGAATAGCTACAAAAAGCTATACCTAATGGTGTAAGGGGGCTTCCCAGGTGGTGCTAGTGGTAAAGAATCCACCTACCAGTGCAGGAGACAAGGGTTTGATCCCGTTCGGGAAGATCCCCTAGAGGAGGGCATAGCAACCCATTCCAGTATGCTTGCCTGGATAATCCCATGGACAGAGGAGTCTGGAGGGCTACCATCCATAGGGCTGCAAAGAGTCAGACACGACTGAAGTGACTTCGCACACATGCATGAATGTTGTAAAACTGGATGCTTTCTTCTCCCAAATCAGAAACAAAGCAAGGCTGTCCTCTTTCACAAATCCTATCGATTATCATACTGTAAGTTCTAGCTAATGTAACAAGACTAGAAAAAAATAAAATGTACACAAATTGAGAAAGAATAAACACTACGTTCATAGATGACATAATGGTATATGTAGAAAATCTCAAGGAATCAATAAAATATTCTTGGAACTAATAAGCAAGTACAACAAAGTCACAGAAAACAAGGTTAATATAGAAGTCATTTGCTGTCCTATATATCAAGAATGAACAAGCAGAGTTCAAAAAAAATGTTAAATATCAGTCACAATGGCACTCCAAAAGATGAAATAGTTAGCTCTAAATCTAATTGAATATGTATGGGATCTATAAAATGAAAACTACAAAGTTCTGATGGAAGATGTCAAGGAAGATCTAAGGAAATAGAGAAATATTTCATGTTCATAGAATGGAAGATTCAATATTGTTAAAATATCAATTCTCCCCAGCTTGGCCTATATATACAGCACAATAAACTAATTCTAAAGCCATCAACAAACTGATTCTATAGTGTACACAAAAAGGAGAAAGATCTAGAATAGCCAACATAATACTGAACTAAAAGAACAAAATTGGAGACCCTGATACTATATGATTTCAAGACTTGCTAATACAGCTAAAGTAATCAAGACAGCACGTTACTGAGGAAAGAATAGACATATAAATCAGTGTAATAAAACAGAAAGCCCAGAAAACATGTGCAGTCAATTGATGTTTGATAAATGAGCAAATGCAAATAGAGAAAGAATAGTCTTTTCAACAAACAGTGCTGAAACAATTGGATATCCATAAGCAAAAAGGAATGAACCTACACAGAGACCACATATCTTCCACAAAAATTAACTTCAAACAGGTCATCTGACACAAAACTATACCTTCTAGAACACAGGAAGCAATCTAGTTAACCTCTGGTTTGGTAGCAAATTTTTATATAGAATGGACTTCCCTAATGGCTCAAACATAAATGAAAAAGTTGGCTTAAAGTTCAACATTCAGAAAACTAAGATCATGGCATCTGGTCCCATCACTTCATGGGAAATAGATGGGGAAACAGTGGAAACAGTGTCAAACTTTATTTTGGGGGGGCCTCCAAAATCACTGCAGATGGTGATTAGAGCCATGAAATTAAAAGACACTTACTCCATGGAAAGAAAGTTATGACCAACCTAGATAGCATATTCAAAAGCAGAGACATTACTTTGACAACAAAGTTCTGTCTAGTCAAGGCTATGGTTTTTTCCTTTGCCAACAAAGGTCTGTCTAGTCAAGGCTATGGTTTTTCCTATGGTCATGTATGGATGTGAGAGTTGGACTATGAAGAAAGCTGAGCGCTGAAGAACTGATGCTTTTGAACTGTGGTGCTGGAGAAGACTCTTGAGAGTCCCTTGGACTGCAAGGAGATCCAACCAGTCCATTCTAAAGGAGATCAGTCCTGGGTGTTCATTGGAAGGACTGATGCTGAAGCTGAAACTCCAATACTTTGGCCACCTCATGCGAAGAGTTGACTCATTGGAAAAGACCCTGATGCTGGGAGGGATTGGGGGCAGGAGGAGAAGGGGACGACAGAGGATGAGATGGCTGGATGGCATCACCGACTCGATGGACATGAGTTTGAGTAAACTCTGGGAGTTGGTGATGGACAGCAAGGCCTGGCATGCTACGATTCATGGGGTTGCAAAGAGTCAGACACGACTGAGTGACTGAACTGAATGGCTCAAACAGTAAAGCTTCTGCCTACAATGTGGGAGACCCGGGTTCAATCCTTGGGTCAGGAAGATCTCCTGGAAAAGGAAATGGCAACTCACTCCAATATTCTTGCCTGGAAAATCCCATGGACAGAGGCACCTGGTAGGTTACAGTCCATGGGGTCGCAGAGTCGGACATGACTGAGCAACTTCACTTCACTTCACTTTTAGATAGAATACAAGGCATGATATAGCAAAGAAAAAATTGATAAATTGGACTTGATTAAAACTTTGAAACTTCTCTACAAAAGAAACTCTTGAGAGCATTAGAATTGTATAGTAGTTTACAGAATCAAAAGAAAAATCTGAAAATTAAAGCTTCAGAAACATATATATAGTTTTCCTATATGGAAACTATAGGGATCTAGGTAGCAGAAACTAGGGGTTAGTCTCTTTAGACCCCAGCCACCCAAACAAGAGAGCACTTTCATTTCTCCCTCTTATATCACTAAATTCTAAATTCAAATTCCCTGAAGAAAGATCACAACTAGTTTGGTTTAGGTCAATGTTTCCTCCAATGCTAGGATCACAGAACCAGAATAAGGGGGAAAATGTATTTCTGGACTAAATTCTGTCTGATCATGGTATATTATTATCTTAATATCCTGCAGAAATCTATTATTAGCTATTATTTTATTTAGAACTGTTTATATACTTTAATATCCTGAGGAACTCTATTAGCTATTATTTTATTCAGAACTGTTTATGCACAGATATAGGGCTTTCCAGGTGGCTCTAGTGGTAAAGAATCTACCAGCCAGTGCAGAAGACAGCAGAGATGCTGCTTGGATCCCTGGGTCAGGAAGACTGCCTGGAGAATGAAATGGCAACCCGCTCCAGTATTCTTGCCTGGAGAATTCCATGGACAGAGGAACCTGGTGGGCTACAGTCCATGGAATCCCTACACTTTTCACTTTCAATTAAATACAGTTAGGAGGCCAGAAGAGGGAGCTTTCGTGCCCCGTGTTAATAGCAGAGCCCAACAAGAAGAAAGATGTCTTTCCTGGCATGAATTCAGTCAATGAAAATCATGCACTCTGCTGTCACCCTCCCAACTTCCTCTCCTTTGCTGTAAAAGTGTTCTTTCCTTGCCCTAACATGGCTCTCCATGATTGCAAACTCTGAACTCTGAATTCAGCAATTCTCTGATGATCTAGAATAAACCCATCTTCGCTGGAGAAATATATGTGGCTGTCTGTTTATTTCAGGTCAACAGGAGTAAGAAGTTTCAGACATATCCTGCAGAAATCTATTATTAGCTATTATTTTATTTAGAACTGTTTATATACTTTAATATCCTGAGGAACTGGATTTTATGATATCTGGATCCAAACTCCCACTTCTACCACAAGCCCACTGTGTGATCTTGGGTAAGCCTCTCATGCTCTCTGAACTCCAGCTTCTTCACCTCTATTTAAAGAGACCAAAGCACTTGTCTTCACAAATCTAGGTCTCTTAACTAAACCTAGAGTTTTCAAAGGACTTCAGGAAGCAGAAGGTCCAACCCTATTGTGCCAAATGACATGTTACAAGTACATGATCCATGGCGTCCTAACTAGCTGTAAAATTTCACAATTGGAACAAATCAGTTACCCATGGCCCTTGCTTTTTAACTGCCTGAACAATTGTGCTAGATTAAAAGGAATCCACATAGTACAAAATAGAGGAGGAAGAATTAGATTCAAGTTCTAGCACTATATTAACCAGCTCTATTGCCATAGATATTTCTATTAAATGTTCAACTAGTCTGACCCTCACTCACCTCATCTATAGTCATAACATCACAGATCTCACCAAGCTTAGATAAAATAATAAGTAAAAAGTGCTTTATAAACTGTGAAGTGCTATAAAGCATTAGTTCCTATGATTAAATACTCATGCAGCATTGATGCAGCCAATGTCTTGTGTGCTTTATAAGGTGTTAAATTTAATGGAATTGTTAAACTTACTGCCTTTCATTAAACAGGCAGTTACAGGCAGGTCTAAATAGAGAAAGCAAGGGAATAGGTATTTTGCCTGAATTACCTAGGTAATTTCAGCTAAATGACTCTGATGAGTTAAGAAGAGTAAAAATTAAGAGTTTCACACAGCTGGGGAAGGACTTAATAACCTAACTACATCTCCTTCTGAACTATTATTTCATAAAATTGAGGCTGAGAGCTACATTACACTTCACACTGAAAAGGAAATAAAACCATGGATTGACACCTGACTAGCACATTAGCACGAGACAAAGTCATTCCTGACGACTAGTGTGTCCAGTGAGTTTTCACATACGGTGCTAATCATCCATTTTTAAAGGAAGACGGTAATAAAGCAACATTCTGCTGTTTTCTCCCAATCCTAAGACTGTATGAGGAGCCATTATGTAATTCCCAGCCCACTGACATTAGTGGATACAACGAGTCTATAATCCTATTTCCCCAGACATAGGCTCGAGAAGATGGATTTGAAAGATCTCTTCCTCCAGCAAAGAATGGTCTACTGATTATCTGAGCAAGCCTGTGTGCTTACTGTCCTCTTCACCTCCTGGGGAAAACATTCATGATCAACAGTGATAGCGGTTATAAACTGTCCTACTGACAACTGAGACGTTCAAAGTCATGCTTCCTGGAGCCGGGCTCTTTAAACAGAATCCAGCCAGCTTTCCTAGAGAGGCCAAATGGACTGCCACTCACTCACTCACATGTTAACCCAGGTGAATTGCTGTCATGGTATATTCCAAGGGGAAACAGAAGTCTTCCTTATACAGTCCATTTTTTTTCTTTATTTTATGTTTTCCACTAGCCACATTTTTTAAAATTTGGAGGATAAATGTTTTATAATATTGTATTACTTCATGCTGTACAACAATGTGAATCAGCTATAACTATGTGCGTGTGTGTGTGTGTGTGTGTGTGTGTATATATATATATATATATATATATCCTCCCTCTTGAGCCACCTTCCCACCCCCTCAATCCCATGCCTCTAGGTCGCCACAGAGCCCCGGGCTGAGCTCCCTGTTCTGTGCGGCAGCTTCCCACTAGCTATCTATTTCACACATGGTTGTGTACATATGTCAGTACTACTCCCAGTTTGTCCCATGGTCTTCCTGCGCACTGTCCAGAAGTCCATTCTCTAATCTTTGTCTCTATTCCTGCCCTGAAAATAGGTTCATCAGTCTCCTTCTTCTAGATTTCATATAGGTGTTAATATACAATATTTGCTTTTCTCTTTCTGACTTATTTCACTCTGTATGCCAACTGAAGTTTTGTCCACATCACTACAAATGATGACCCAATTTCATTCCTTTTGGGGGGCTGAATAATATTCTATTATAAATATGTTTCACAACTTTATCCATTCATCTGTTGAACATCTAGTTTGCTTCCATGTCCTGGCTATTGTAAACAGTGCTGCAATGAACATTGGTGTTCTACAAAGAGCAAAAGATGATGCTAAAGAGCCAATATCATGATTCAATATGTGTCCAGGCCATTTAGTTTTATCTTGGTCCAAAAGCATGATCTGTTTACCTGTGTACCTGTATCCTTGGTTACAAGAGCACGTATCTGTAAAATGGGGGTAGTATAATATACTGGCCACCTGCTTGTGGGTTGAATGGTGACATCCCCCCCACCAAAGAAATATCTACATCTTAACCCCTGGAACCTATGAATATGACTTTAATTGAGAATAAAGTCTTTGCAGATGTTATTAAATTAATGATCTCAAAATGAAGTCATCCTTGATTGGCTGAGTAAACCCTAAACCCAATGACAAATGTCCTTATATTAATCATAAGAGAAGACAGATATAGGGAGGAGAAGGCCCTCTAAAGACAAAGAAGAGATTGTAGATACCCAATGGGAAACCAAGGAAAGCCTAGCTCCTGCAGAAGCTGAAGAGAGGAGGGGTTTTCCCCTGGAAACCTCACAGCGAGCCTGACTCTGCCCACAGGATTAGTTTGGACTTCTGGCCTCCTGGACTGTAAGAGGATAAAAATTCTTTGTTTTAAACCACCAAGTTTATTTTGTTTTATTTTGATACTTGCTTTTTAAAAACTTTTTATTTTGTTTTGGAGTGCAGACAATTAACAATATTTTGATAGTTTAAAGTGAACAGCAAAGGGACTCAGCCATACATATACATGTATCCATTCTCCCCCAAACTTCCCTCCCATCCAGGCTGCCACATAGCACTGAGCAGAGTTCCCTGTGCTGTACAGTAGGTGCTTGTTGGTTGTCCATTTTAAATACAACAGTGTGTGCATGTCCATCCCTAACGCCCTAACTATCCCTTTCCCCATCCTTCCCCCTCCCCCAGCACCAGTAAGCGCTCAACTACCAAGCTTGTGGTCATTTGTTATGGTATCCACAGGGAACTAATACACTGCCTTAATAGGTTTATTGCTAGCTGTGGATGAAGAGTTGGTGTCAGTTCTGAACTGAGGTAAACTGCCTAGGGAAATCAATCCAAGTTTGAGTTCCTTGGAAACTATTTAGAGTTGAGATAAATGTGAATAAATATATAGTGGGCTCCTTTGCTCTGAAAGCCTGGTCTGCAGAACTGTGGGTTGGCAGGCAGACCACAGGCTTGTGCAGCTAGAAATGCATGAAAGGCTGGTGGCAAACAGATGCAGCAACTGCTCTTGGTCAATGACCCACACAAACAAGGTTCTTGAGGGGCGGTCCTAAGATGGCAGAGGAATAGTACGGGGAGGCCACTTTCTCGCCAACAAATTCATCTAAAGAACATTTGAACGCTGAGCAAACTCCACAAAACAACTTCTGAATGATGGCAGAGGACATCAGGCACCCAGAAAGGCAGCCTACTGTCTTCGAAAGGAGGTAGGAAAAAATATAAAAGATAAAAAGAGAGTCAGAAGAGAGAGGGACAGAGATCCATCCCGGGAAGGGAGTCTTAAAAAAGAAGTTTCCAAACACCAGGAAACACTTTCACCGGCAAATTGGTGGCGAACCTTGGAACCTCAGAGGGCAACATAACTGGGAGGGAAAATAAATAAATAATTAAAACCCACAGATTACATGCCTAAGGCAACTCCCAGCAGAGAAGCAGCACAGACACTTGCACCCACCACTAGCAAGCGGGGACTGGACAGGAAGATGTGGGGTGCATTGCTTAGGCTAAGGACCGGCCTGAATGCCCCGAGGGCAATCTGAGGGAACTGATTAGAGATAGCAACCCAGACTGTGGGATACCTATCCCAGGAAAAGCCCTAACCCAAAACACTGCCAGGCCTGCTCACAGAACAAAGGACCCAGCAGAGCTAGCCAGCTGCAGACCAGCCCATCCCCTGCCAGAGACAGGCAGGGATGGGCAGCCAGAGCCGGAAGGGGGCAATCGCGGCCCCAGAGAGGCATCATCTACCAAACTGCAAGCAGGCTTCGTTGCTAACCAAGACTCCTTGGGATTCTGGACGGTCGACATCCACTGGGAAGGTTGCAGCCAGAGATCAGCTCCCCAGAGGAGACACACGGCACACCTGAGAAGGCGCGCCTGTTGTACACCCAGAAAACTGAGCAGCTGGGATGGGAGAGGCGATCAGTCACAGCTCACCAAGCACATGGTCACCTGAGCTGCTCGGACCAGGGAAGGGCACAAAACGCAGGCCTAATCAAGTCTGCACTTTTGTGGAGTACCCAAGAACCTGAACCTGAGTGGCTTAGACTTGGGAAGTACACTCAACCCAGGGCGGGCCTCAGACAGCTCCTGGCAGAGCAACCTAGAGCCTGAGCAGTGTAGACTGGGAAAGCACACACGCCATGAGCGGGGGCAAACCCAGTGTGGCCAAAACACTGGAAGCACTCCCCGCAGACACCAGTGACATTTGTTTGCAGTGTTCCTCCCTCCCCACAGCACAACTGAACAAGTGAGCCTAAAAAATGTGACCGCCACTGCCCCCTTGTGTCAGGGTGGAAATTAGACACTGAAGAGGCCAGCAAACAGAAGCTAAAATAAACAGAGGGAACCGCTTTGGAAGTGACAGTTGCAATAGATTAAAACCCTGCAGTTAGCACCAACTACATAGGAATGGACCTATAGGTCTTGAGAAGTGTAAGCCAGATCAAGGAGCTATCTGAAAATGAACTGACCCTTCACTGTCCACAACAACACCAGAGAAAGTCCTAGATATATTTTTACTAAACATTTTTTAATTTTTTAAGTCCTCTATTACTCCTATAATTTTCATTTTTATAACCTACTATTACTTTGCAAAAAAAAGACCCTATTTTTAAAGCATACTTCATATATATATATTTTATAATTTTGTGACTTTGTTCTTTTCTTTAATATTGTATTTTTGAGAATCTAACCTCTACTCTAGATTTTTTATTCTTTGCTTTTTAGTATTTGTTATCGATTTTGTACCTTTAAGAACCCAATCTTCAGTACCCATTTTTACTTGGGAGCAAGGTTACTGGCTGGATTGCTCTCTCCCTCTTTGGACTCTCCTTTTTCTCCACCAGGTCCCCTCTATCTCCTCCTCCCCCTTCTTTTCTCTACCCAACTCTGTGAATCTCTTTGTGTGTTCTGGGCTGTGGAGAACACTTAGAGAACTGATTACTGGCTGGATCTGTCTCTCTCCTTTTCACTCCCCCCCACTTTATCCTCCTGGCCACCTCTGTCTCCTTCCTCCCTCTTCTCTTCTCTGTATAACTCTGTGAACATCTCTGAGGGGTCCAGACTGTGGAGAGCACATAGGGAAGTGATTACTGGCTAGCTTGCTCTCTCCCCTTTTGATTCCCCCTCTTCTCCTCCTCCTGATCACCTCTATCTCCCTCCTCCCTCTTCTCTTCTCCATGTAACTCCGTGTACCTCTCCAGGTGTCCCTCACTGTGGAGAAACTTTACATCATTAACCTAGATGTTTTATCATATGTGCTGTATAGATGGAGAAGTCTTGAGGCTACTGTAAGAATAGAACTGAAAACCAGAGGCAGGAGGCTTAAGCCCAAATCCTAAGAACACCAGAGAGCTCCTGACTCCAGGGAACATTAATCGACAGAAGCTCATCAAAAGCCTCCATACCTATACTGAAACCAAACACCATCCAAGGGCCAGCACGTTCAAGAGAAAGACATACCATACAAATTCTCCAGCAACACAGGAACATAGCCCTGAGCTTCAATATACAGGCTGCCCAAAGTCACACCAAACCCACTGACATCTCAAAACTCATTACTGGACACTTCAGTGCACTCCAGAGAGAAGAAATCCAGCTCCACCCACCAGAACATCAATACAAGCTTCCCTACCCAGGAAACCTTGACAAGCCACACGTCCAACCCCACCCACAGTGAGGAACCTCCACAATAAAGAGGAATCACAAACTGCCAGAATACAGAAAGGTCACCCCAAATATAGCAATATAGACAAGAAGAAAAGGCAGAGAAATACCCAGCAGGTAAAGTAACAGGATAAATGCCCACCAAACCAAACAAAAGAGGAAGAGATAGGGAATCCACCTGATAAAGAACTCCAAATAATGATAGTGAAAATGATCCAAAATCTTGAAAACAAAATGGAGTACAGATAAATAGCCTGGAGACAAAGATCGAGAAGATGCAAGAAATGTTTAACAAGGACCTAGAAGAAATAAAAACGAGTCAATATATAATGAATAATGCAATAATTGNCGAGAAGATGCAAGAAATGTTTAACAAGGACCTAGAAGAAATAAAAACGAGTCAATATATAATGAATAATGCAATAAATGAGATCAAAAACACTCTGGAGGGAACCAACAGTAGAATAATGGAGGCAGAAGATAGGATCAATCAAAGGATCAATCCAAGAAGAAGATATAACAATTATAAATATATATGCACCCAACATAGGAGCATTGCATTATGTAAGACAAATGCTAACAAGTATGAAAGGGGAAATTAATAATAACACAATAATAGTGGGAGACTTTAATACCCCTCTCACACCTATGGATAGATCAACTAAACAGAATTAACAAGGAAACACAAACTTTAAATGATACAATAGATCAGTTAGACCTAATTGATATCTATAGGACATTTCACCCCAAAACAATGAATTTCACCTTTTTCTCTAGTACACATGGAACCTTCTCCAGGACAGATCACATCCTGGGCCATAAATCTAGCCTTGGTAAGTTCAAAAAAATTGAAATCATTCCAAGCATCTTTTCTGACCACAATGCATTAAGATTAGATGTCAGTTACAGGAGAAAAACTATTAAAAAGTCCAACATAGGGAGGCTGAACAACACGCTGCTGAATAACCAACAAATCACAGAAGAAATCAAAGTATGCATAGAAACGAATGAAAATGAAAACACAGCAACCCAAAACCTATGGGACACTGTAAAAGCAGTGCTAAGGGGAAGGTTCATAGCAATACAGGCGTACCTCAAGAAACAAACAAACAAAAAACAAAGTCAAATAAATAACCTAACTCTACACCTAAAGCAACTAGAAAAGGAAGAAATGAAGAAGCCCAGGGTTAGTAGAAGGAAGAAATCTTAAAAATTAGGGAAGAAGTAAATCCAAAATAAACAAAAGAGACCATAGCGAAAATGAACAAAGCCAAAAACTGGTTATTTGAGAAGTTAAATAAAATTGACAAACCATTAGCCAGACTCATTGAGAAACAAAGGGAGAAAAATCAATTCACAAAATTGAAATGAAAATGGAAAAATCATAACAGACAACACAGAAATACAAAGGATCATAAGAAACTATTATCAGCAACTATATGCCAATATAATGGACAACGTGGAAGAAATGGACAAATTCTTAGAAAAGTACAACTTTCCAAAACTGAAGCAGGAAGAAATGGAAAATCTTAACAGACCCATCACAGGCATGGAAATTGAAACTGTAATCAGAAATTTTCAGCAAACTAAAGCCCAGGACCAGATGGCTTCACAGATGAATTCTACCAAAAATTTAAAGAGCTAACACCTATCCTACTCAAACTCTTCCAGAAAACTTCAGAGGAAGGTAAACTTCCAAACTCATTCTATGAGGCCACCATCACCCTAATACCAAAACCAGACAAAGATGCCACAAAAAAAGGAAAACTACAGGCCAATATCACTGATGAACATAGATGCAAAAATACTTAACAAAATTCTAGCAAACAGAATCCAACAACATATTAAAAAGATCATACATCATGACCAAGTGGGCTTTATCCCAGGGATGCAAGGATACTTCAATATCGACAAATCAATCAATGTAATACATCACATTAACAAATTGAAAAATAAAAACCGTATGATTATCTCAATGCTAATGCTATGCTAAGTCACTTCAGTCGTGTCCGACTCTGTGCAACCCCATAGATAGCAGCCCACAAGGCTCCCCCATCCCTGGGATTCTCCAGGCAAGAACACTGGAGTGGGTTGCCATTTCCTTCTCCAATGCATGAAAGTGAAAAGTGAAAGTGAATAGATGCAGAGAAAGCCTTTGAGGAAATTCAACATCCATTTATGATAAAAAAAAAAAAAACCTCCAGAAAGCAGGAACAGAAGAAACATACCTCAACATAATAAAAGCTATGTATGACAAACACACAGCAAACATTATCTTCAATGGTGAAAAATTGAAAGCCTTTCCCCTAAAGTCAGGAACAAGACAAGGGTGTCCACTCTCACCACTATTATTCAACACAGTTTTGGAAGTTCTGGCCACAGCAATCAGAGCAGAAAAAGAAATAAAATGAATCCAAATTGGAAAAGAAGAAGTAAAACTCTCACTGTTTGCAGATGACATGATCCTCTACATAGAAAACCCTAAAGACTCCACCGGAAAATTACTAGAGTTAATCAATGAATATAGTAAAGTTGCAGGATATAAAATTAACACAGAGAAATCCCTTGCGTTCCTATACACTAAAAATGAAAAAACAGAAAAGGAAACAATTCCATTCACCATTGCAACGAAAAGAATAAAATACTTAGGAATATACCTACCTAAAGAAACTAAAGACCTATACATAGAAAACTATAAAACACTGGTGAAAGAAATCAAAGAGGACACTAATAGATGGAGAAATATACCACGTTCGTGGATTGGAAGAATCAATATAGTGAAAATGAGTATACTACCCAAAGCAATCTATAGATTCAATGCAATCCCTATCAAGCTACCAACAGTATTTTTCACAGAACTAGATCAAATAATTTCACAATTTGTATGGAAATACAAAAAACCTCGAATAGCCAAAGCAATCTTGAGATAGAAGAATGGAACTGGAAGAATCAACCTGCCTGACTTCAGGCTCTACTACAAAGCCACAGTCATCAAGACAGTACAGTACTGGCACAAAGACAGAAATATAGATCAATGGAACAAAACAGAAAGCCCAGAGATAA
The DNA here is from genome assembly GCA_006410935.1 of Redunca redunca. NCBI lineage: Eukaryota > Metazoa > Chordata > Mammalia > Artiodactyla > Bovidae > Redunca > Redunca redunca. Next base: position 76,114 of record SJYQ01000103.1, on the reverse strand, counting down.
ATCCATGCACCTACAGACACCTTATCTTTGATAAAGGAGGCAAGAATATACAATGGAGAAAAGACAATCTCTTTAACAAATGGTGCTGGGAAAACTGGTCAACCACTTATAAAAGAATGAAACTAGAACACTTTCTAACAATATACACAAAAATAAAAACATGGATTAAAGATCTAAACATAAGAACAGAAACTATAAAACTCCTAGAGGAGAACATAGGCAAAACACTCTCCGACATACATCACAGCAGGATCCTCTATGACCCACCTCCCATAATACGGGAGATAAAAGCAAAAATAAGCAAATGGGACCTAATTAAAATTAAAAGCTTCTGTACAACAAAGGAAACTATAAGCAAGATGAAAAGGCAGCCTTCAGAATGGGAGAAAATAATAGCAAATAACACGACTGACAAAAAATTAATCTCAAAAATATCCAAGCAACTCCTGCAGCTCAATTCCAGAAAAATAAACAACCCAATCAAAAAATAGGCCAAAGAACTAAACAGACATTTCCCCAAAGAAGACATACAGATGGCTAACAAACACATGAAAAGATGCTCAACATCACTCATTATCAGAGAAATGCAAATTAAAACCACAGTGAGGTACCATTTCATGCCAGTCAGAATGGCTGCGATCCAAAAGTCTACAAGCAACAAATGCTGGAGAGGGTGTGGAGAAAAGGGAACCCTCTTACACTGTTAGTGGGATTGCAAACTAGTGCAGCCACCATGGAGAACAGTGTGGAGATTCCTTAAAAAACTGGAAATAGAACTGCCTTATGACCCAGCAATCCCACTGCTGGGCATACACACCTAGGAAACCAGAATTGAAAGAGACACATGTACCCCAATTTCATCGCAGCACTGTTTATAATAGACAGGATATGGAAGCAACCTAGATATCCATCGGCAGATGAATGGATAAGAAAGCTGTGGTACATATACACAATGGAATATTACTCAGCCATTAAAATGAATACATTTGAATCAGTTCTAATGAGGTGGATGAAACTGGAGCCGATTATACAGAGTGAAGTAAGCCAGAAAGAAAAACACCAATACAGTATACTAACACATGTATATGGAATTTAGAAAGATGGTAACAGTAACCCTGTATGCAAGACAGCAAAAGAGACACAGATGTATAGAACAGTCTTTTGGACTCTGTGAAAGAGGGCAAGGGTGGGATGGTTTGGCAGAATGGCACTGAAATATGTATATTATCACATGTGAGACAGATTGCCAGTCCAGGTTCGATGCATGATACAGGATGCTCGGGGCTGGTGCACTGGGATGACCCAGAGGAATGGGATGGGAGGGAGGTGAGAGGGGGGTTCAGGATGGGGAACACACGTACACTCGTGATGAATTCATGTCAGTTCAGTCTCTCAGTCATGTCCAACTCTTTGCAACCCCATGAATTGCAGCACGCCAGGCCTCCCTGTCCATCACCAACTCCCGGAGTTCACTCAGACTCACATCCATCCCATTGGTGATGCCATCCAGTCACTCATCCTCTGTCGTCCCCTTCTCCTCCTGCCCCCAATCCCTCCCAGCATCAGAGTCTTTTCCAATGAGTCAACTCTTCACAGGAGGTGGCCAAAGTACTGGAGTTTTAGCTTTAGCATCATTCCTTCCAAAGAAATCTCAGGGCTGATCTTCAGAATGGACTGGTTGGATCTCCTTGCAGTCCAAGGGACTCTCAAGAGTCTTCTCCAACACCACAGTTCAAAAGCATCAATTCTTTGGGGCTCAGCTTTCTTCACAGTTCAACTCTCACATCCATACATGACCACTGGAAAAACCGTAGCCTTGACTAGATGGACCTTTGTTGGCAAAGTAATGTCTCTGCTTTTCAATATGCTATCTAGGTTGGTCATAACTTTCCTTCCAAGGAGTAAGCATCTTTTAATTTCATGGCTGCAGTCACCATCTGCAGCGACTCTGGAGCCCAAAAAAATAAAACCTGACACTGCTTCCCCATCTATTTCCCATGAAGTGATGGGACCAGATGCCATGATCTTCGTTTTCTGAATGTTGAGCTTTAAGCCAACTTTTTCACTCTCCTCTTTCACTTTCATCAAGAGGCTCTTTNTGCCATAAGGGTGGTGTCATCTGCATATCTGAGGTT
>SJYQ01000103.1:0-72651 GCA_006410935.1 Redunca redunca | reverse complement strand
AGCTATTTGTAAGGCCTTCTCAGACAGCCATTTTGCTTTTTTGCATTTATTTTCCATGGGGATGGTCTTGATCCCTGTCTCCTGTACAATGTCACCAACCTCCATCCATAGTTCATCAGGCACTCTATCTATCAGATCTAGTCACTTAAATCTATTTCTCACTTCCACTGTATAATCTTAAGGGATTTGATTTAGGTCATACCCAGATGGTCTGGTGGTTTTCCCTAGTTTCTTCAATTTAAGTCTGAATTTGGCAATAAGGAGTTCATGATCTGAGCCACAGTCAGCTCCTGGTCATGTTTTTGTTGACTGTATAGAGCTTCTCCATCTTTGGCTGCAAAGAATATAATCAATCCGATTTCGATATTGACCATCTGATGATGTTCATGTGTAGAGTCTTCTCTTGTGTTATTGGAAGAGGGTGTTTGCTATGACCAGTGCATTTTTTTTGGCAAAACTCTATTAGTCTTTGCCCTGCTTCATTCCGCGTTCCAATGCCAAATTTGCCTGTTACTCCAGGTGTTTCTTGACTTCCTATTTTTGCATTCCAGTCCCCTAGAATGAAAAGGACATCTTTTTTGGGTGTTAGTTCTAAAAGGTCTTGTAGGTCTTCATGGAACCATTCAACTTCAGCTTCTTCAGCATTATTGGTTGGGGCATAGACTTGGATTACTGTGATATTGAATGGCTTGTCTTGGAAACAAACAGATCATTCTGTTGTTTTTGAGATTGCATCCAAGTACTGCATTTTGGACTCTTTTGTTGACCATGATGGCTACTCCATTTCTTCTGAGGGATTCCTGCCCACAGTAGTAGATATAAAGGTCATCTGAGTTAAATTCACCCATTCCAGTCCATTTTAGTTCACTGATTCCTAGAATGTCGACATTCACTCTTGCCATCTCCTGTTTGACCACTTCCAATTTACCTTGATTCATGGACCTGACATTCCAGGTTCCTATGCAATATTGCTCTTTACAGCATCGGATCTTGCTTCTATCACTGGTCACATCCACAACTGGGTATTGTTTTTGCTTTGGCTCCATCCCTTCATTCTTTCTGGAGTTATTTCTCCACTCATCTCCAGTAGCATATTGGGCACCTACTGACCTGGGGAGTTCCTGTTTCAGTATCCTATTATTTTGCCTTTTCATACTGTTCATGGGGTTCTCAAGGCAAGAATACTGACGTGGTTTGCCATTCCCTTCTCCAGTGGACCACATTGTGTCAGACCTCTCCATGGATTCATGTCAATGTATGGCAAAAACCAATACAATATTGTAAAGTAATTAGCCTCCAAAAAATAAATTAATTAATTTTTTTTAAAGTTCTTGTTGTGCATAAGCTTACATGGTCTTGCAGGTGAGGAGCACAAGATGCTGTGTTCTTGGGTAGTTGCTGGGCCTCCTGATGAGATAAAGATGTGGGGCCTCTACTTCCTATCCTGTGTTTCTCTGTACAGTTGAATATAATAGTATTTGATCAAGGTCTACTGCATTTTGTAAATGTGACAGCGAATTCAGACCTGCACTCAGCACTGTACTGTACTGCTAAAATTAAAAATAGTTATAATATGTAAAATAAACAAGAACTGACTGTATAGTCCAGGAAACTATATGTAATATTTTCTAATAACCTAGATGGGAAAAGAATCTTAAAAACAATAAATTGTATATTCAATTAATCCTCACATTGTTGTGAAATTGGAATGACTAGCCCTATTTTAGAGATGAAATTTAACACTTAAATAGTCATCCAGTAGTAATTACAAACTGGCTTTTTAATTATAATCCTTATGTCATTCTTCTCCCTAATGGCAAGGTTTAGTAAGTTTAGGTTATCTTATTTTTTTAAAAATATCACAAACTAATATCTGTCAGTTTAATGTATGTTTCCTAGATCTGTTCTGTTTTTATTTATAAACTGCATTAGCTGTCAATTGTCTAAAATTCAGGAATTCCACTTTAAAATCTGAATTCCTAGCTGGTAGTGAATAATCACATCTTGCAACCCAGAGCTCACCATCTTAGAATGTGCTGGACCTGAGTAGCAATCGTTTCTTTTAGACAAAACCCTTAAATACACCACAGCCCTCATCATTTGAAAGTAGCAATTACCACCCATCATTTTATACCTAGCCCAAGTAAGACTCAGGTACCCGTTACATTTCTTCTTGGCCACTGTAGACTATGAACTGATACAATAACCCTGAGATATTATTTTTTGGATTTCTTCCATAACAGATTGCCATAATTGCAGTGGCTTAAAACAATATCCGTTAATTATCTCACAGTGAAAAATCTGGATACAGCATGGCTTATCCTGGTTCTCTGCTCCAGGTTTAACAAGGACAAAATCAATGTGTAGCAGGGCTGATTGACTCTTTGGAGGCTCTGGAGATGGATCTGCATCCAGCTCACTCAAACTGTTGGCAGAATTCAGTTCCCTATCGTTTCAGCACTGAGATCCTTATTTCCTTGATAGCTGTCAGTTATAGGCATTTCTTAGCTTCTAGAGGTACTCACATGGCCTGACTCATGGCTCTCCACCTGCACCTGAAAACTAACAATGGCTGGTCCAGTTCTTCTCAAACCTCACATGTCTCTGACCTCCCTTTCTGCCTCATCTCTCTTCTGCCTTCCTCTTTTTATTTTAAGGGCTCCTGCGGAAGTGACTGAAGTGACCTAGCATGCACACATGATTACACTGGCTCCATAGATAATCCAAGAAAATCTTTGTATTTTAAACTCAACTGATTAGTAACTTTGATCTACAAAGTCCATTCACAGCAGTATGTGGATTCATATTTGATTTAATAGCCAGGGGATAGGAATCTTGGGGAAATATCTTTAGAGTTCTACCTACCATACCTGATCTAGTCTAACTTTTTCATTTTAAATGAGAAAGCTAAGACCCAGAGAGGTGAAGCCAACAGATTCAAAGTTGCATGGGTGAGCACTGAAGAATCAGAACTCCAGGGCTGCTCCTGAATTCCTAATCTAGATCTGTCATTCAGATAGCTTGTCAGAGTTTATAAACAACAACAACAACAACCAAAAAAAAACATCCAAACAAACCTCGATAACATTAGTTTACTTTACTTGTATAAATGAAAAATAAAGTATGTAGTATTGCCAAGTACCAGTACTCTGAGACCAGCTTTAATGAACAGAACAGCTTATATTAGACCCAATAATTACTTACATGCAAATAATTCTTAGCAGAACAGCTTTAAAAAATCTTAGGCAAAGTTTTTAAATGTTTAAAAATGTGCCTATAATAGTAAAATGGAAATATTTTATACTTCATATGGATATAGGAAGGATTAAGTGAGATAATGCAAAAATTCTTAGCAAAGCAACTGGTCATAGATACTTGTGTTTGCCTCCCAAGAACATACTCCCTATTCTCAGGGTAACAGAGACCCTGTTGTACTCCATGAATCTTGTACCCTTCAGCCCCTTCTACATAGTCTTACAAAGATTGTCAGTCAAAATCCTTGGCCCATTTGTAAAGAATGAGTGGGCATATTACCAAACCCATGAATCAGAAATCCTCCAAGGAATCTGAATCATGACTAGAATAACCCAAAGATTACATTGGAGACTAAACATATTGCCAAAAATGACAGAAGCAGTCTGACACCCATAAAATAAATTTTAAAAAATATGTTCAAGACCTCTATAATGAAAATCAAAAAAAATCTGCTGGGAGAAATTAAAGAAGACCCAAATTAATGGAAAAATATATTATATTCATGGATTGGAAAACTCAATATTTACAGGATTCCAAATCTCTTCAAATCTACTGAAGACTCAACTGACATCTTACAAAAATTCCAACAGCCTTTGTATAAATTTACAAGCCAAGTCTCAAACGGATTCAAAAGGAACTATAATATCCAAAGCAACCTTGAAAGAGTGTTGGAGGATCAATTTCAAGGAAAATTTGATCTACAAAATTATACTACACTTCAAGATAAATAAATGTATGGTGATGGATGGTCACTAGATTTGTGGTAATCACTCTCAGTGCATACAGGTGTTGAACCATAATGTTATATACCTGAAACTTACACAACTTAATTTTGAAAATATAGAAATAGATTAATGGAACATAATGTAGAAGTCATAAATGGAGTTACACTTAATCAATTGATTTCAGTAAGACTGAATCTATGAAGTCAGAATAAATCAAGTATGTTCTGCAGATGCCATTTATATAAAATTCAAGAACAGGGAAAACTAATCTCTGATGATAAAAATCAGCAGGTGGTTGCATCTGGGTAGGGAGATTGCTTGGAAGGAGGCAAGAGCCAATATTCTGCAGTGTTGAAAATATTTTCTTTCTTGATTGGAGCCATGGTTACCTGAGCAAACTAATTTTCAAACCTCCTCAAACTGTATACTTAAGATCTGTACATTTTACTGTATGTAAATCAAGTTATGACAAATAACCATATATTTCTTTTTTAGAGGATGCAAAGAAGAAATCAATGTCATCTAAAAGTTATAATAATTTCTATCACAGTGTTCCTTTATAGCAAACATTTTTAAACTTAAGGCTTAATGACTCTTCTTAAACACCATTTTTAGCTTTACATTACTCCCCCACTTCATTAATGCCAATTTGATTTTTTTCCTTTTCATGCTAAACAGCTCTGTAGCTCAGCATCGTCTTCTGTGACATGCATTATTCAGGCACTGCGCCAAATTAGAGAAAGTGGATATTCCTAAACCTGATTACACGTTGTAAAAATAAAGGCCTTACTATTGACTCTGGGAACTATGTGAACAAATTAAACATGGATTAGTAGAGCAGGGGGGAATGGTAGCCACAGTTAGGGCTTAATAAGGTGATGCATGGAGTTCATTAGCATGGAATGGAATTTATCAGAAGAAGTTCTCAGAACATTATTAATTAAACCCCCATCAAATAGATGCATTCGATTAATAGTATCCCATTCTGAGTTTAAACATCAACATTAATTAACCCCATAATTGATACATTTCCCAGCCATGTGAGAACATTAGTCACATTAATCAAAAAAGATCACAATATTAATGAAAATAAATTGAGTAGCAAATGGGAAAGAGACAATGTCCTCCTTCAGCCCATCCTATTTTAATTCATTTTTGTAAATGGCATTGGGAAAAAATGCTGGGTAATACCATATTACAGAGGAAACCTTTTTTTAATTGATAAATACATGTTTGTTTGTTTTTTCTGTTTTTCCACTAGTATAATGCATTTCAGCAAGGTACTATATAGCTCTCTGCACCTGTTTCTACATCTCTAAAATAATTATACTTGAAAGATCATCGCTAGTTTCTCTTACATCTCTGAATTCTAACTAAGCACTACACTGCTCATGTTTCACTTATATATACATACCTATGCGTATGTATTTCTGCATATGTATGTGATAGTTTTGTAGATTTATACACGAGTCAGCCAACTTCTCCTGTAAAGGACCAGATAGTAAATATCTGAGACTTTTTAGGTCATATAATCTCTGTTTCAAGTACAGAGGTACTGTAGCATGAAAGCAGCCAAAGATAACATGTAAATGAAGGAGCTTACCTATGTTCAAAGAAAACTTAATTTATGCACACAGAAATCTGAATTTTATATAATTTTCATGTTATAAAATATTCTTCTGTTTTGCGACCATTTAAAACTGTATATATCTTATATTAATGCATATATACGCAATCTAGAAAGATTGTATAGATGATCTTATTTGCAAAACAGAAATAGACGCAGAGAACAAATACATGGACATCAGTGAAGGAAAGGAGGGTGGGAGGAACTGGGAGATTAGGTTTGATATATATATACACACTATTGATACTATATATAAAATAGATAACTAATGAGAAATTGCTGTTTACTGACATAAAGAGGTTCACAAATCTAGACTACCATGTGCTTTTGTAGAATTTGCAAACTAAGAGTGGTTTGTCCATTTTTAAAAAATTTTTAATTAAACATCTTTTATTGGCATATAGCTGCTTTACAGTGTTGTAAGCTTCTCCTGTACAGCAAAGTGAACCAGCTATACATATATATATCCCCTCTTTTCATATTTCCTTCCCATTTAGGTCACCACAGAGCACTGAGTAGGGTTCCCTTCCCTGGTGGCTCACACAGTAAAGAATCTGTCTGTAATGCAGGAGACCTGGGGTGGATCCCCGGGTCAGGAAGATCCCCTGGAGAAGGAAATGGCAATCCACTCCAGTATTCTTGCTTGGGAAACCCCCTGGACAGAGGAGCCTGGCAGGCTATAGTCCACGGGATCGCAAAGAGCCAAACACAGCTGAGGGATTAACACTTTCATTTCACTTTATGCCAGTAGTATAAGCAGTGCATACACATGAACACACCTATCTGTTCAAGTAGATAATTCTGTATCAAATAATTCATGCAGCCACAACAAGGTCACTTGCAATGTGTCGATGAGACACAAGACCACTTCCACAAGATAACAACTATCTCTTTGTGTTTTCACACTGTTGTAAATTCATTGACTGGATCCAATTCTTCACCCTCCACATACACTGTGTGTTTCTATCCCTATAGCTGGGGTGTATTTTTCTTACCCTTTGACTTTGGGCTCAGCCCTGTGTCTTGCTTTAGGTGACAAGACATCTGTAAAGGTGATGGAAATAGAGACTTGAAATGCACATGTGTAGTTCAGCTTGATCTCTTATGCTAGCATGTTCTCTTCCCATCAGTATGGAAAGAAAATTCCCCAGCTGGCCCACATTCCCCAAAGAGGATGACACGCAGGAACAAATCAAATCCTGCAGCCTTCTATGTGAAGCAAAGCATCCAACACCACCCAACCACAGATCTGTGAAAACAAGTTACTTGTGGACAACAGACTCTAAAAATGAGCTTCAACAGAAGGAAGGAGGGAGGGGGAAATGACCAATGTCACCTCTTTCTTGGATAATCAGCATTCTCTCCTCAGGCAATTAGCTTCTGTACTAGTGATCATTTGATTCCTCAATGTACCTCAAGAAGACAGAACTCACACACTGTGGGGCCATGTCTCCTTCAGCCTCAGGAGTGGAAAAGAAGAGCTGGAAAATTGAAAGTGTGTGGCAAATAAGCCTGACTGTGTAGAGGGAGTCAGAGAGGAGAAACCAGAACTCCCAGGCAAGTAACATCTTGTCCCAGAAAGATGTCTCAGAAGCTGGCTTAGACCAGTAAACCCACCATAGTTTCCATCTCCACCAATGCCTGTCAACTCAAACCTCAGATATGCCCACATTTGGACTTCAAAACCCTCAAAGCTGACATCTGCAGTACCCAACACGGACAGGTCTTTAATAAATACACAGTCTTGCCTATGAATTTGGTCCTGGCTTTTAGACTTTTTAAGAGAGAGAGAAAGGGAAAGAGAGAAAGATCAAGAGGAAGGAATGAGGAGGGAGGGAGGGCGAAAAAGAGAGAGGGGGAGAGAGAGGAAAGGTGGGAGGGAGGGAGAAGGAGATTAGTCAACAGATCAGATGTATGCTCTTCTGCAAAGCCTGAAATACATATTATATGGTGCTTTACACAGTCTTCTGACCACTGGCCTAGTCCATGAATAGCCCACACCCTTGTAGACCTAGATAATCCCTAGAGGATTAGCAAAACAATGTTTGTGAAAGAAAGCCATCTTTCTTTTGGTGGATTATCAAGTTCTGGATAATTTTCTTGACACTATCTTCCATGCTGTCCTACCGGAACAGCTGTGAGTGTCAGTTTAGCCAATAACGCAGTTAGTAACCTCTAGAAGGCCGTGCATCTATAAAGTGGTGTCTTGCCTTCAGTGAAAGGTTGATGGTTCTCAGAAGTAATCCTTCAGGGTCTGACAAGGTTGCCCAAGATTGACTCTTCAAAAATAACTAGAATCTGGAAGCAAGATGTGTTTGTCTCCATGTGAAGTTTCAATCCCATTCTCATAAATGAAAAAAAACTACACTTCTGTCCTTTAGGACTGGCTCATAAATCATTAAGAATATTGGATCTTTGACTGAATTTTTACCTTTTTTGCAACTATTCAACTGCTTTCAACACAACAGCACTGTCTTCTTTCCCCCACAGCCCAATTACGATGCATCATAACCACCCTGGTATATTAACTTTTTTTCATGCAGACCAAGACTTCCTGAAGCTATTAATATGTTTTCTAAAAAATGAGGGTGATTAATAAAATTAAGCAACTCTTTCTGGTTGCCCGCTCCAAAAGAAAACTCTACTGATAATATATGAAAATCCATTCCAGCTTTCTGAAGTACACTATTTATCTCCATTAGTTCATTTACTGGTATCTATTGACCTCCCACTGGGTATGAAACATCCTGCCACATATTTTAGCAGATGGAAAAGTAAGAAGAAGATTTCATCCGTGTCCCTGAGAAGATTAAAATCTGTTTAGAGAAATGCAGAGCATATAGCCACAAGGGCAAACCCAATAAATGCAAAATCCAAAGGATGGTAGCATCCACGGCATCATGTCCTCATGTTTGGACTCAGAATAGTGTAAGTGTAAAATTCCAAGAAGTAGTCAGAGAGGTTGCACATTTCATAAGTATCTTCACAAACATTTGGTACTATTATGAAACATCCATATTTCACATAAAAGAGAGACGGCATGGGTTTTCTTGGAAAGGTCCAAAGCACTGGCAGACCTCAATCCTCATTGTCATGTGGCAACAATCAACGTGATAGACTTTTCCTTCTCAGAAGGTGAATGAGAAGAACAGAAACATGGGAGCTTGTTAGAAACAGGAAATCTCAGCCCTCTACCCCCATCCCAAAACTACAGCCCCAGAGACAACTATACCCGCAAGCACAGGAAAGTGTTAAGAAACACTGAGCTATAACAGCATTATTTACAACAGCCAGGACAAGGAAGCAATGTAAATGTCCCTTAACAGAGGAATGGATAAAGAAGATGTGATACATATATACAATGGAATAAATAAATATATACTCAGCTATTAAAAAAAAGAGTGAAATAATGCCATCTGCAGCAAGATGAATGCGGCTAGAGATTGTCATACTGAGTAAAGTAAGTCAGTAAGAGAAAGATAAATACCATATGATACTGTTTATTTGTGGACTCAAAAAAAGAGGTATAAACTTATCTACAAAATAGAAGTAGAGTCACAAATGTAAAAAACAAACTTATGGTTACCAGGGGGAAAGAGTGGGAGGGATATATTGGGATTAATATGTATACACTACTATGTATAAAATAGATAGCTAATAAGCTGCTGTATAGCACAGGGAACTCTACTCAATACTCTAATAGCCTACGTGAGAAAAGAATCTAAAAAACAGTGGGTATGTGAATATGTATAACTGACTCACTTTGCTATACAGCAGAAATCACAACATTGTAAATCAACTCTACTCCAATAATAATTTAAAAAAAAAAAGTGGAAGCACTGAGCTAGACCTGGGCAAGGTCAGTAGCTAGATATGCTTTCTAGCTGCTATGGTCTTCACCCCTCTATTTTCCCTCACATCTGGTCTTCACTTATTTACATTACCTGCCTAGCCCAGATAAACATTCCAGTTTTCATCCCTAATCCATACCCCTTGGTCTATCAAGCAAAGTCATGCAGAACTGTATTTCAAAACCTGCTCCCACTGCTTCCTAGCCCAAAACCTTCTATCCCACTCTCACTCTCTAAAACATCTGTCTTCCAGTCACTTTGTCCATCACTTCTTTCACCTGGAATACCCTCTTCTGAGGGCACCAGGCCTGACAGAGAGCAAGAATTTGGTAAGTGGTTGTTTTGTTCATCCATTTACTTATTCACATTTGAAGGCATATTCATAGACACAGTTCTCATTCCTAATTCATGAGATTCTTCTAATATCAATTTTGCTCACATCTGTGGGCTTCCCTGGTGGTTCAGATGGTAAAGAATCTGCCTGCAATGCAGGAGACCGGGGGTTGATCCCTGGGTTGGGAAGATACCCTCGAGAAGGGAATGGCAACCCACTCTAGCATTTGTACCCCTAGCCCCCAGAACAGAGCCACGCATATAGTAGGCATTCAGTGATGAAATTACAAATGTAGAAACAAATACACCAGTAAGTGGAGGAATGTCCTATTAAAGCCAGGACTTCAGGCCACAGATATTTATTACCCATCAGGTACTGCACTAGATCCTGAGGGAGCAAGGTAAATAAGATATTGTCCCTATTCTCGGTGAGTTCTCAGTACATCTGAAGAGCCTAACAAAACATAATTGCAACCACAAGGGAATCTGAGCAGTAAGAGAAGAGTAGCTATAATCTATTGCTTTAATAATGCTGGATAACAAACAGCCACAAAACCTCAGTGGCATGTTACAATTATTACCTATTGTTCATGAATCCAAGGTGGTCAGCTAGGCAGCTTTGTTATTCTTGGCAGGACTTGATTATAGACTGAGTTGACTGGAGGTCGGATGCTCTTGGCTAAAACGACTGGCTCATAAAACCATTTTCCCAGGAAAAGAATCTAGTTTTGCACCAAAGAAACTACATCTGTCCTGTGTCGTGACATTGTTTCACAATACAGGAACTATCACCCCTGCCATGTATGTTCACCTGGCAGTACTTCTTGGGGATGCCCTTGGCTTTTGAACCCTAGAACAGTCTGCAGACATGGCATGAGATGGTTCGAAAGATGTGGTTCAATGCTGTGGGAGCTGACCTTCGAAGGAATCCTAGTAGGAATGTGGTGAATACTTTTTATTTCATTGTGGAATGACTCGGAACCAACAGAAACACTCAATAGCTTTAATCAAGTCTTTCTTTGCACAATGTCTGCTAACAGGACATTGGCCAAAGAAAGTCACATGATAAATCCAGAAGCAAAGGATAAGCAAATAGAGCTCCTTTGTGATGAGAGTGATAGAGGTAGAGTAGGATAATGAAATAGTTTAAAAATCCCACTAGGGGATTAAAGAGAGAAGGGGGATTTTAAGGGAGTTTGAGAAACTGTTGTAAGCTAAAGACCACTCAAGGAAAGAATCTAGTAACCTAGCAACAACTTACACCACCTTGAAGGAAGACCAGGTGCATTCAAGTGCCAGGCACACTGAACCATAAACCTTGATAGTTAAAACACAAGACAACAGATAAGAATCTTGTTACATGAGGTTAATGGTCCTTGAAGAGTAGCAATTTTACATGTAGCCAAGACAGCAATATAGGTGGAAGGGGAAAGGAACGAGGTGAAAGGGGAAAGGAATAGGTAAAAGGGGGCATTATACTGAAGCCTGAGATGAATTACCGTATTTCAGTGTATGTTACTATCATTTTGCTAATGTACACATGATTCAAATAGTGCCGTGACAGTCCCAGTTAGACCATATAGCGTTAAAGGAGGAACTAACGATGTAAGCCTTGACATCTGTCCAAAAGTGAGGAAGAAGGTGGTTTACCCTCCTCACTTTTTCTTGGGTTATAAAAATGTAGCCCTCTTTGTTCTCAGGGCTGTGTTCCCTTGCCTGCCTGCTTGGGTCTCTCATAAGCCTCCTATGCTAACTCACTCTTGTCTATCACTTTATCTCACTCTGAGTTATTTCTGCATGAAGGAAAAAGAACCTGAGCTTCAGTAAGTCCTGATGCCCAAGAGAGTGGGTTGGAGTCTCCTATTAAGTCAGGGTTTGTGGATTCAAGACCCTACCACAGTCCCATCCAAGGAGGATGACGTCAGGAGGAGCTTTGGAGTCGCATGGCAAAGGCCGTGGATACCCCGGGGGAGGAAGAATTGGTCCATTTTTGTTACTGACTATAGGGAGTATGAAAAAGTGCTATAGGCAGGAGCTTAAAATCTAAAGACAGGAGAGTGATTTTGGAAGCTTTTCCATCCCACAATCCCAAGATCATTTTTTTTCTAAATACTGTCTAAACCAGAAAGAACATTGCCATTCAAAGCCATAAAAAATAATAAAATCATTGTGCCTTTTCAGTGTCTCAGGGTCTGTGCTGGGCACTCCACATGCCCTCACTCAGCTCTCCTTCTTCTAACAACTCTAATCTCAGTATGACTACTCCAGTTATAGAAGAAGAAACTAAGGGTCAGAGAAGTTCCATCCCCTGCTCAAGCTTGCACAGCCGAGACTCAAGCCAGGATTCCAGCACTCTAGAGCCTTCGCTCCCCTCAGCGACATCACAGAGGCGACTATGAAGAGAGACTGTGTCATGGCTTTCACCTATAGAACATTTCTGGCCAAACGTAGAGTGTCAAGAATTAAAATTTCAGTGGAGGAACCACCAGGGGTAAATTACAGCACAGGCCAGCCATGAAATTGCAGCTGTATATTTCTAGCACCATTGTATACTAACAGACAAGGCCTATTGGTTTTCCTTTTCCTGCATTATTGAATTTTGAAATTGCTTCCTTGGTTCAAAAAGTTCTGATGCCTTTTGTGTTGTGTCAGTCACAAAACAAATTCAAGTAATCCCGAAGATGCTAATAATCAAACATCAACCAAAGAAAAGGGCTGTGTGTTTTCATTCTGTGAGGAAGGCATTTTTAATGAAACTGTTTCACGTCTCAAGTATGAAAACTATAGCCTGAGTATTCCTTTCTATCACTTACTCTGTTCTGGGTGGTTCATTGTCAGCCTTTGCTCAAGATACAGAAAAGGAAGAAACCAAGTACATCAACCAGAGCTTTTAGGGTCCCTTGATGCTTACTTGTCATCAGAGAAAACATTCTTCCCCTAAAAGACTGAATTCTCACATGGTACAATCCATTTACTCTCTCTCTTGAAATATGCAATTTTCCATCTGTTCCAGGAATTGGCGCCCATCCATGTCTGGCATGGAGTAAAAAGCTCAAACCATCAAATAAAGACTTGCCTCAGCAATTCTTTCAAATTCCCCAGTGGAACTTCTAAAACAGCCCACTTTTCAAAGTGGCACAACAAGCAATGAGCCATTTAGTGATTCAGCTGGAAATACAAAGCCTGGGCTATTTATCCTCAAGAATTTCCAGAAGGTTAAAAACAAAAACAAACAAAAAATCCCAAGAAGGAGGAAGAAAAAGATAGTCTTTTCTAATGATCTACATCAAGGATGGCAAAAGGCTTCACCCCACGTGACAACTCCAGTCAAACAGGAGTTCTGCCTGAACTGCTGGATTGAGAGAAATGTTAAAATCAGACCTGGACATAATGGGCAATGTGCCATGATCAATTAGTAATATTTGCACACATAATGGTGAGTGGAAGCGTATATGACATCCTGCATTCCTTCTTCCAAAAATTAGAGTTGTTCAAAAGTTCATTCATCTGGAGTTATCTAGTATGTTTTATTGTATATGGACAATTGAAAAGTATCTTTTAATGCCCGGCATAACTGGGGCTTCTCTGGTGGCTCAGTGGTAAAGAGTTCGCCTGCCATGCAGGAGACATGGGTTTGATCCTGGGTCAGGAAGATCCCCTGGAGAAGGAAACAGCAACCCACTCCAGTATTCTTGCCTGGGAAATCCCATGGAGAGAGGAGCCTGGTGGGCTACAGTCCATGGGATCACAAGAGTCAGACATGACTTAGCGACTACACCACCAGCAAAGCTGATGGCATTAAAGAAATTACGGTATGTATCAGCAGTTTTCCACAATGGGCCCTACTCAGAAAAGTGATTGAGGGTTTTCTCTAGACAGCTATGTAAGAAACCTTACATGCTCACATCCTTATTGCTCACATCCAAGCTCCGTAAAATTGGCTTCACCCAATTGGATTTCTCTTTAAAAATAAATAGTTCTTTCCTATTTGCACCCCACCGTTTAGAAATTGAGTGCCATAAAATGACTGTGTAACCATGTCTTTCTGCAGCCCCAGAATCCAATCAGTGGCTTTTTGCTAGACACGTGGTCAGACAATACTGACAGCCTTGTTCAATAAAAACAATACACCACAGCTTATGTCTCTAAGGACAGCATCAGATCATTAGGTAGAAATTAACTGCCTTTCTTGTCTGGTACTTCATTAAAGCTCAAAAATAATAGTTGCTCTGACTAGTTAGCACTATTGTACATCTCTGAGTATTACCGGAGTGGCTTCGTAAGAGAAACAACCTTATTGATTGATACCAGCAGACCTGGGAACAAGTGATGCTTTGTTCATTAGAGAAAGGTTGGAGTGCACGGTGACATGCCTGCTGTCAGTGGAACCAGACAGTTCTTGCCTTAATCAACATCTACGTAAGATGTGCTGAGAAGCCTCTAATGTCTCTCTTCTCTCCTTTCTTCCTTTCTGTGTTCTTTCCTTCCCTTTTTACTTTACTCAACTATTTTTTTTTCATCCTTCATCTTTTCCTTCCTTTTTTAAAAAAAAAACTCTTTTGCTTTCTTTCCTTCTTCTCCTCTTTCTACACCAATTAACCTATTTCCAACCACTGAGACTATGAGTTTTGAGTTCAACATGTATCAGGAGTGCCCCTTGGAACTTCCCTGACGATCCAGTGATTAAGATTCTACACTTCCACTGGAGGGGGTGTGGGTTTGATCGCTGGTCAGGGAAGTAAGATCCCACATGCTGTGCGGCATGACCGAAAAATAAAAATTTGCTGTATGACACAGGGAACTCAAACCTGGGCTCTGTAACAACCTAGAGGGGTGGGATGCGGAGGGAGATGGGAGGGAGGTTCAAGAGGGAGGAGATATATGTATACCTATGGCTGATTCATGTTGATGTTTGGCAGAAACCAACACAATACAGTAAAGCAATTATCCTTCAATTAAAAATAAATTAATTAAAAATTTTTTATAACAGTGAAGCTGATCAACAAGACAGTTCTCAGATCCTTTTCAGCGCAGGGCTCTGCCCCTGGCTGGGGAGAGAGACGGAGCAAAAGGAGCCAGAGTGGACCATCCAGGCTCCTCCTAGCTGGTGGTGCTTCCATTGCTGAAACAGAGTATGAGAAAAGTCTGGTTTCCACAGTCTTAGAGCTTCACCCCAAATTAGGTGATAAACTGTGGCTCAAGGAAGATTCAGAAGAAAAGTAACTTTCATCCACATTCTATTTCTTTTTTTTTTTAATTATTTTAATAGGATTTGGAGGAAATCTCATGCCACCCCTTGGTTGCACTCATGTCAGCCTCTTGCCAGCTTGCAGAGCACCATGGGCTGCCCACTCAGTAAACAAACCCATACACAGGGGGCTAAGGGTCTCCTTCAACCTGCAGTTTAGACCAGTGGTTGAGGAATACCCTAAGTGGTCTAGTGGTTAAGACTCTGAGCTTCCAGTGCAGGAGGTGTGGGTTCAATCCCTACTCATGGAACTAGAATTTCACACAAGAAGTGGCGTGGCCAAAATATTTGTTTTAATTAAAATAAAAACACAATAAACTGGCGGTAGGTCATGGTGGAGTCTCACATCAGAAGAGTCACCGGAGACCACAAAGCATCTCAGCCCCTCCCTCTGACGGAGCCCCTGTGTTGTGTTTTCACTGGGTTCTAGTCCCTGTGAGCCTCGCCAGACTTCCCCAGGAGAAAGATTGAGGCTCGAAACCTGGATCTGTGCCTAAGTTATTCTTAAAAGATCACCTTTATCAAGGACTTATACACACCAACATTGTTGCAACAATGAATCCCTTTTAATTTTTCACAGCAAACTTCTAAGGTGAGAACGGTTGCTGTTGCAGTGTAACAGATGTGGAAACTGTAGCCTCTGTGTATGTTTATTTGCCTGAGGTCACACAGCGAGCAGTGAGGTCACACAACCTCAAGCAAGGCATCCAGCTCCATAGCCCTTCTTCTTGGTCCATACGCATCACTGACTTCCTTAGAAAGCTTACAAAACAAGTCTGTACAAAGACTAACCAGTACCCATCCTCCCAGGCACAGCTCAAAGCTTCCTTTTCTCTGTGATGTCTTTTCTATTGACCCACCTGTGTGACTCCCCACAGAATATGGATTAGCAGGGATTTCTACTTGTACTGAATGTTCACTTTCTAACCAGCTTCTCTGTCTCCCAACTAAACTATGAACCTTTTGACCTTGAGGGTCAAAACACTTCCCTGCATGCACTTCATATATTTGTCCAAAAAGCATAGAGTTTCTCCAGCCTGGCATCTCAGAGTCACCCAGGGGCCTCGTTCAAATACAGATGGCCAGTCCTGTCCCTGGACTACCGCAACATTCTCTCCAGGAAGGGTCCCAGCATCTATGTAAGTTCTTCTGAGGCAAAGCCAGGCATGGAAACCACTTAACTACAGTATTTGAAATAGGTTTACCGATTACAGTTTTCTCAGGGTATATGCCCAGGAGTGGGATGGCTGGGTCCTATGGTAGCTCTATTTTTAGTTTTTTAGGGAATCTCCATATTGCCATACTGTTCTCCATAGTGGCTGTATCAATTTACATTCCCAACAGTGTGTATATAGAATGTAAAAAAAAATAAAAGTACAGATGAACCCATTTGCAGGGCAGAAATAGAGAACTGACATAGAGAATGGACGAGTAAACACTGGAGGGGAAGGAGAGGGTGGGATGAATTGGGAGACTGCGACTGACATATATACTCTGCCATGTGTCAAACAGATGGCTAGTGAGAGCCCGCTGTGTAGCACTTGGGGCTCAGCCTGATGCTCTGTGATGACCTAGAGGAGTGGGACGGGGGTGGGAGGGGGGTCCAGGAGGGGAGGGATATATGTATACACATAGCTGATTCACTTCCTTGTGCAGTAGAAACAAAACACTGTAAAGCAAATATCCTCCAATAAAGTAAATAAGAAAATTGAAACAAAAGGGGTGTAAGGAACTCTCTTCTTAAACTTGCAAAGGAATCTAGCCAAAGACATGTTTCCTGACCATGCTACCAATTCTCCCTACCTCCCAGATCCCCTGCTTAGAGGAGAGGTCTGAGTGGCCCCTTTGTGCCCTCAAGTGACCCAGACCCAGGACAGTACTGGCCCTTGAGTTATGAGGCAGAGCTTGGCCCGATAGAAGGTCAGACTCACACACACATCCCAGGCAAAGTTAAACTGTGCTGAGTGCTGTCACAGAACTGTGTGCATGATGCTTCTCTAAAGAAGAGGAAATTGGGAAGGCTGCTCCAAGGAGGTTACCTTGGTGGAAGGATGAATACCTGTTAAATGAATAGGACTGGGGATGGGTTAGGGAAAAGACCCAAGAATATGTATGAAAACAAGAAGAGGCAGTCAAAAATATCTGGGATTTAAAAAAAAACACCAAATAACCTTTAAATACCATTCACAGGGAACTAGTTATAAACGATAAAATAAGCTACACAGTGGAATACTACACAGATACAAAAAATGAATGCAATAGAATTAGATATGCTAATATAAGAAAATATCCAAGATACAGTATTTAAAAAAAAAAAAAAAAGCAAAGTACAGAGCCCTGTGAATTGTATAATCCCATTAGTGCTAAAGAAAAAAATAGGGCATGGGAGGTGAGAAGACTGTGGCTACACACACATTCATAAAACCTTCGCCTAAGTAAGAATACTTCTGGAAATAAAAATGAAATACACTGGAAAGAGTGATTGAGGATACGAGGCAAGAGAAAGAATGTCTTACAATGTGTTCTTTTCATACTGAGATGCTAATGTGTGCATATTAATTCTTTGTTTAAAAAATGGATTAAGTATTTTTAATTAATTTTTATTGGAGTATAGTTGATTTACAATGTTGTGTTAGTTTCTGTTGTACAACAAAGTAAATCAGCTATACATATACACATGCCCACCTTTTTTAGATTCTTTCTCCATCTAGCTCATTACAGAGAACTGAGTAGAGTGCCCTGTGCTATACAGTACGATCTTATTAATTATATATTTTATATATAGCAGTGAATATATATCAATCCCAAGCTCCCAATTTATCCCTCCTGTCTTCTTCCCTCTTGGTAACCATAAATTTGTTTTCTACATCTGTGACTCGAGTATTTTAAATGTATGCTGTTAGAGATCAAATAAAGGGAAAACAAATGCCATGTAACAAATTGTTCCTCCCTCTTAGAAAGTGTCCCAACACTAGGGGGCCCAAATAGAACCTTGACTACTGCCAGGCCAGATGATGCAGACAAGGGAATGGGGTGGATTCAAGTATTGATATTAGCTGGATGAGATGCCCTTCTTGGTACCAAAGCGCCAGGAGGCTCTCAGACTCCACACGTGAACATCTATACGCAGAGCTTGCATCACCGAATTCAATGAAAGGGGCCCATCATCAGTACTCCATGAAGTCACTGAGTCCATAACTTATTAAAATGTCTACATTCTGAAAGTCTGCAAGTAAATAATAAAGCTGCACTTAACCAAGATTTAAATAAATTTGTGTCAACAAACACACTATGGGTCAGAATCACTACTTGCAACACAGTCAGGCAGCATCTACTATAAATATTTTTTCTCGCATAGGCTACTCCTTGGTTCTGTTGAAAATGGCTTGCCCATTGCCCCTGACCACCTCCCTCCAGCCCAGGGGGCAGTCATCTTCTCCTTATGCTCACCAGGGCTGCACAGCCTTTGTGATATGATCATTTAGCTTTCTCAGGAAATTTCCTTTGAGCTCCTCATTGTTGGAAAAGAAATTTTCTCCACTGCCTGCAACTCACTGGTGGGTGTAATTCAAGGCATTATGCCTCAGGGCATAACATTAATAAAATTTGGAAACAATGAAGAAAACTGTGGGTTCCGAGTGAATCAGTATGTGATTAACAGCCCACATTAAAGTGAAGTCGCTCAGTAATGTCCGACTCTTTGGGACCCCGTGGACTGTAGCCTGCCAGGCTCCTCCGTCCATGGGATTTTCCAGGCAAGAGTACTGGAGTGAGGTGCCATTGCCTTCTCCAGGGAATCTTCCCGACCCAGGGATCGAACCCGGGTCTCCTGCATTGTAGGCAGACTCTACCATCTGAGCCACCAGGGAAGCCCCAGCAGCCCACATTATCAGATTTAAAATATGAACACGAGAGCGCCCTGTGGCTAACCTGCAAGGTTAAAGTACCAATCCCAGCACCCCATTCCCTGCCCTGGGCTGTGGCAGCAAATACTATCTCCAAAGGCGTTATATCAGTGTCATTAATTTACTGGTTGTATTTCCTGTCTATCGTGAACTTCGGTTTTTCAGAAAACTATAAATTGATGAATGTGAGATCACGGACTCAATGGACATGAATTTGAGCAAACTCCAGGAGATAGTGAAGGACAGGGAAGCCTGGTGTGCTGCAGTTCATGGAGTCACAAAAAGTCAGAAACAATTTAGCAGCTGAACAGCAACAATGTGGTAAAGTCCCTAATGCGGCATCAAGGGCGTGGGGGTTTCCTGAGTACATTTCATGATCAACGAAATGTTTCTTGAGCAACTACCATATACAACAGACATTCAGGGACACGTAGTGGATGTTTCATCAAAATAAGTCATTGTTCTATGTGATACTTCTCCAACTATGGGCTTCTCACACTTTCTACCCTAGTGGAAATACCTCCTATCTTTCAAGATTCTACTCCTCCTTCAAGGCACAGCTGAATCCTGCCTCTTTCAACAGTATCCCTGATTCCCTGATATCTTTCTCCTTTGAGACCCATAGTGCTTTGTATGCTCTTGAGAGTATATTCCATGAATGTCATGATATAATAGTTCCCTGTATTTATTCCTTATTCTCCTTCCCAGAGGGGAGGATCCTGATTGCTTCATCAGGATCTCTGCCCATGCAGTGCCCAGCACAGAGCCTTCGAAACATCAAGCTCTCAAAATTTTTCAAGTAAAGAAGAGAAATTATCGGACTTCCGTGGTGGTCCAGTGGTTAAGAATCCATCCATCAACGTGGGGGACAAAGCTTTGATCCCTGGCCCAGGAAGATCCCACGTGCTGTGGGGTGATTAAGCCCATGTGTTGCAACTGCTGAGCCTGCACTCAAGAACCCGTGCTCTGCAACACAGAAGCCACTCCTATGACAAGCCCGGGCACCACAACAGCGAGTAGCCCCTGCTCACTTCCCCACTAGACAAAGCCTTCCACAGCAACAAAAATAAATAGATAAATATAAAAAAAAATTAACTGTCAGAAAACTAAAAAAAAGAAAGAAATTACCATGAGATTTTTGTAGAGAACTGAATTGTGGCCCCCAAAATACATGTCTGCCTAGAACCTGGGAATGTGCTTATTTGGGAGAAGGGTCTTTGCAAATAAGTGAAGGATCTCAAGACAAAACCATCCTGCATTAACCACATGAGCCCTAATCTAACGACACAAATTCTTCTAACAGACAGAAATGAAGGCTGAGATGCAGAAGAGGAGGAGGCCCTGCGGAGGCCCCGTGAACACACAGGCCGGAGCTGGAGTGACGCTGAGACAAACCAAAGAATGCCTGGAGCCACCCAAGCTGAACGAGGCCAGGGAGCATCCTTTGCAAGAACTGTTTGGAGAGAATGTGACCCTGCCAACACCTTGATCTCTAACTTCTGTCTTAAAGAACTGAGAGAGAAACCATTTCTTTTGTTTTAAGACTCCAAGTTTCTGGTAATTTGCTACAACAGCAGTAGGAAGTGAATAGAGATAGAGTTTCTGGCTTTAAAGCAAATAGTTGGAGGGAAAACACTGGCAGACTTTACAGAAGGATATCCACACATAAAAAGACAACAGTAAAATCCAAGGTCACTAGGTGCCCAGGAGTTGCACAGATTTCAGATACGGGTATGCATTCATTCTGTAAAAATCAGTTCATCACCTGTTATGCTCCAGGCTCTGAGAACACAGCAGTGAGCAAGGTGGGACGGCTCCCAGCCTCACAGAGACTGGGAAGAAACTGCAAAACCCAACAGCCCCGCCAAGCCCAGGCGGGTAATAGAAAGCAATAACACAGTGTGACTGGATCTCTCCTTCAGTTGACCACTTATGATAAAACAGGGAAACAAATACTTCTTTACTTAAAAAAAAAAAAAAAAATAGCACAACTGTGATGATAAATTACAGCCACACTCAGGTTTCACTTGATGATATAGTAGGGGGAAGTGGGGGCTGTGGCAAACTAGAGACATACCCCCACTAAAGGACAACTTCCTCTCCAGTCCCAACTACTGTCATATGGAAATGGCAGCTCAGTGTTAGGATTCTTATTTTTAAGAGAAATCAGAAATCTAGGTTTCTGACTGCCTTGTCCTTTGAATGAAGGCTCAAACACTTAAAAAAATGACAAACTGGAAAATAGACTAGTGCACAGAATTAAGCCGTTATGCCTCTAGCACCTTTGGCTCAGATATTAAAGGAGTTCAAAAGAAGACTAGCTCTCTCTGAATTGTACCAATCAAAGAATGCACAGAACCTGGAAGACCTGAGATGAACCCTGAGAAGCAGGAATGTTCTTGACTAGGAGAGGGAGAATACTCCAGTCTAGGGGAGTTTCTCATTGAATGTGAAGCTACAATCAAAGATCATCAAGGTATTTCCAACCCCCAGCTGGGTCATAAAGATGGGGATGCATGGGAATGTTGCCAGATAAAGAAGACACAGATGTATAAAAGGTTAAAAAAAAAAAAGCTGTTAAGAGAAATAAAAGAGCCTTCCTCTTTAAACTCAATGCTTATGTAGATCAGGTGGAAGAGAAGAGGTTCCTGAATCTTTTCAAGCTCATACATATTCAGAGAAAAAAAAAAAAAAAAAACTCCTGATGATCATTTTATAGGAATTCTAAAATTCAGAGACATCTTGGAGAGAGAAGGAAAAAGAGGAGAGTGGTTGACAAAGCTAAAGATTATGTGTACATTCATTTATTTATAGTGTGGAGCATCCACTAAGAGCCAGGAGTTATTTTAGGAGCTGAGGATGGAGCCCTGAATAAAGTAGGCAAACCCGCATCTTAAGGGAGACTCTATTCCAGTGAAGGAAAACAGGTATCAAATAAACATAAATACATAATGTGTCACTTGTGCCAGCTATGGGACTCTCTGGGGAAGAGTTTCAGACAGAGGGAACAGCGAGTGCAAAGGTCCTGGGGTGAGACTGACAGCCGCGTGTTTAAGGAATCATGTAGGAGGCAGAATTCTCCTCCCTTCCCTGATTACCCCCATGACTATGCAATGGGTTGGCCAAAAATTTCGTTTGGGTTTTTCCATAACATCTTACTGAAAAAGCCAAATTAAACTTACGGCCAGCCTAGTATGTTAAAGTAATTCTGTCACTGACATTAAGATTACTAATCAAAAAAATTTACTAATCATTTGGCCTTCACTGAGGATTATCCAAGTGGACCTAAACTAATCATATGAATATTCCAGAAGCAGAGAGTTTTCTCTGGCTGGATGCAGGAGAGGGAGTCAGAGAGATTCAATGCATGACAAGGATCCAAGGTACACTTGCTGGCTTGGAGATGGAGAAAACCATGGGGCAAGGAATCTAGGTGGCCTCCAGGAGCTAAGAGCCTCTTCCCTGACAGCCAGCAAGGAAGCCAGGACCTCAGTCCTACAGCCACAAGGAATGGAATTCTGCCAGTAAGTGGAATGAATTCTGGAGTAAACTTTTCCCCAGGGCCCCCAGACAGAAGTCCAGCACACAAGCTGATTTTAGCCTAAGCTGAAAATGTGGTTGGGCCCACTTGTAGTTCTGATCTACAAAAGTGTGAACTAACAGCGCATGGCATGGGTGTTGGGGGTTTGAGGTGCTACCATTGTAGTAACTGATGATGCTGCAACAGAAATCCAACAGAAACAGCAAGGGCAGGAGCAGAGTTAGCAAACAGTACTGCTGAGAAGATGAAATCTGAGAGAGAGCCAGAGGCTAGAAAATCCAAAGCTTTGTGCACCTTGGTCAGTCCACTCCATTCCAGGCAAATAAGAGGCACAGGTTGGAGGGTTTAAACAGAGGAAACGTGACCTTGACTTGATCCTGAGAGTTCAGTACTGCTTGATGAACTGATACCCAGAGAATGAACTCCACTGATAGAGTTCCCCAGGAGCTCCAGAGGCACTGGTACATACTGGATTATAAAATATTCAGAAGAAGCCAGCAAAACAAATGGAGAACAGGCAGAGAGTTTGGGAGACGGAGCATATCAAAAACAGCATTTAAGATATGCCAGCAACTGAGAAGAGTGAATCCATCAAGAGAGATTACATGAGGCAGCCTGAAACGCAACCACGCTTCCCACTTTGCTCAGTTCCCAAGTGCACTGGAGAAAATGCTTTTGGTCCACACATTTCTCGAACAGACATATCTGTGCTGTATAGATTCAGCCTCAGGAATATCTCAAGCTTTCCCCTATGCCACTCTGGTAAAAGATTAATGTATGATTAAACCTGATGATTAGCCATGGCCAGGAATTTGACAGCTAATAGAGCTTAGGGGGAGGGCACCTTTTATTAGCAGTCGAGTGCCTTGCAGCAACTGCCTGCCAGAAGGAACTGGGGGACTGGAAAGATGACTAAGGAGCCCCGTGGTGGGAAAAATTAAACCATAGACCCACGAGATAATAACAGCAATAGAGAGACAGGCAAAGCTTCCCACGCACACGCACCAAGTCAGAAATACCTCAGGTATAATTAAACCCTTCTCCAAAATTTAGCACCTTTTTGTTAGAAGAATCTTTACTTGCAGTTCTCAGCATTCTGTTGCCTTGGCAGAAACCCTATCTCTTGACATTTGAGAGGTTTCTGTACCCTTTTTCAAAGAACAGCACTGGCAAGGATGCTTCTGAAAATATAGTTTGTAGCCATGGAGGACTTTACCATTGAGTGTGTATTCTCCCATCCCACCTGACCCCAGGCAGTCTGCTCATTCCCTCTACCTGCCTTCTCTGCTTTCGCACCCGCATTTCACCACAATCCTGGTACTGACCAGGCCTTCGGGACCTGATTGTAGCAGGGTGCCGTGAGGTCTTCCTGTCTCATGGAGCTTGGGCAGGATGCCTTTGTGTCCCCTATCAGGACTGGCTCCTGGGAAGCGTGGTTTCCTAAAGCAGGCTGAGCTTCCTCAATCTGGGGGTGGCGACTTATGCTGTCTTGACTTGTGTCTGATCAGTTTTATTCCCACTGCCAATTTACCCTGCATTTCTGTTCTTGGCTATATTTGCTTTCTCCTGGCTACCTGCTCTCCCTGTTCGAGATCCATGTGTCAGCTACAAACTGGCACGTGCCAAGAGCATTTGCCAGCAACTGAGCAACAACAAGGGCATTTGCCATCTGCCTCTGAGGAAACTGAACCCTGGGCTGCTGCAGCTGCTGACCTTCAACACCCACTGAGGGGAATTCAGGGTAGAGAGTGAGGCAACTCTGCTCCAGGGAAACTGGTGGAAGAGGTCTATAAAGAGTTAAATGTTTCCAGGAACCGATTTCATGATCCCAATGCTTGCATCTCTTCATAACTAGGAAAGCACTAAATCCCTTTCTGGTAACATCAGCTCCCCATGACTAGCAGAAAAACTTTTGTAAAGTAAATGCTTGATTGCATTGAACTCCACCCTCACCAAATTCTATTTTTCTTTTAATTGAAGGATAATTGCTTTATAGTATCTTGTGGTTGTCTGTCATACATCAACAAGAATCAGCCATGGGTACACCCATGTCCCCTTCCTCTTGAACCTCCTTCCCATCTCCCTCGCCATCCCACCCTTCTAGATAGTCACAGAGCCCCTGTTTGAGTTCCCTGAGTCATATAGTAAATGCTCATATACTGACCTTTGCCACTACCTCTTTGGAGCAGTTTATCAGAGCTATTGTGGTGCTGTCTCCCAGGCTGCAGTGTTCATTTAGCCCTAAATAAAACTGAACTCGCAACTCTTACATTGTGCATCTTTTTAGTTGACATACATTGGGTCAGAGCCTAATGCTATTGGAATCAACTGTAACTGGGAATTCTCTAAATTACAAAAACTCACCTTTCGATCACAAAGGGGGATTGTGATGATTTGGAAGATAACACCTATAAGCATCGCGCAGGTGGTTGGCACATGATACTGGCTCAATAAACCTGAACTGTGTTTAGCAGGAAAGCTGGTAAAGGGGTGAAAAACATAAGGATGAAACTCAGAGACAGTGTCCCGGGAGAAGAGGAACCTTAGGCTGTGCAAACAGAATCTCAGAATCCTACTTACGTGCATGGGGCTGTCCTGGCGGCTCATTGGTAAAGAATCTACCTGCAGTGCAGGAGACACAGGTTCAGTCCCTGGGTTGGGACGATTCCCTGGACGTGGCAGCCCACTCCAGGATTCTTGCCTGGAAAGTCCCATGGACAGAGGAGTCCGGTGGGCTACAGTCCACTGGGTCACTGAAGAGCTGGACAAGACTTAATGACTAAACAACTTTCATGCAGAAGGCCATGTGTAGTAGACCCAGTTTCATGAGCATGGGTTCAGTCCTATAGCCACAGATACAGAGATTGTGGCCCTTGGGAGTTTACTTAAAGCCGTACGAGGGTGAGCATTCTGTGTTTGAAAATTCTAGGGATGGAAAACTCACTTGAATCCTGTTGCAGCGTTCTGTGTGACAGTGAATGCAATTACAATGTCTTTATTCAGTGACTATGTATTGAGCGTGCCCATGTGGTAGATGCACAAGGCAATAGGGAGATAAGCAGTTACTATGCACCCACCATAGAGAAGTCGCTACAGCCGAAAGGATGGTGTGAGTAACTGGAAGGTGTCTTTCAGATGCAGTGATCCCAGAAGGTCTTCTTGAGAAGGCAACATGTGAATGGAGATTTGAGGCAAATGGGAATTTATCAAGCAACAACAGGACCTCCCTGGTGGTCCAGTGGCTGAGACTCCACACTGCCAGTGGGGGGGGGTCAGGTTTGATCCCTGGTCAGGAAACCAGACCCCATATGGCTCAAGTAAAGATCCCACATGCTGCCACAAAGACTGAAGGTCCCACATGGCACAATTAAGACCCAGTACAGTCAAATAAATATTTGTTTAAAAAAAAAAAAAGCACCGGATGGGAGTAAGGGAGAAGGAAGATCTCAGATGGGAAAATGGTAGTAATTTTTACTGTGTTCTGAGTTGCTATACGCCAGCCCCAGACATGTCACTGCATGTGACCCCGAAACTCTGAAAGAAAGGCACATTTTTCTCTCGAGGAGATAACTGAGGCTCCAAGAGTTCAAGTACATCACCCAAGGCAAGTGGCGGCACCGACTAATACTGTAGCACATCAACATCTAGCTCTGATGCACAGCCTGGTTTTGGAAACCCTGGTCCAGAGCAAGGCATGGGCCAGACTAGTAAGAACAAAAAGATGAGGCTTCCGGGCCAGGGGGAAGGCCAGAGGCCACCATGATTGATTTCAAATAATTTTCTTAGAGAGAAGCAATGATAGACATCATGTTCCAAATGATGGCTTTGTGCCAGATATCATGCTAAGCCTTCCATAAGCACCATTTATGGTCTCCTCCCAACACCGCTTAAGAGGAAGCACTGTACTCCCTGCTATGTGGATGAACAAAGGGAGGTGACACCCCCCTCCCTGACTTCTCCCCTTCGCCCTCTGCACCATATCCCACACAGACCCAAGCAGAAGCCAAGATTTCAACCTGGAAATAGGGACTGCAGAGGTGAGGGATATGGTGGAACTTTCAACCATGTCATATGAGCACTGAATTAAAACTAGGTTAACCTGGAGAAGTTGTTTTTCTGGAATTCTCTCACTTTTTCAATGATCTAACAGATGTTGGCAATTTGATCTGTGGTACTTTTGCCTTTTCTAAATCCAGCTTGAACATCTGGAAGTTCATGGTTACGTGCTATTGAAGCCTGGCTTAGAGAATCTTGAGCATTACTTTGCTAGCATGTGAGGTGAGTGCAATTGTGCGGTAGTTTGAACATTCTTTACCATTGCCTTTCTTTGGAATTGGAATGAAAACTGACTTTCTCCAGTCCTGTGGCCGCTTCTGAGTTTTCCAAACTTGCTGGCATATTGAATGTAGCACTTTTAACAGCATCCTCTTTTAGGATTTGAAAGAACTCAACTGGAATTCCATCACTTCCACTATCTTTGTTTGTAGTGATGCTTCCTAAAGCCCATTTGACTTCACATTCCAGGATGTCTGGCTCTAGTTAAGTGATCACACCACTGTGGTTATCTGGGTCATGAAGATCTTTTTTGTATAGTTCTTCTATGTATTCTTGCCACCTCTTCTTAATGTCTTCTGTCAAAGCCTTTGACTGTGTGGATCACAACAAACTGTGGAAAATTCTTAAAGAGATGGGAATACAGACCACCTGACCTGCTTCCTGAGAAATCTGTATGCAGGTCAAGAAGCAACAGTTAGAATTGGACATGGAACAACAGACTGATTCCAAATCGGGAAAGGAGTATGTCAAGGCTGCTTATTTAACTTCTATGCAGAGTACATCATGAGAAACGCTGGACTGGAAGAAACACAAGCTGGAATCAAGATTGCCAGGAGAAATATCAATAACCTCAGATAGGCAGATGACACCACCCTTATGGCAGAAAGCAAAGAAGTACTAAAGAGCCTCTTGATGAAAGTGAAAGAGGGGAGTGAAAAAGTTGGCTTAAAACTCAACATTAAGAAAACTAAAATCAAGGCATTTGATCCCATCACTTCATGGAAAATAGATGGAGAAACAATGGAAACAGTGACAGACTTTATTTTGGGGGGGCTCCAAAATAACTGCAGATGGTGACTGCAGTCATGAAATTAAAAGGTGCTTGCTCCTTGGAAGAAAAGTTATTACCAACCTAGATAGCATTTTAAAAAGCAGAGACATTACTTTGCTGACAAAGGTCTGTCTAGTCAAAGCTATGGTTTTTCCACTAGTTATGTATGGATGTGAGAGTTGGACTGTGAAGAAAGCTGAGCGCCGAAGAATTGATGTTTTTGAACTGTGGTGTTGGAGAAGACGCTTGAGAGTCCTTTGGACTGTAAGGAGATACAACCAGTCCATCCTAAAGGAAATCAGGCCTGAATATTCATTGGAAGGACTGATGCTGAAGCTGAAACTCCAATACTTTGACCACCTGATGCAAAAAACTGACACATTTGAAAAGACCCTGATGCTGGGAAAGATTGAAGGCAGGAAGAGAAGAGGCCAAAAGAAGATGAGGTGGTTGGATGGCATCACTGACTCAATGGACGTGAGTTTGAGCAAGCTCCAGGAGTTGGTGATGGACAGGGAAGCCTGGCGTGCTGCAGTCCATGGGGTCACAAAGAGTCGGACATGACTGAGTGACCGAAGTGAACTGAACCTGGAAAAAGAAGAATGCAAGAGATACCCACGTCGGGGATACAAAAGTCTTTCTCTTATGGAAGCTGGACTTGATTTGTTGACCCCAAAATTCAGAACTCAAGTCAATGGGTGCACTGGAGGTTCCAGTGCGCCATCCAGCTCCCCTTACCAGACCCCTCTTCTCACGCTCAGGTGGGTGGGACCATTGGCTGCCAGGGTCTCACGGTAGCACCCTTTTGGGGACAATACGCACTGCCGATGGTCCCACAAAGCCACTGAGTGTATGCTCTGTCCCAGCCACACAGTTTGGACCCAAGTTTTTTTTTTTATTTTTCATTGGAGGATAATTGCTTTACAATTTTGTATTGGTTTCTGCCATACATCGACATCAATCAGCCATAGGTATACATATGTCCCCACCCTCTTGAAGTTCACTCCCACCTCCCACCCCATCTCACCCCCTAGGTCATCACAGAGCACCTGTTTGAGCTCCGTGCCTCATTCAGCAAATTCCCACTGGCTGTTTTACATATGGTAGTGTGTATGTTTCCATGCTACTCTCTTCATTCATCCCACCCTCTCCTTCCCCCACTGTGTTCACAGTCTTCTCTTGGTCTACATCTTCTTTCTTGTCCAGCTGGACACCAGTTTTCACATACATAATGACCATCGTAAATCCAGCCCCGTCCCCCCGCCAACCCGCCACCCCACACACAGTTCACTTTAATCAGAACTAACAGTGTAAAAGACTGCAACTTAGAGATAAACAAATGCCCTAATATCCTGATTTTCTCCAGCAGATAGACACAAAACCCAAAACAGGACACACCAAATATAGCACCTGGGAAATAACAGATCTGGAGTTTCTCCCTTTTGGTAATATTTTTACATCCCTGAGGCTTTCCTTCACTTGGATAATTTACAGGTCAATGGTTTCCTTTCTCTTCACACACCTCATGTTTGCCTCCTCCCTTTAATCAGGGAAAGATGGAGGCAAAAGCAAAGATGTCTGGCTACAGCAAAAAGCAGTGGTGAAAAGCACTAGACCAAGATCAAATATTTATGGTGCGGCAAAGTAGCTGATTGTGATATCAAAGGATAATAAATCATTTTTTAAAAGGGAGAAAAAGCAGTCAATGTGAACAGTATAATTTGCCTTTCATCAGGTGCTGATTTTTTTCTGGTGTTCATCTAACAATGATTGTTTCTGACTTTCTTTTGTCTCGTTCAAAAATATATTTCATGTCCCTGCACTAAGGCAGTCAGATGTGCAGTGTTTTAAACGAGGTTTTGTGAAGGAGACATCGAATTTCATATTTTATACCCTGTGAAAAGGAACACATGTAGTTCTCTGTAGCCCCTGTCTCTTGTTCAGTGGTTCCTGCTGTTGTTACATGATTAAGAAATTGATTGAACTCAGAGACCAGAGCACTTCAAAGAACAGCCATGTTCAAATTACAGATTTCAGCAAATGAGACTTATGCAAAATTAACAGTAGTCAAATAGCCAGTATTTCTCATCTGTAGCTCCCACTACCCCCTCTACTAAGCCCAAGTGGGCAGCAGGTAATAAATGTAGGTAACAAAAGAAATGTAGAGAACAGGTAATGTAGATAACAAAAGAAAAATGATAATGAATAATCTGACATCTCTGCCGTCAATGTTTTCTAAAAATCTGCTCTTTCAGTATTTTAAACAGTACCACCATCTTGTTACATTTTTAAAAAATTTTATCACTTCAATTATAAATTCTTCAACAAGGTCATACTTAGAAAATAAATTGCCTGAAGGGTTATCATCAGACTGTTAATTTCCAGTGAAAATAACCTGATTCTTACAGAAAGCTTAGTACATGTGGAATTTGGTTTTCCTGATTTTTAAAAATGTATTTATAAAAGCTTTGCTGCTGCTGCTAAGTCGCTTCAGTCATGTCCGACTCTGTGCGACCCCATAGACGGCAGCCCACCAGGCTCCGCTGTCCCTGGGATTCTCCAGGCAAGAACACTGGAGTGGGTCACCATTTCCTTCTCCAATGCATGAAAGTGAAAAGTGAAAGTGAAGTCGCTCAGTCGTGTCCGACTGTTAGTGACCCCATGGACGGCAGCCCCAGACTCCTCCATCCATGGGATTTTCCAGGCAAGAGTACTGGAGTGGGGTGCCATTGCCTTATCCATAGAAAAGCTTTATGAAGATTTAATTCACACACCACACAATTCATCCATTTTAAGTATACGAGTCAATGATTTTTATTATATTCAGAGTTGATTTCTTTTTTTTTTTTTTTTTTTTTAGTAATCTGTCTTGAGTAATTCTGTTGTTTTTTAATTGGTCTTTTTGGAGAGACTACCCTAAAGAATTTTTAACCTCATGAACTCTGAACTCAAAGAATCAAATATTGCTTTTCTCCCACCTTGTGGCTTCTTTGTAAACTTTTATTATTACTTTTGGAAGAATTCTGAAGCCCTCTATGCCTAATGTCAGTACAGAAGTAGTTTAATTAGATTATGAAGAAAAGAAGACATCTTCACTCTGAAAAGCATAGCTGGGCTTTGCTACCAGAAAATAAAATTTTTGTTTCCCTCAGTTTCCCTTACAGATATTTCTGAGCTCAGCTCATTGCAGGCTGATCTCTGTGACTTCACATTTGCTCAAGGCAGGTGATTTACTAGCAGTAGCACCAACATAAATTAATAAAGGGAAAATCTTTATAAAATATCAATGAACCATGGTTCACTTTACACACTGTGCTGCCTATTATGTGTGTGTGTGTGATTTGCATACACATATCACATACACATTCAGTCATTCAAAGCATGGCTCATAAGTCTGATTGTGTTATGGTTTAACATGAACACTTACTGTTAATTCAATTCCTATACATCATTCCTTCTCACTCTAGGCTTCCTGCACCTCTTAGAGGGGTGGTATCCATGAACCTGTGTTTTAAACAAACTTTCCGGGTAACTCTGATGGCCCAACACTGGGAAATCAAGGATCCTCTGCCACATACTGAAGACAAGATATTCATAGCAAGCAGTGAATGGCTTCATGGCTGATACTCAGGGAGACTGATGTGCTGGAGTTGAATCCCAAACTGCTATTGTCTGAATGTTTGTTTCCTACCAAAACTCATATGTTGAGATCCTAACTCTGAAGGCAATGGTATTAGGAGGTGGAGTCTTTGGTTGTCAGTCAGGACATGAGGGTGGGGCCCTCACGAATGGGATTAGTGCCCTTACAAGAGAATCCAGAGAGGCCCCTCATTGCTTCCACTATGTGAGAATGCAGTGAGAAGGCACCACCTATGGACCAGGAAGAGAACTGCCACCTGAACCCAACCACGCTGGTACCTGGTCTCAGATTTCCAGCTGCCAGACCTGTGAGAAATAAGTTTCTGTTGTTTATGTGCCATCCAACTGTGGTAATTTGTGATAGCAACCCCCAAAAACTAAGACAACAACACAACCTCAGGAAACTCAGAGCACCAACAGGTAACATGGACACCTGTCCAATTCACACTGGAAGCTGTCACCCCTCTTTTAGCCTGGCCCTCTGCCACTGGACTTCTAAGAGAGATGAAGAAGTGCATTTGTCAAAGACAACCTGTGACTCTCCAACCTGGAAACCAGGCAGGCTTGCAGGTTCTTCAACCATAGAGCAGAATTGATGCTGATGGCTTTGGAGGCTGGGTCATCACAGGTGAGGGTGCCTCTGCCCCAGGTCTAACTACCCCGAGGCTCCCATGCTTTGAGGAAGCCACACCAGTTCCAGGCATCACACATGTGCAGGAATAAGCCTTCGACAGAGTCCAGGCCCTGCAGTTCCATCACCACCAAACTTTGATTCTTCCCAACTGAGATTCCGACATCCTGGAACACCAACGTGCCATAAAAAGGGGACTATACCTTGTCTGCTTTCCTGGCCCACAGAATCCATGGGTATAAATCACTATGTATAACAGCAATTTATTACACATCAGAGGGCCCGGAGCAAGGGAACAGAATACCAAGTGACCTATGAACATGATGAGAGCAGACAAATTCTATCAAAGCCTGGAGAACAGGGTGTTGTCAGCCAGGCCAAGCACATTGTCCTAAAATCACCAGATTTGGGCTGCTTTCCTCTCTGGTCTAAACAGTACTTCAAGCCCATGGGATCACTCCCAGACAGAACTGCAGGACAGAAAGAATCAGCAAGCAGCAATAATGGCTTTGCTCTCTCGTGTTGGCTGCCAGAAGCCCTGTGAAGGTATATCTGGATATGCCCTGCTCCGTGGGGAGAGTATGGTTTCCTCAGTGGTCTGAACATCAACAGACCCCAGGGCTTGCTGACCCCACACAGCAAGGAATGGGACAGGAATTCTTGCAGGCACAAAGGGTAACCTGATGCCTTTTACTGTTTTCCCCTGGGAAGAAATTGTGAGGCTGTGGTGCTACCCAGGCACTGCTCTCTGGGGCCTTTTGGGGGGATATAAAGCACAAGCTTCTTCCTAATATGTATAGTAACACACTACCAATAGTCCTACCAATGAATATTCAAGGTTGATTTCCTTTAGAATTGACTACCATCATTTAACCCCTGCCAGATGGACTGGGATAAACCATTCCTCCTTAACAGCCCCCCAAATAGCAAGACTGTTCCCCTCTTTGACAGAAGGAAACAGCTGTAAACAATTTTCTACCCCTGTTCTGAGAACTGAGTATTGATCTTCCTCCCTCTCGGATAAAATACCTGTCCCTAATCTTCCCTGGTGGCTCAGCACTAAAGAATCAGCCTGCCGATGCAGAGACTCAAGTTCGATCCCTGGGTTGGGAAGATCTCCAGAAGGAAATGGCAATGCACTCCAGTATCCTTCCCAGGAAAACCCCATGGACGTAGGAGCCCGGCAGCTGTCGTCC
The DNA here is from genome assembly GCA_006410935.1 of Redunca redunca. Taxonomy (NCBI): domain Eukaryota; kingdom Metazoa; phylum Chordata; class Mammalia; order Artiodactyla; family Bovidae; genus Redunca; species Redunca redunca. The sequence goes on along the minus strand of SJYQ01000103.1, from coordinate 39,593 downwards.
ATAGGGCTGCAAAGGGGTCGGACACAATTCAGCGACTAACCAGCAGCAACAATCTAAGGACAGCAACTATGTTTTTTGAGTTTCTGATCTATTCTCTCCCCTGCTGGGTCTGTTGAAATCACAGGGAAAGAATTCTGGGGTACGTTAATGATGTCTGAAAGGGATGGGAGAACAAAGACATAGACCACTGATTTGCTATCCTGCATCTATTTTAAAACAGGATTACTACAAAAATCATCACATAAGTCAGTCATACATGAGAAGGGAAAATGTAAACAAATGCTTATTTTTAATATCGTTCTTTTTACACCACCAACACTCAAGGAAAGAAAAAAATGTGCAAACTGAGTCATTTTAGTACACTCCCAGATCCTGCTACTGATTCTAGTGGGATTAGAGTTAATAAACCTCTGAGATGGAAGATTGAGTTGAAGTTGCTGGCAATCCCACTTCATATCATTACAGATAATATGTACTCACCAAAAGTAACTTTCTTACTCTTCTGACATCTTTTATCTAATTCAGAAATAGGCAGTTCTAGCCCTGAGACATGTATGCTGCATGCCAATACATTCAGAAGCTGGGCAAACCCCTCAGTGCTGGTTGTGCATGAAATAGGACCTGTGCTTGGCTCTGCTCTGTTTTAAGGGCATGTGCAGGTCAAGAACAGCCTAGAATTGCAGACCTCAGCCCCTGAGCACTCGGTCTTCAGAATGAGCAACAGACTGGCCGTGCTTTAGGCAAGGAACTTCAGGAGCCCTGGGTGTTGTGTATGCGTGCTTCCTCACTCATGCGTGTGTGCATGCTGTCACCCAGTCGTGTCCAACTCTTTGTGACCCATGGCTGTAGCCCACCAAGGTTCCTCTGTACATGGGATTCTCCAGGCAAGAGTACTGGAGTGGGTTGCTGTTTCCCCCTCCAAGAGATCTTCCTGACCCAGGGATCGAACCTGGGTCTCTTGCACCGCCAGCAGATTCTTTACCATCTGAGCTACCAGGGAAGCTCTTGACCTGGATGCTAGATGAGTGCTTTCCAGCAACACTTTCTGTGGCAATGACGTTCTATAATCTGCCTATCAAATAAGATACCCCCATGTGCTTACGGAGCACTCATTGTGTGGCTAACGCCACTGAGAAATATTAATACATTAAAATTTATTAATATAAATTTAAGTAGCCACAGTATGAGTTTGATCTAGTGATTTAATTTCTCCAGCCCTCAGTTTTACAGACCTCCCAAATCCATCTACTTCTCTCCATCTCTCTGCCAGCCCTCTCCTCCTCTAATGCAAACTATTCTGGCTGTTCCTACCCAAGATAGACACTATGGCCTTCTTACCAAGTTCAAGCTCACTCTGCTTGCTGTACAACAGGCCAATGACTCTTAGAGAAGAGGTGTTGAGGCAAGGAAAGTGACTTTATTCAGAAAGCCAGCTGACCAAGAAGATGATGGGCTAGTGTCTGAAAATAATCACTGGAATCTGGATGCCAGATTCTTTTACAGATCAGAGATGGGGGAGGGATGAGGGGTGCAGAGAAAGCAGGGTAAAAAGGCCATCAGTCCTGTAAACATCTAGAATGGCAAGCCTCAGGCAGGAGATGTGTTAATTTCTTCCTTCCTGCCATCCACAGGTGGACAGGGTTCTGAACAAAGGCACTTGAGTTTAACAGGCAAGAGGGCAGGATTCTCTGAGGCAAACCATTCTGTATGATTATAATAACAAAAGCAACGAAAAGCAAGTCAAAGAAACTGTTCCAACATAGAGTCTGAATTGGTTTCCTCCCTGCCACAACAGCGTAATTAATCTCCTTGCTGACCGCGGATGGTGAGCACTAATAAAAATAAAAATTGAACTAAAAAATATCTGTCAATGGCTTCTCAATGCTTTCCAAATGAAGCACAATCATCAAATTGGCCAGCTGATAAAGTCCTATGTGGTTTGCTCTGTCCTACTTTCCCAACCAGAATCTCATGTTGAGGCCCTTTTCATCTGGGTTTCAGCCAATCTGACCTTTTTCCCTTAAAACTCTATGCTCCTGCCTGCCCGAGCTTTGGTACATTCTTCCTTTCCCATTCCTTGCCCTCCCTCACCTTCCCCCCCGCCCTCGCTCTCTGCCATATTCACCCTTGCGTATCCTTTAAAACTCAATTCAAGCAGTACTTCTCCAGGAAAGCCTCCGAGACTTTGGTTTCAGCCATGCCCAGACATCTGGGATCTTAGTTCCTCTACGAGGGATGGAACCCAGGCTCTTGGCAGTGACAGCGCAGAGTCCTAACCACTAGACTACCAGGAAAATCCCCAGGAAGGACTTTTTTAAACTTCTGAAAAGAACCCAAGCAACACATACTCAGCAAGGTGATAGCAGGAGGCACTGCGGCACCCGCCCAGCCCAGCTCTCCCCTCCCTGGGAGGGGCCCCCCTTCCCTGCCGCCCTGCCCCTCCCCACCACCTCACCCCTGGGAATGTTGGCTGCTAGGGGCGCACAGCTGCCCTTTTTCAGATAATTGACCTCAGGTGGTAGGAATTAGCTAATAGAAGGAGGCCCTCAGAAAAGAGGCTGCTATCTACATAATAAGCACTAGCTATCATGAATACTATCATGATAAAATTCTATCATGAATACTTCATGGAAACAAAACCACCAACAGGGCAAAATGGTTCCTGGAGGCAAAAGAAAAAAATCTTATTTTTATGCATAAAACACAGCTATATCTACAGTACATTAACAGGTATCTAGTCTATCTGTGGCGTTAAAATTTGATTGTGGGGGGTTGGAGAGGATTAGGGAAAATNGGTGGGTAGGGAGGGAGGGGTCGTGGGAGGAAGTGGCAGGGAGGGCGGTGGCAATAATGCAAAAAAAAAAAAAAGTTGAAGAATGCTGCCCTAGATGGATGTTAACTATGGTGGTGATGATGTTTACTTGCTAATTCATGTCTGACTCTGCAACCCCATGGACTGCAGACCTCCAGGCTCCTGTCCATGGGATTTCCCAGGCAAGAATACTGGAGTGGGTTGCCATTTCCTTCTCCAGGCGATCTTCCTGACCCAGGGATTGAACCTGCATCTTCTACATTGCAGGTGGATTCTTTACCACTGAGCTACCTGGGAAGCCAACTATGGTACCTATGGGTTCCAAGTGGCCTCTTCTGTAGCTCTGGCAGATTCCAGTCTAAGGACTGGTCAGTCCAGACTGCTCTTCCAGCACCCCCACAGCAGAAGGCAATGCTTCCAGCCTCCTCTTGTTAGCAGCTTATTTACACTTGGACAAGCCTGGTGATTCTTTTCCCCTACCTCCCTCACCCATGCTTTGCATATTATTAAAATCAAATCATCTTGATGTCTGGGCTGAGAGACTTTTACTTCTTTCCTCATTGAAATCTATTTTGAAACTGATGGATGTATGAAGAACATATGCAATGTAGATTAGCCTAGAATGACTGATTTTTTCATAATTCTGAGAAAAAGAGAAATTATTGCCCTTAGAAGGTGTCATCTATCTGCATACAATTTGGGTTAGAAAGAAACGTCCTTATCAGGATGTTATTATATAGCTCTCAACCCAGCACCAGGAAACAGGGTAATTTGAGACAATGAATATCATCAATGCCATGAATTCCACGTAATTGTATTTCATTGAGAAAAAGAAGAATGTGTCTCCTTGTGTGTCTTCGGGTGGGGAGAGGCAGGGAAGAGAGAAAGACTGCACTGTACCATCTGGACTGTCAGAATAGAGATGAAAAATAGCATAGCCACTCACCCGGCCACTGGGAATGCAGTCACATGTTCAGAAATGCAAAATATGAACACAATTAAGCTAAGGTAATAAGAAATCAGCCTGACAACAAATTATTCTCTGCAACCCAGCCTGCCCTGACTGAGCTCCTACTATGGGCCAAGGGCTGTGGCAGCTGCCCGGTAAATTCACTGCCCTGGTTGAATTCCTTCCACCAGTCCTCATAACAGAAGACGTCGAGACGCAACCAGCCTGCAAGTAAGTGACAGAGCCAGGATTTGAACCCTGTCTCCCAAGTTTGATATTGTGACTCAAGGGACTGGAAGAGGCTCTAGCTGAATAAGTAAAGCACTGGCTCGTCAAGCTGAAAAGTCTAGGGGTAAATGCTTCGGGCATGGCAGGATCTAACCACAATGATCAGGCTGAAACGACATGATCAGGATACTCGATGCCTCTCAGCTCCACTTCCTGTGTGGGCTTTTTTCTCAGGATAGTTCATCCTGTGTGGCAGCCTCTGAAAACCCCAAGCCTAGAATCTCACAGCTCAGTAACTTCAGTAATTATTAAAAGTGATTTTTACATTTCTTTCTCTCTGCACTCGTTTCTAGGAAAAGCCTCAAGACCCAGACCCAGTCTCCTCAGGGCAGCTTGGAACCTGTTGCTGAAGCCATCACTGTTGGGGCGGGGGGCGGGGGGTGGGGTGGGTAGGACAGGAAGATGAATGCTCTGATTGGCCTGACTTTGGTCATGTACCCACCCAACCCCCAAACTGTGGGTGAAGAAAGTGGAATCTTTTAAAATGTGTAGCAATGCAGATCAAGATGTCCTTCCCAGAACAAGGATTAAGAGGGCAGCAACGCACAGTCCTCACCTCCCCGACTCAAAATTCTATCCTCTTAGCCTACGCTTAAAGCTCCTGCCATGCACTAACACTATAGTGTTAATTGGCTTATTTCTGCAAAAGCACATTCTTGTCAGCATATCCTCGGTACCCAGAAGAGCACCTGGTACATAAGAGCTGTGGAATATTTGCTCAGTAAAAGAATGAATGAATCAGAAACACCAAACCTGCCTCTCAACTAAAGGGTTTATGTGATGGAGCCTCTTCAACGGGAGACTAAATGATCAGCACCCCCACTAAATGCTTAACAAATGCTCAGCACCTGTGCACCCAGGCAAGCAGAGAACAAGCCCCCACTCCCATGCCTCCAGCAGGGAGCAGAGGGATGGGAACACCTGCCCCAGAGGGTTGGGAGGAAGCCCCAGAGGCCACCACTACCCGCCCCCCCCCACCCCGCCAGGAGGGGGACCTGGCACTCACTGCACAATCCCTGAGGCTTCATCATTGACCAGAGACATATTGTTACTTGAACATTTTTGACCAGAGATGGATCAATATGTTCTTAGAGAATGATATAATTAACATCACTCTGCAAAGTTGTTAAACCTTAAAACTGATCAAGCCATTATATGAAACTTTCCATTGTCATTATCATTCACATTTTGATCTGTTATGCTTTTGTTACAACCTTGTATATTTTATACACATGTTTATTACCATAAAATTTTCAAAAATGGCACATCACAAAATTTCTCATTTCTAAAGGAGCCCCTCCCCCCCGACATGAAGATCCACTTTGTCAACTGCCAGGTAAAATAAATGAAAATATTCTAGAGGAAATAATAACCACAGAACTTTAGAAAAAAGTGCTGCCCATAAGTGTAGCCTGCTCTTCCACAGACTGGGAAAGCACAGTGAAACATGGTGTATTTGTAATAGCCTGTTCTGCAGACAGGTGCCTGCTATACAGCCTGCTGCTACGTCACTTCAGTCGTGTCCGACTCTGTGCGACCCCACCAGGCTCCTTCGTCCCCGGGATTCTCCAGGCAAGAACACTGGAGTGGGCTGCCATTTCCCTCTCCAATGCATGAAAGTGAAAAGTGACAGCAAAGTCACCCAGTCGTGTCCGACTCTCAGTGACCCCATGGACTGCAGCCCACCAGGCTCCTCCGTCTATGGGATTCTCCAGGCAAGAGTACTGGAGTGGGGTGCCATTTACAGCCTATCACCCTCTAACAAAACACTGGATGCTTTAGTAAGACATACAGCGACTCAAATGAACGCATTAGGTGCAAAAAAGTTGTTGATATTTATTCAAACGCGGTGTTTCCATAATCACTGACATAACAAATCGCCAGCCACAGGCATGGTGGTGCCTGTGATAGTTTTGATTAAAAAAAAAAATCCCCTGGTCAGCAATGTGTAAAAGCACAGACTGCGGAATCCACCCCCAGGAGATCCTATTCCATAAATCCTCGGGGAGGCCCAAGAATTGGCACTCCGTAAGTTCCCAGGTGCTACTGCTTCTTCAGGAACCAGTTTGAGAACCGAGCTTTTCTGCAGCGAAATGTTAGTGCTAATATTAATAGTATTTCCAGTGTTCTACTGAGTGCCCCAGGGGTTCACGGGGCGGTATAGCAGGGAGTTGGCTAGAAAAGACAAATTTGCTCATTTTAATCAGTCCCTAAAAGGAAGCCTAAGATGCAGGAGAAGCTTGCTCTCCCGCAGAGATGCCCACACTCGTAGCTGACTTCTAGACTCATTCTCAAACTGTGGTCCTCTGACCACTGACCTCATGAGCCCCCGAAGATGACGGTCTAAAAGTAGCTTCCGAGTCAGGAATATGTTTAGGAATCATACCAGGAGATATTTTTAAGGTGCACAGAAAGAGACTTACTGTGAGGGATTGGCCTCACCTGGTTATGGAAGCGGAGACATCACAGGACCTGTCAGCCAAAAGACAGGTGCGGGAGGCTGGTGGGGTAGCTCCAGTCCAAGTTCTAAGGCCTGAGAACCAGGGCAGCCAGTGGTGTACGTCCCTGAAGATGACTTATAAAACCCAAGAAACAGCAGCACTAAAGTCCAAGGCAGAGAAAGATGGATGACTTTACCCTGCAGAGAGCGAATTTTGTTTCTCTGCCCTTTTATGCTAATCGGGCCTGCTGTGGAATGGATGACACCTGCCCATATTGGTGAGGGTGACCTGGATGGCTCAGCCAGGTACCAGGGCTGGAGGTGACAGGAGGACCCATGGTCCAGCCATGCTTTCCTGAGGGACAACCCCACAGAGGCCTGACCCAGCATCTCCAAATTCAACAGGTTCTTATTTAAATAGGAGACCCACTGCATCAAGGACTGCTGGGTGGTACTTGAATGTAACTAGTCAGTAACAAGAATTCCCTGAGTTCTCTTAGAATCAGGCCCTATAACCATAGAAACAGCTGATACACGCAAGAGCGGAAGAAAGGAAAGGACTTGTTAAGCAGAGGCATCCACAGCATGCCAGGCCCTTTACACACACAATTGCTTGAATCCCTGCCAGACCCCCTTTTACAGATCTGAAGATACTAAGGGTCAGAGACGTTTACTAACAATAGCTAGCCCAGCTAATAAGAAGCCAGAATCAAACCCACCGTATTGATTCCAAATACTGCCCTCTGTCTGCCATGTGAGATAATGGAAACAAGGCAGGCAGTAACAAGCAGGAGGCTCAAGGACTCAGAAGCTTCTAGCATCCAGAGTGAAGACTGTTGGTGAGAGACTGTGAAGAGGGACAGACAGAGGAAGTGGCGGTCTGGGAAACTCCCTGGACACTGAGACCCACCCCCCTCCCAAGCTTTCCGCAGAACAACACACCTGCCCAATTTCATATCAAGCTGAGAGCAACTCCACGAGATGAAAGTCAAACCACCCATCTGAACCCTGAGGAAGGCCTGGGGTGGGAGTTTCCACGGTTCCGAGGTACTTCCCCTTGTTCTGACGTGTCGTCCCCTGACTCTGACTCATGGTGTTTCCCCAGTTTCACTGTCTGGAAAACAGCAACCCCAAGACAGGTAGCCCTGTGAGTCTTAACTGAATGATATATATGAAAAAGCTTGATCCTGAGAGGAAGCCCTACAGAGATGCCCAGTGTCATCACTGCCATTCATATGTCAATGAGCAGTGCAGGCCAAGAATTTGATATAAGCTTCCCAAAGACCGTGAAATTACATTTTTGCACACTGTGTTTAAAACATGCCAAACACTATTTTTTTTTCTGTACCACTGGTGGCTAAGACTGTATATTTTTAAGACACCATAAGGAAAAGTGAAGCAAGAGTGGTCTCTTGTGGAAGTAAACAGTATGTACAACAATTTATAGAACGTGAATCACAGGGGGTGGTGTTTCAGAAGCGAATTGGTGGGAAATGGCCAATTTTCAGAGCGGGTGGTTTTTGAAGGTGCAGGCCTGAAATCTGAGCCTACTTGGGATTCTTTCCTTGGGGCCATGAAAATTTGGTTCCTTCTGTTGGCAGCCAGCCTTCCCCCTCCACACCCCTCCATCAGCCAGGTGAGTCTGAAGCAGATGTTCCGGAGATATGCTCTGAGATTTAGCCTTCCAGTGAGTTTCACTGGCTTTGCGTGGGGCATGCAACTGCATTTTCTTCAAACATTACTGTCGAAGTGGGGCCACGCTACTAAAGGCTTTCCTTCCTGGATACCCACTCAAAACGGGGCTGCACAACAAGGATGGACCTAGAAATTGTCTTAGTGAGTGACGCAAGTCAGACAGAGGAAGTGAAATATTATATGATACCACTTGTATACAGAAAATGATACAAATGAACTTACAAAAGAGAGACAGGCAGAGAATGAACTATGATTACTAGGGAGAAGGGTGGAGCCGGGAGAGAGCCTTTGGGATTGTCATGTACACACTGATGTTTTTCACATGGACAGGAACCTGCTGCGCAGCACAGGGAGCTCAGTTCCCTGTTCTGTGACGACCTAGATGTATGGCACATGGGGAGAGAGGTTCAAGAGAGCGGGAATATGTGTATACTGAAAGCTGACTCACTTCGCTGTACTGCAGAAACTAACAACATTGTAAAGCAACTAGCTCCAATTAAAAAAAAAAATACATACATACCTCATATAGCTTAAAAAAAAAAGGATCTACTGTATAGCACAGGGAACTTTGTTTAATATTATGTACAACCTAACTGGGTAAAGAATTTGAAAAAGAATGGCTACACGTATAACTGAATTACTTTGCTGTACACCTGAAACGGACACAACAGTGTAAACCAGCTATATTCTAATATAAAATCAAAAGTTTTTTTTTAAAATAAGCTGGGCTGCAAGCCATCGGCAGCCCCTTGTCTTGGTTTGTGTGTCCAGGAAAGACAAGGAAGGACTAAGGCTGGCACAGGAGGAACAAAAGTCAGAGGCTGGGAGGAGCCCCAAAATGCTTGGGAGATTTCTCCACAAAGGATGCACGTTGTTTTATGTCCCCCTATTTTGATGAACATTTTGCCATTTTTTTTAGGCTGTGCTAGAACTGGATGACTTGTGTTTCAAGATTTGGGAAGTCATTTTCACATACAATGAGTTTATCTATTATGAAATTCAACATAAACACTGAGATCATCTAAAATATGCCAACCATACAAAGAATAAAAGGTGGGCATTCGTGCAGCTAAGAACAAGCCCAAACTAAGAACGAACATTGCCAGGACCCCCATGTGCCTCTCCAAGCACACCCACTCCAGGGACGAGCCCCAGGCTAACTTTTAGACAATCATCTTACTTTTCTTTGTAGCTCTCACACGTGTTTGTATTTCTAAGCATACATTTATCTTGAGTTGCCCTGAACTGCATATAAATGGACCTGTTGTGACTCGCTTCTCTGCTCTATAATACTCCATTGTACAAATCGACTCCTTTTGATGAATATTTGGGTTTCCCTGTTTTCCAATTTAGCACACAAAACTGCTGAGAACAGTCTCACCGTTGTTGTTTAGTCACCAAGTCTTATCTGACTCTTTTGTGACCCCATGGACTATAGCCCACCAGGCTCCTCTGTCCATGGGGTTTCCCAGGAAAGATACTGGAGTGGGTTGCCATTTCTTTCTCTGGGGATCTTCCCAACGCAGGGATGGAACTCGCACCTCCTGCACTGGCAGGCAGGTTCTTTCCCACTGAGCCCGCAGGGAAGCCCCCAAGAGGGTCATACCATCATCGCCTGATTCCCATAGGCAAGGGATCCTCCAGACTGGAAGTTGGGCACACATTTTCTATAAATGGGAAGAGAGTAAATATATGGAACTTTACAAGCCAGACAGTCCCTGTCTCTCCCAGCTATCCAACTCTGCCATTGTATCATAAAAGCAACCATGACCAGATGTCAACAAATAACATGACTGTGCTGTAAAACTTGAAACAGCAGCAGATGGCAGGCTGGATTTGGGCTACAGTCCCATAGTTTGCTGACTTCTGCTAAAGATGGCCTGCTGAGGAGTGGAAATGCTGGGGCCGCCCCAATGCACAGCTCCACGGCAACCAGAGTGCGCACCGCACATCCTGCTGCAGCCCAGGCTGCTGAGCCAAGGGCGTGTGCACCTAACTGCCGCGTGAGGCCAAACTCTTCCCTGAAGAGCTTTTGCAAGTTTGCATTCCCACCAGTGCAGAAAGATGCCCCCTTCACTCACATTCCCACCATCCTTGGTATCAGTCATTTTTGGTGAATTTACAGGTAATACAGTAGTTTGGGTTTGCATTTCTAGTAAGTGGCTGAGTCCTAATTTCATGCATTTCTGACATGCATTACTCTTCTGTAAACTGAAGATAAGTCCTTTTTCCTTGGGCACTTGAGTGGCAGAAGTCCTGTGCTGCTGTATCTCCCTCGTCCCTGTGCCCAAACCAGGCTTACACGTTGCAGAGGCAACGATGTTGATACTTCAAATGATGTCTTAGATGTTTAAAGCTTTCCTACTGAGGAGAGACAGGTGACCAAGACTGGCGGTTGAGGAACTTCCTGGTGGTTCAGCGGCTAAGACTCTCGGCTCCCAGTGCAGGGGGCTTGGGTTTGCTTTCTGGTCAGAGAACCAGATCCTGCATTCTGCAACTAAGACCTGGCACAGCAAAAAAAAAAAAAATACTGGTGGTTGAGGCTGAGGCCATCTGGTGGGGGAAAGGGACCAAGATAGATCATATTAGAACCCCGAACCCTATGAAGAAGGCAGCATAAGCAGCTGTCTAAGTGGTTTCCAGAGGACCCTGGATCTTATAAAACTGGCTTGGCTGTGGGATGTGGAAAGTTAGGGTGTATGTGCAAGTGGAGAGAGTCCCTATTACCACACCTCCTTCACCAAAGCTGCAAGTTCTGGCTTGTTTGTCTTTATGTGGGTTCATCTGTTTATAAGTTCAATCACTATATCACATATTATTTTAAAAGAATTTATAAGCTCATATAAAAGACTATAGACCATTAGTCAATATTCGTCAACTTACAGAAAGCCAATCTGAGAAACATCCCCCCAGTGGATAGACAGTCATCCCTTGGTATCTGCAGGAGACTGGTTATGCAAATCCAAAGGATGCTCAAGTCCCTTCTATAACTATTCATATTGAAGTTGTCCCTCCATATCTGTGGATGCAGAACACCAAGTGGTATGATATAGCTAGGGTTTAAGATCTGGGTGCCGAGACCACCCGCTGGCTGGGTGACCTTGGGCTGATGTTCCACTTCTCTGGAACTATTTCCTAATGTGAAGAATGGGAGTAATGATGGGCCTTGTCTCATTGGCTTAGTATCAGTGTTAAATGAGATAATACATGGGAAAAGCCAGCTACGTTTCAGGGAAAAAGTAAAAGCAGTAAAGGCAGGTTGGTGCTTAGTAGTTTTTTTTAAATGCAATCAGAAATATAGTGGAATATCCCTTAAATAAATCCATGTAAACTCTTCTGCCTCAGGACTACTGTCTTCTCTTAAAGAAGTAGACTTGGTTTGATTAGATAAGGAGAGACCAAGAGCCCAGTGACTTTCCCTCTTTGCTCTGGCTGCCAGGAAGCTGAAATCCCATAACCAGAGGATAGAGGGGATGTGTTAGGAAAGGGGTACATGAATGTGAGCCACAAAATGTGCACACTAAAGTGAAAGTGAAAGTCACTCAGTCATGTCCGACTCTTTGAGACCCTATGGACTATACAGTCCATGGAATTCTCCAGGCCAGAATACTGGAGTGGGTAGCCATTCCCTTCTCTAGCAGATCTTCCTGACCTAGGAATCGAACTGGGGTCTTCTACATTGCAGGCGGATTCTTTAACAGCTGAGCTACCAAGGAAGCCCCATGCACATATTAATGTAAGTGTAAATACAGACAGTAGTCAAAGAATATGTAACCAAATTATGTATGAATGAAAGAGGTGAATCGGGTGACTTTAATTAAAACATTATTTTATGAATTTTGGTATTTATTCATTTTTAATAGTTGTGATTTGCTGTGATGTCTTTTCTCATCCTAAATACATATTCACTTTTAGATTCACTTTTATAATTTTATGTTCTTCTTCTTAAAGGGGTGTCTCTAGAACTTGGATCAACCCCTGCCAGGAGCCAGCATGAGGAACTCCGCCCATGGCAAAGGTCATGAGGAAGGAGGCTTGGCATACGCAAAGGCATGACCAAGCCTCAGGAAACCCCCTGTTCTTGAGCATCTACCCCAAAACCAGAGTCTGTTTTATGCTCTCACCTACACCTCTGACTTTACGAGGGGCTCTCCCCCATAACCATTTCTCTCGGAGAAGGAGTTAACGTGCAGCTTCAAGGCAATAAAAATTCCTGGGCATGACAAGAGTGTTTCAGCTTATGGACTCCTCTGAAGGTTATCTAGCCCACCTGTATAGGTTCATCCAGCCACATGTGATTGTTTACAGCCTCCCAACCTGGGAGGCACGAGATGATTTAGACTTACTAAAGGCAAATTCTTTGGGGGAGTTGGAAATTCTTAGTATAGTGGGTTGGTCAAGAATTATATTGATGAAGGGTTTTTCATTTGTTGTGTCAATAATTGCTGCTAATTCCCTGTCCTGGGTGTGACAAGGGTGTCTCAGGTCAAACCTCTCTGCTGACAGACTAGCTTGTGTGACAGGATTATCCATACTCCTGCCACTACGCACATGATTGTTTACTACCTCTCAACCATAAACAGCACAGAGAGTTTTGGAGTATTTTAAAGTCTTAATTAGCATAGGGTTTTTCTCATTGTTGAGTTGATGATTGCTGCCAGGCCTCCATATCCTTAGGCACCTGGGAATATATTGATCAATGTATTTGGAATATAGAAAAGGAAATATAGTAGTTTTTATGAATTTTCTTTTTTGTAATAGATCACTGTACTTTGTTATGAATCACTGTGTCCTTGCTATGTAAAAATGTAACTTTGTCCTTATCTTAAGACTAAATAGATCTTAAGGGGAACACTGGTGAAAGGATTTTCACTTGTTGGGTTGATGTTTGCTGCTAAATCTCCATGTTCCCTGCCCTTATAATGAATATAACTAGCATATAGGAGAAATAAGTATTAACCTTTAAGATTAATCATGTTAACCTTGGGTTAAATAAATTCCTTTCTTGATTGTAACTCACTACACCCTCACCCTATAGGAATGTAACTTTATTTGGAGGGTGGTGCCTGGTTTAAGGAAAAACACCCTTGGAAGAAATAAGTTTTTTTGGTTATCAAAAAGAAAGGATTATAAAATCTCAGCAGGTCTCATGGCCAGAAGATGATGTAATATCCCTAAGACCTTTTTTGTATACATTCATGTGAAGCACCTGATTTTGATAAAGGTCAGGACTGCTGACCCCCGCATGACTCTGTATTCATCCCTATGTGTAACAAAAGATATATAAGCAAACCCAAAAATAAAGAAATCGGATCAGTTTCCGGAAAGACTGATTCCCCATGTCAGTTCATTCTTGCTCCCGTTTTTCTGGCTGAATTCCCATCTGGAGCATGGATGCTATTCCATGTAAACCAAGTTATTCAGCCTCTTTTTCTCCACTAATTTTCCTACTACACTATCTGTTTCTAATCTTTCTATATATCTGTGATTAAATATGTATTTTTCCAAGGATGCAGACGCCATCCCCACCTTCGAATTCCCTGGATCCACCGGGGCTGGACTCTGGCAAACCCCTGCAAGACAAGGAAAAGTTGAGTGTCCTTCCTACTAGAAGATTTTCCAAGGGACATGGCTTCAGGGAAAGCTCTCAAGCTGTGGTCCTCACATTGGCAGCATCAGTCTTACCTGGAAACTTGTCAGCAATGCAGATTCTCAGGTCTCACCCCAGGCCTACTGAATTCTACACTGTGAGGGGCAGCCCAGTGCCCTGTGTTTTCACACACTCCAGGTGAACTGGAGGCACTCTGAAGCCTGCAACCCATTGACTCCAAGGGAATCAATTTCCAGATCCTCAAGGTAAAAACACACATTTGTACTTTTACCTAAAATGGACCAGCTTGAGACCTGATGTATGATCTACCATTTCTCAATACCCACAGTTCCGTCTTCTACCTTATCAGAGGGCAGGCCTCTCACAAACCCAGAATCCACTACTCTGGGTACACAGCCATGGTGTGTTTTTATTCTAGGGCACCAAAGGGTCCCTTTCTGTTGGGCTTCCCTGATAGCTCAGTTGGTAAAGAATCTGCCTGCAATGCAGGAGATCCCAGTTTGATTCCTGGGTCAGGAAGCTCTGCTGGTGAAGGGATAGGCTACCCACTCCAGTATTCTTGGGCTTCCCTGATGGCTCACCTGGTAAATAATCTGCCTGCCATGCAGGAGACCTGGGTTCGATCCCTGGCTTGAGAAGATCCCCTGGAGAAAGGTATGGCTATCCAACCCACTCCACTGTTCTGGCCTGGAGAATTCCACGGACTGTATAGTCCATGGGGTCACAAAGAGTCGAAAATGACTGAGTGACTTTCACTTCAAAGGGTCCGGTGAAATATTTTTCACGTAGCAACCTGCCTTTTCCCTTCCTCCTTGGCAAACAATGCCTCGCTCCAGAGGTTCCTGCAGCAAACTAGAACACAATCTCCTGCCAGCATTTCTCCACCTTAGAACCCGGAGGGGAGATGACTATTACTGGACATGCATTACCACATCTATTAGGACTGAAAAATGAAGTCAGACTTTTCCGGTGAGCAAATAAGCCACAGTGCCAATTAGCTTGAAAACAAGGATCAGCTTAGCCAACTAGATTAAATGATGCATATATTTTTCTAAATTGGATGTGTTAAGCCTGCAGCTTCAAGGTTCTGATGCAAACATATTTAAGGGAGGTCATAAGATAAAGGCACTTATTCTTAAAAATGTGTTACCAGAGATATGTTGCACTGAATATTATTTCTAAATTTCCCAGCACTCTTGGGTATTTCAGGTTATACAGAGTGCCTCTAAATTGAAAAATAACAGATACAAAGAATAATCATTTGATAAACTTTGGAAGGCCTTTCTGAAATACAAACTACAAAGTGCAAAAGTAAATGACTCTTAATAACTGAACAAAGCTTTTTGCATGTCAGTGGCTTCCAATTCTCTGCTTGCAACAAAACTGAAAGAAAGCCCAATTAATTTGTCCACAAATGGATTCTTAAAGATAAGTCCTCATCATAAAGTATTGGGTAAATTTTTGGCAATATTGCTAAGTTCAAATAATTAAGATATCTATATCCATAGATATTTATATGTAATAGCTATAAAAATTCTTTGTATTCCTATCCACTTATTTCTGTGAAGGAAGTTACATCTACGAAAATAAGAAAAAAGATGATAATTGATACTGAAATTCATCTCATTCTGTGGTGATGTTCCAATGGTGTTCATCCAGATACATGCAATTCAACTAGAGAAGGGGAAAAAAGAAAAAGTTATGTAATCAAAGGAAATTTTTTTCAACAAAATAATACCTTTTCAATAATTATCAAAATACATATTTATCCCATTCATATAGTAATTGTAATGTTACCTCAATCCTGAAAAACATGTTTTTAATACTTAGAGCTTTATGATCATGAAGATGTTTTAAACTTTCTATTTAGCAAACTAAATATATTTTGTGGCACACTTTGTATGCACAGCAAAACTTATAAAGGATTGAAATATGTTCAATCAGTATAAAATTCTGTGGTGGAAAAGGAATAAAGAAGAACATGTTTGAATGTACTTTTATTTTTATTTATTTTCAAATATTTTGGCCATGCAGGACAGTATGTGGGATCTTTGTTCCCTGACCAGGGATTGAACCTGCATCCCCTGCAGTAGAATGGTAGGTAACAAACTTCAATGGTTTTTAGATTTAAATAAATATATTTAAAAGAGTAACTTTCAGTGTTATTTTAAAACATCCCTAAAAACTCAGTTTACGGTGGCTCAGATAGGCTTTCCAAGGACAGAAGCCAGATCTTGGCTTCCATCCAGTCTTCTCGCTAAGCAGGTGTCAAGCTTTGCAAACAAGCGAGAAGTTTCCTTCAAGAATTTGACCAGCCGGCCCTGGAAGCTGCCCTTAGCCCTGCTCCCCTCAGCGCAGGGTTTCCTCAGTGTTTCCCATCGCCTTGGAAAGGTGGGTACTTAAGGAAGACCAAGCTCTGCCAGGAGGACATTTCTGTCATGTGGAGGCAGTACAGACCCCAAAGTGGCCACCTCGCCTCCTCACACATCCCCTGCTCAGGCACAGAGGTTATTCTGAGCTGTGGGGCAAGACTCTGGGCCAGGCCTCTCCAGAGGAAAATGAGGTAAACATATTCCTCCCTGGGATCCCTGTTTAAAGGCTGTGGGACTGGTCCTTGGTACCAAACCTGATTTGGTCATGACTATAATAAATATGCACACAGGGCCTGCCGCGTGCTAGCCCACTCAGCCCCCGCTCTGCATGTGGATCACCATCACCATCCGTGTCACGGATGGGAAGACTGAAAACAAGATGATATGACTTGCATAGCTTGGCTCCAAGCTCGCCAGTGGTAGAGCTAGGACTCACCTCGGATGGTGTGGATCTGAGGTCCAAACCTCACCTTGAGGTCCTACAGTGGCATCCACACAGGACGCTCTAGTCTACTCGTTCCATGGTGGCCCGAGGACTCAGGCTCCCCAGGCTCAGCCTCTCGGAGAGGGAAGGCGGGGCCGAGGTGGGATCCATGGTTCTTCGGCTGTCCGCAGGTGCACTGGGCCGGCCTCGGCTTGTCAGGCAAACTAACCCATGGGACTTCATAAACATCTACCCTGACTTACAGGGGCATGCGTTCTGGTATCAGCAGGCACTTTCCATCTCGAGACTACCCTTTACCCTGTAGCAATTCATGATTTTTACAAAGGCCCATCAAAATTGCCAAGACACAGAACTGGCATGGCAGGATCTCACAGGGGCCAAATCAGCAACCTTTTCTAGACACTGTCATGACTCGGGCAGCAGTAGGCACAGGGGCCACCCCTCTGAAACCCTCCTGGCTCGCGCTTCCTCTGGACCGTGGATCCCATCTTAACCTGTAAGAAGTTGGGAGAAAGGAACTGCCGTGCTTAAGGTAACAGAGAGAACTGCTTCCAGGCTCTAGAAAGACTTGGATAAACGACAGCAAGAATTGTGAGTGAGTGAGTGCCTGGGAGAAAGAGGCCAAGGTAAAGAGGGCAGAGAAAGAACAAAGGTCATGAAAAGTGGCTCTGACCCGTATGTGAAGGACGGTTAACTCATGGCGTGGCAGACAAACTGGAGTGGTATTAGTCAGGGCTGAGCTGTAAAAAAACAAAATAAAGCTTTTATTCACCCAGTTTTATGTTTCCCTTAAAGACTTTGCTCCCCATGTTAGCCCTCTATATAATGTGCACATATAAGTACATAAAAGAGAAACAAAATGACAACTCAAAAAAAAAAAAAAGAATTCTTTTAATAAAAATTACTCATAAAAATCCTAATAAATTTCCAAGAGCAAGATATTTCTTAGTACATTTATAAAAGAACATTTGGTCCTTTTACAAAAAGCTCCCTTTTAATTTAAATACATTTCTTATTTACAGATTACACATAAAATACCATCTATAGCTGCAAAGCATATTGCACATTACAGACAGAAGCATTTGTATATTTCAATAGGTTTTCCCAGAGATTCCAACTCTAGATTTTTTCCTTTTGTAAAAACAGATTTACCTTTCTTGGGCATAATAAATAAAAAATACAGCTTGTGTTTTGCTACTTAAAACTAAAAATACCTTTCAAAATATTTCTCTGCCTCTCAGAAAGGGGGAAGGGGGTAATGAATCGGGAAGGTCCACAGGTACTTGACATTCTCGCCAGATTCACATCCAGATTCAAGTTGGGAACGCAACCCTGAGCCCTGTAAAACCTAGAGACACAGCCCAGAGATCCCCCCTTTCTCACTTTCACAAGAGTCCCTGCCCTGCAGGAACAGGCACTAGAGAAGGAGCTGGATGTCTGGGAATGTAAAAGGAAAGAAAATCAACATTTTTTCCCCCCTAAAGTTCCTGCTCAGCCACTGTAGGGCTAGGGCAATCATCCAGCCCGACCTGTTAACCAGCATTAAATCTGAAATCAGCAAAAGAGAAAGACCTCTGGAAAAAGGAATGTCTGGATACAGCGTCTGTGAAACCCAAAGCAAAGGAGGACAGTTTGCAATCATTCAATCAAGTGAACCAAGAAAATGGCTGAGGGGTGTTTTTCTTTGGTGGGGGACATGGCGTGGAGGTAAGAGAGGAATTCAGCTGAGACCCTCAGACTGCACCATGGCAATTATCCAGCCAGGGAGCTAGAGACTAACTTCCATCTGCACAGACCCCATCCTGAGCATAACTGCCTAGAAAACTACTGAAATGTGTGCTCCTGCCCTGTGACCCCGGACAGCCTCAGAACCTGGGGCTGCAGAAGCTCTGAAGGACAAGGTTGAACATGGAAGCTGATTTTTACCCAGGCTAGGACAGAGAGCTAGCAGACACTTCCCTCATCACCTCCTCCTCCTCCAGGAAACAGAATCCCTCAGTTACACCATCTCAACCCACGAAGCCTGCCCTGGAACAATTTAGAACTCTGTGGGAGTAGATTCCAACTCAACCCACAAAGGTAGCTGTAAGGTAGCTTCCCACAAAGGTTTGGCAAAACCATTTTCATGGAGTCAACTAAAACGGAGTCTTCAGACACTAGCTGCACATGGGAATGCAAGGATGGCGCGGGCTGTTCCAAAGCATGGAATGCGTGGGATCAGGGTGTTCCCAGGGCAGGTCACAGAGCAAGGGACTTCCCCTGACATTCCTCTCCTCAGCCCTCCCCTCCCTGATCTCTTCCAACACAGAATAGAAGGAACAGCAAAAACCCTGCAGGATACATCACAGTCTTCGACATTCTGATCTTCAAAAAGAAAGCAAGATTTGAATGTGGCTCAGAGAACCTTCTCTTGTAACTAGCAAGAGATGGCATTCTGGCATCTAGCCACGGCGGGCAATCTGAAAGCTTGGCAACCAGGCTGAGAATGAGCCCCTCACCCTCGGACTCACAACCGGTACAAGTCCAGCGCCTGGAAGCTGAGAGGGAACATGTCTTCCGTCAACCTGTGGCCCTGAGATGCTTCTGCAACACTCAGGCCCTGGCCCCTGATCCAGAGTGGGAGGGGCGATGGGATGCCTGAGCCCACAGGAGGGGGTTGTGGGGGTGTGATCACACCACAGTGTGATCACGGAGGGCCCACTTTCTTCCCTGAGCTGCCCCATTCTCTCAAGAGGCTCACTGATAGTCCCACCTTGGCTTACCTGGAGAAAAGGCGCAGGGCCACTTGTGCAAGTGTGTGTATTTAAATGGGATATTTTGGTTTCAATGAAACAATGAAAACATTGAAAATATATAGGATAGTCTCAAAGAAAATTTTCTATTCAGTAGGTGAGACAGTGTGATAAACAGAATGCTTCTAAAATGAAGAAAAATGTAAAAATAAGAAGAAAATAAGAAGCATTTGATGTTTTTTTTTTCCTTTAAACAATTTGCACAGTAAATGTTAAAAAGACAGGCACTGATTACTGTGACATTTATTACTGAAAATCCCTTTTCTAGAAATCTCAAAGAACTGAATTATATATCCATTTAAAAAAACAGTAACACAAGTTTTCAAGAATAAAACTCCTCTCTTTTGAAAGGAAATGCAACGGCTTACGCAGCCCTCTCTTCTAGCTTTAAAAAGACTAAAATAAAATCATTTGAAGTGTGCCAGCAGTAACGGGGGCACCACACACGACAGGTGAAGTTGGAGGTTTTGAAGAGACTTCCTACCCTCCCTGCGGAGATTCGTTTCAACCTCTGATGCTACAGGGAAGCCAAGTTCAGGGTTCAAGCCCACCTCTGCTTTCTCTGAGCACTCTGCACAAGTTCAAAGAGACATAGTCCATTCTCGCTAAGGAAATAATGACAACAAAGAAAAGAGGCGCTTCAGCACGACTTCCTTCATATATATGCTTGCTTAAAATAGCAGGCTGAAAGGCAAGGATGGGCCAAGAAGTTTTCAGAATCTACCTCCCTGATACCCCATCCCATCCCTCTTTCACTATGGTCTCACCATGGCAATACGAAACAAGCCTGCTAAAACCATAGCAGCAGCTGTGACATCCAGTGGCCCAAACAAAAATATAAGGCACTAATCGAAAGCCTGTATTACACAAAGAAACGGCTCAAGGACACCAGGAAGTCATCTGGTCATTTCTTTCTCCCTGACTTGGCTAATTGGCACTAGACACAGGAAACGAAAACAAAGCAATCCCAACCCAAACACGGTCAGAACTGAGAATCCTTGGTTGGCAGATATAAGACTCAGATGATCACAGGTATTTTTCTCTCCCTAAAAGGCACCTGGTTCTGAAACCGTGGGAGATCCTCAGGTAAGCTCATGGGAAACAGAGACCACCGCCTGGAAGACCTACTTGTTAAGCTCTTGAACGGTGATGTGACAACCTAAGAGACTGCCTGTTAGAATTCGGCTCCCTTTGTGAGCAGATAATCTTGTCACTGTGACAATCACATGGGCCACAGACGTATAACTGGATTTTTCCCCATGCGACAGTCATGGCGGGAGACCTGGGAAGGAGCCCAGTGATCCAGAGAGAGGATAATAAAATAGAATAAACAGAGCAGTCAGGGGAGCCGCAGGACCTGTTGCACAGAAATTCATTCACAATCCTCCGGTGGAGAGGTAGTCAGGCTGCAGTCACACGAGCACAGGCAGAGGAGACTTGACTCGACAGACCCGGAAGTAGGAAGCTCTGAGGATCCAGCCAAAGACACCCTGTCCACGGTGCACATCGTAAGAGGCCAACTTCTACGTACCTTTCCACTTCAAAGTATATCCTTAAGACAAACAGGGCGTTTTATTGAACAGAAGAGAAACACTCAAGTGTGCAAGGATCTACCAGATGTGCGCGGGGAGCTGGAAAGAAATTCCTACACCATCGTGGATGGCTAGACTTCCATCCTCCTCCACTTCGGGGTGGGTCTGGGCCTGCCCGGGATTCAGCTGTTTGGGGTCCGGTTTCAAATGGAGACCACATGGGGGAGGGCAGATCAAATCAAGCCAACCATCTGGTCAATCTGCCGCATGTAGATGCTCTTTAGGGGCAGGGCGTATCGCCTCTCATCAGGAACCCGATCGCACTGGAAAGAAAATCAATGAAGTACCATTTGAATGAGTTAAAACCCCGTGTGTTAATCCCTCAGAAGGGGTGACCAGATGACCTCCCCTGGGGTTTCTCATCCTGGCACTGTGGACTCTTTGGGCCTATCCTGGGCACTGCAGGATGGTTAACAGCATCCCTGGGCCTCTCCGCCTACATGCCCCTCACCCCAACCCCCAGCTGTGACAACCAATGTCCCCTGACACTGCCCGATGTCCTTTGAGGAGCACAGGTACCTCCAGCTTAGGACCACTGATGTAATTTACAGATGAAGATGTACAGACCCAGGGAAACTAAAGACACGCACCCAGGGACTTCCCTGGAGGTTAGGGCTCCACGCTTCTACTGTAGGGGGCACAGGTTCGATCCCTGCCCGGGAAACTAAGATCCCACATGCTGCAAGGTGTGGCCAAAAAAATAAAGACATACACGCATGCAAGTACAGAGGGTTCGGACTAAAAGCTGTATCCCTTGGGTGTTTAATCGATCCAGAATTGCAAAAAGAAAAAAAACCTTGGCTATTTGAAACCTGTTGCTTTTCTGAGTTCACATGATTAAGAATGCTAAGCTTTCTTCTCCCTCTCTCTCAGAGGGGACCTAAGTTTGAGAACCAAATGTGTTGTGTGGAAGCAGTTTCCACATACATTCATGCCCCTCCTCCGAAAAACACTTTCCTGCTGCTCTTACTGGAACTCGCTTGCCCAGGGCCTCATCTCTGCAAGATCCAGACTGACAGGTCCTTCAGGTGGTCCCCACCGTCCCTCCCAGCTCCTGCTTTTTGTAGGAGCTGTGCCTTCTGTCTGTCCCTCTGAAACCTCCCCCTCATCATTCCAGTAGCGACTGAGAATCAAGGTCCCGAGTGAAGCCCTCCTTGGCTTGCCAGCAGGCTAATTTTCCATCTTCCATGTCCCAACAGCACTTCACACAGCCTCCTACTGACGAGCACTCGGGGGGGGGCAGGTCTCCATCTGCACCAGACCCTGAGCCCAACCAGCACCAGGACCACAAGGACTGGCCCACATCCCCGGCGCCTGGCACAATGGGATCTGGTCTGTGAGGTGAGCATTCCTTCAGTCCAAGTCTGGGTTCCACCATGTGCTTCGCCGAGTGACCTGAACCTTTCAGTGCCTTGCTGTTTCCATCGACGAAATGGACACACGGACTACCTACCCCTCCCAGGGCTGCTATGAGAATTTCACATACTTAATTTCAGCACTTAGATTGGTGCTCAGCACACGTGAACTCTATAACGCTGACTCTGATGGTTACTTTTCCTTCTGCCCTTCCCTTTCCTTCTCAGTTGTATTTTATTCATTTAATCTACACTCCATGGCCTAATGGAAATTTCAAGGACTTTGCTCTGCTCTGGCCTGTTGATTTAGTTCGGAGGCTGATAATAAAGACTTTCAGTGAGTCACGAAAGGAAAAAGTACCGTCTGGGATGAGAGGGCATGCCCTAACCCAGGTAGCCTGGGGGGCGGTGGCAGGACTCTTGGCAACCGAGGCTTTTCCTGGGGGGAGCTGGCATACGACGCACTGTGAGATCATGAGCTTTGCACTGCCACCGGCTGCAGCGCCCACATCCAGACCACCTGCTGGGCTCCCGTCAACACAACTACCTTTGGCTGAAAGGAAGACTTGAGGATTTGTTTTCAAACCTTCCTCACTGCTCTCGGGGATAGTCCAAGCGTGCCCAGTTGAGCACCCCCGCTTTAAATGAGGCCACATATGTCTCGCACGTTAAAAATTTTTTTGGCTACCCCACATGGCATGTGGGATCTTAGTTCCCTGACAGCTGATCAACCATGCACCCTCTGCATTGGGAGAACAGAGTCTTAACCACTGGACCTCCAGGGACGTCCTGACCCAAGGGACGCTGTGCACAGGCTCCCTGGCCCTCAGGCTCCTGGGGGGGCTGGCCCACGAGAAGCCCCAGCAGATCGGAAGCGCTGTGTTCACTGCCAGCCCCCTTCCCACACAGTCACAGAAGCCCGCGCAGAGCAGCGGCTCCTGCCCAGAGGCCGCCCCGGCACAGGCTTCTCTCCATCAGGGTTCCCGTGACCACCCTGTGTGCCCAAACCTCAGCTGGGAGCACCGGCAGGCGGCTGCCCCCACGGTGTCCTTACACCCTGACGGCACCTACGGAAACGGCCCCCTGCTGAAACTTCTCAAATTACCCAAGCTGTGGGTGTCAGGAGTATTCTGTCAGGACCCCTGTATGACAACATGATGAGGAGTGTTTTCTCTTCCTCCACGGACAAATCACCCCCAGAAACAGCAACTTACATTGGAGCTGGAGTTGATGACGTTCAGCTCCTGAGGTTTAGGCCTGTGCCCAGACTTTCCCACTTGATCCGGCCCTCCCTCTTCAGAGAAGAACTCCTTCCAGGGTGACTCCCGGAGATGTTCGTCAACAGATATAATGTGTCCCTCAGTTGTAAACATGTATCTGGTTCCAGATTTGTGTACTGGGTTCTCCTCATCAAAGAGCTAGTTGGGGGGGGGCGGGGAAAACAGACACAATTGTAGCATGTTTGGAACTAATTGATAGGGGTGAGTCCAGACTACTCAGAGATAAGAACTGGCTAAGCTCTCAGACCAACCCAAGCTGTGAAGTGTGCATGCTAAGACGCTTCAGTCAGTGTGACTCTTTGTGACCCTATGACTGGAAGCCAGCCCCGCTCCTCTCTCCACAGAATTTTCCAGCCAAGAATACTGCAGTAGATCGCCACGCCCTCCTCCAGAAGATCTTCCTGACTCAGGAATCAAATCCCCGTCTCATGTCTCCTGCAGTGGCAGGCAGATTCTTTACCCCTAGCAGCACCTGGGAAGCCCGTGGGGCAGAATCACCAGTTATGTTTCAGTTCAGATGCCTGAACTTCCCTACCCCACCTAGACCTGGGGGTTAGAAAGCCCACGGCTCAGGCCCCAGTGACACTGGTCTGTAGAGGCCCCAGATGCTGCTCCTCGCCCCGCTCCCCTGAGTGTTCAAGTGCTGGGATTCAGGAACCGGCCCCCACCTCAGCCCTAAACTGTAAAAACTCCATGGAGAAGGAGGCACGTGGCTTATTCGTCACTGGATCCCCAGGGTCTGGCCCTGACACACATTCCTACATGGGCTCTGTGGGAATAGGGCACCCAAGGCAGCCCCTTCCTTCAGCAACGGACGTGGGTGAAGAAGGGTGCAGCAAGGGCATCTAGAAAGAAGACCTGGCCGAGTAGGGACAGGTCAGAGTAGGAGAAGGCAGGTGTGCAAAAAATGACAAACGAGGCAAAATGCAGAACAGATCTCTTCAAGATGGGAAAAAACCTTACAGACATCTCAAGTATTTTACAAATGAGAAAAAAACACTCAGCAGGAGTGAAGGAGAAGAACAGGGCCAGCCCAGGTTCTCCCCCTTCCCCCATGACCAGACCGAGTTCTTTCCCTTCAAACACCCTGGGGGTCTCCTTCATTCATTTGCTCCGGGATTTGCCCCGTGAACATCCTAGACGCCAAGGCTGCAGGACAGGATGTCTGGAAGAACCATCTGAGCCACTTGGCAGAATGACAGACTCCTGGGCCTGCTTCTGAAGCTTCCAATTCAATATGACTCTAATCTTGACAGGATGACTCCAACCCTGCTGCCCCCGGGCTTGGGAACCACTGAACTAGATACAGGGAACCTATCACCACTGACGGCTATCTCCGGATCTTCGCCTAAGTTCCCCATGCTGTTTCCCCAGCAGGAAGTCCTGACCTTTGGAGCCTGGAGAGAAAGAAAGCAGCCTCATGCCCTGATGCAAATGCCTCACACGTCCACGGCTGAGTAGCCGAGTGGAAAGAGCACTGGACAAGGAGTCAGGGCTGGTTGCTCAAGCCTCGGCTCTGCCATGTCACCATCCCCAGAACCCAAGCAAGTTCCCTGACCTCCCTCCGGAGATGGCAGATCCGAAGGGGAAGAATGAACACCGACCAGCTGATCCCAAAGGTTTCTTCCAGATCAAAAAGTTCAGTTTCTACCCAAACAGGTGAGCATGTGTGTCTGGACAGAGAGCTGGCAGGGCTGTGGGTCTCACAGGAACACACATGTCAGGGAAGATGAGATCTGAGACCCTGGCTCACAAGGGTCCTCTAAGAACTGCTGTCTGCACTCCACACGCTGTGTGACGCTAGGTCTCCGTGTGTGTGTGTGTGTGTGTGTGTGTGTGTGTGTGTGTCTGTGTGTCTGTGTGTGTCTGTGTGACGCTAGGTCTCCGTNGTTTCTTCCAGATCAAAAAGTTCAGTTTCTACCCAAACAGGTGAGCATGTGTGTCTGGACAGAGAGCTGGCAGGGCTGTGGGTCTCACAGGAACACACATGTCAGGGAAGATGAGATCTGAGACCCTGGCTCACAAGGGTCCTCTAAGAACTGCTGTCTGCACTCCACACGCTGTGTGACGCTAGGTCTCCGTGTGTGTGTGTGTGTGTGTGTGTGTGTGTTCTGGGCAGTACTTCCTCCATGAGGCCAGGAACCACAGAGGACACATCAATGGGCTTTTGTTCTGACAGGGTGGCACCCCTGGGCCAGCGAGATGCCCGGCACAGAGCAGTGCCTGCTCATGTATGTTAGATGGAAGGCAAAAGGCATGCCTGCTTGCTGTATAGCACAGGGATATGCTCTGTGATGACCTACAGGGTGGGATGGGGGTGGGGAGGTGGGAGATTCCAGAGGGAGGGGACATACATATACTTATGGCTGATTCATGTTGTTGTACAACAGAAACCAACACCACATTGTAAAGCAATTATCCTCTCATTTTAAAAAAAAAAAAAAGGCACGCCTGCTTTCAGCAGAATGAAACATTCTGGGTCAATCTCACAGCACACATACCAGATACAAGTATTTACAGGTCTCGCTGAGGAAGAAGCTCTCCATCCGGTCCTCCTTGGACTTGTCAATGACATGATGCAGCGTAGCGTAGCCACACCTACGAAACAATCGTCCCGTCAGTTCCACAGTGCTCCCTCCCACCTGCTCGTTCATTTAAGAGGCAGAAGCCATCTATTAACAGAATAACCAAATGATCAAACGCCACAGGGGAAAATAAAATAGGGTGGGTTTAAAGGCTACCTTTTTTGTAGCCTCAACTGACTGACTGCAAATTCATTAAAAAATGGCCTGGCAGCCAAATCATCAGGTGAATGGTGAGGAAAGGGGTACAAGGGTGGTGGAGAGTGTTTGCCAAAAGCGTGACAAGACACCAAGAAAACTGATTGGCAACAAATTCTAAAGGACTGATTTACATTTCCTGTCCCAAGATTTGTAGACTGACTTCTCATTCGGATGGTTTTTAAAACAGTATTTTGTAAGAAAATATTTATTTTCTAGGTCTATTTATTTATTACTAGGTTAAGAAAAGCAAGTCACGAAATTTAGTTTTTATACACACATACACACATTACAGACATATATAAATGTATAAAAAAGTGTAAGAGTCTATACTTAAATGCTAATGGTAGTCATCTCTGCACATGGAGATCACAGTGATAATATTCTACTTCTATATTTTCTATACTCCCTAAACTTTTTTTTTTAGTATATGTAGTATTTGTATGACAGGGAAGTAAGTTACTTAAAAAGAGCCCATAGAGTCTGCTGGAACTCTACAGGAATAAAGGTGAAAAAAATTTTTTAATTCACACTATAATGGGCAGGTTCTGCTACACAAAAAGTAAGGAATCTCCCTGCAAAATTAACATTAAGGGTCTGTTCTAAAAAGTAAAACACAAAATAGAATATTATTACCCCAGAACGACTCAAAATAAAAGTGGTCAACAGGAAAAGGAAGGAACTTAGGAAACTAACTTGACTTTTGTGTACTTTTCCAGACTCTGCAGAATGTCCATTCCTACATGGAGGTAGAAGGGATTCTTGGTTGCCTAGAGAGAACATGAGAGAATGTGATCCAGCGGGGCCTGGGACACGCCGTCCACACACACCGTGCTGCCTGCAGGGCTTCCCCGAGGAGGCGCGGCCACCTTATCCTGCAGGGTCTCGAACGTTAAAGGACTAAGGTATATTGTGAATTCTGGTCAAAGTGCACCTCCAACCTGCTTAACTTGAATGTCGGGCTGGGGATGGCAAGAAGGCCTGCTTCCAGGGCAGATCAACCCCCTGCCTTCGGCTCTCCTGAACCCCACCATGACACAGTCCTGCATCTAAGGACAAATCCAGTTTCTGTGTTGTCTCTTCAGAAACATCAGCCGCGAGCACAAGAAAACAGGACTCTGCCTCCATTCCACACACAGTGCTGGGAAGAACTGCCTGGGGACAAGATTTCTGAAGCGTCTGCAGGGGCCTCCACACTCTCTGTTCTCTAATCGCCCCCAGGACGCAGACCCGGGGCTGCTGCCTCTTCTGTCACAGGCTCATAGATGGTTTTGTGAGGGGAAGAAAAATTCTCTGGGAGGACTAGACTTTCCTCCCAAAACTAGTTTAAAAGTTGGGAAATATCTACAGTCCATTCCCAGTGCCAACCCCGCAGCAGCAGCAGAAGCAAATGACCACAAAGTCACTGTCTCTGGATTAGGAGAGTGCAGGGAGAGGCCTCAGAGGGCAAGGCGGTAAAGCCGAAGATTTCTTTGGCTTCTAAGAAAATAGGCAATGTGAGGAAGAAGCTGCAAGAGGAAAGAAACAGTAACAGAAGCCAAGAGCCTAAACCCAAAGGCAACAGACCTCAGCTTAAGGGGAGGCTCAGACGGTGCCGAGTCACCCTTGCAGCGTGAGTGGCCTGACTCGGCCCTGAGTTCAGGGAGGCAGAGTCACAGGCTGGCTCCTCCTCTGACAGGTTACCTACAACTCATGAGGTCTCTCTACCCCCGTGAGGTCAATTACCAGCTGCACAGGATTTCTCCCTCTTGTAGAAGCAAATGGCAAGGATTTGGTATTTAAAAAAGAAAAAAAAAAAAGTATTGAATAAATCTAAACTACAACACTGGGAATTCTTCGGTGGTCTAGTGGTTAAGAATCCGCCTTCATTGCAATGCAGGGGACATGGGTCTGGCCCTGGGTCAGGGAACTAAGATCCCACATGCCGTGGGTAACTAAGTCCACGTGCCACAAGCACTGAGCCTGCACACTCTGGAGCCCATGCTCTGCAACGAGAGAGGCCCACGCACCACAAGGAAGACCCGGTGCAGTCAAATGAAAAAATAAAGCTAAACCACAGCACTAGTCCTGCCAGCAGAGCTCGTAAGATCTCCCTGCAAGGGCCTGCCCACTACGCACATCATTATACGGCTGCTGAACACACGGAGGGCCAGCCTCTCAGAAAGTGAGCAGCTCTGGTGCTATATTTACGAATGGCTCACAGCTCTCGGTGTGTATATACGCACAGCATGCACAGAGGTATAAATATCTGCCTTAAACTGTGGGGGAGAAGATTCTTCACAGTAAAAGTGACATTTCCTCTGGCATTCAAGTAATTTCACAAAAGAGAAAGGCTGGTTTTTTTTTTTTAAAGGATTAAACCAAAATAGGTATTCAGATGAATCCCAGGTGATTCCCTTTCCAGCTAAGAAACAGACTTCGTTCGTCTGAATAATTTGCACAGCCCAGGGTTCCACAGTACATGAGGACAGAAATGCATCCCCCCAGGAGAGTTCTTTGGTCCAATATATTTGGAAAACAGTGAGTCCTAAATCTGCCTCTTGGCTGTTTTAAGGATGGGAGAAACAAGTCCTGGAGTGAAGACAGGAGCCAGCTTTGCAGAATGTGGGTCACACGTGTACGTGACCGTGGATGCCTTCTCTGTCCTGTGGAACCACAGTTTACACTCTGCGCTCACCAGGCTCTGGGCTGGCAGTCACCCCAATAGTCACTGTGAAGTAACTTGGTTCTCCACCTGTCAGCAAGCACCCCCTGTGAACCAAGTGCTCCAGGTCTTCCCAGCAGTACCTGGTAGAGGAGATACGTGGACTCCACCAGTTCGGGCCTCAGCGGGTAGAAGAGCACGTCGGGGGCCTGCAGCTGCCAGTTGTACCTCTCGGGGAGGGCCCCGTAGCGCTTCCAGATGGCGTAGTAAAAGGCATGCAGGCAGATGGCGTCTTCCACGTCGCCTATCAGAACCTGCGGGAAAGACGCAGGGCCCCAGGCTAGGACAGGGTTCTCAGACAGTGGCAGGATGTGACACATGGGCCCTGGGCTCCCCCTCCACCCACGGGTTATCTGATCCACAAACATAGCTGGAGACAAACCCAACCCAAAAGCTGCCTGTGGGACAGACGCCACCCCCCATCTGGCCATCAGTGCCACATCCCTGAGGACTGCAGAGGACAAGAGGCTAACTCCTCATGAACAAAGCATCGACAACTGAGAGATGGACCATCCAGAAATTTTACACCCTTTACTTTTCAGGCATGGCTTTGTGCTGATTCAGTGTGGAGTAATTTTCAAAGAGAATAAAGGACACATACTGTGCCATGAACTGCCCAAATCTGAAGGAGCCAGAGAATGTTCTGGAACCATAAAAAGAAAAGAGGGGGCGGAACCCTTTCTAATAACTTCTTTCACTGAGCAAACGGAATTGTGATATACCTGCAGTCCAGGGAAGAAGGCCTGCAGGGAGTCGATCCACGTGTTCATGAGCTGCCCGCTGAACATGTTCACGTTGACATAGAGGGGCGGGTCCCCTTCTCCCTCGTTACAGGCTTCCCGACTGAGGAGCCAAGCAGAATGGTCAGAGAAAAGGGAGAGATACAGCTCTAGCCCTGTTCCTCCATCAGCCCCCAGCAGCTTCACTTCAGTGGAATCAACATCAACCTTTGCTCCCAACACATTCTTTAAACCTTTGGAGACAGACCCCCTCTCCCTGTCAATACAGTACTCTAGCACGAGATGACACCTACTATAAGACAAAAGTTCTGAACTTGGCCATCGTAACACATTGACTTGTCACTGCCCTTTACAGAAAGCACTTTGACATGCAGGCTTGACTAATATTTCCATGTAATTTGGTATCTTTTCCAGCCAATGCAAAAGCATTTCTGTACAGGGCTTCCCTCATAGCTCAGTTGGTAAAGAATCTGTCTACAATGCAGGAGACCCCTGTTCAATTCATCGGGTGTGAAGATTCGCTGGAGAAGGGATTAGGCTACCCATTCCAGTATTCTTGGGCTTCCCTTGTGGCTCAGCTGGTAAAGAATCCGCCTGCAATGTGGGAGACCTGGGTTCAATCCCTGGGTTGGGAAGATCCCCTGAAGAAGGGAAAGGGTACCCACTCCAGTATTCTGGCCTGGAGAACTCCATGGATTGTATAGTCCATGGGAACGCAAAGTCAGACACGACTGAGCAACTTTCACTTTCAATTTGGTATATACAGTGAGTCAGTTTTGACCTGAGTGGGGAAGCCTAGTTCTTTCTGCACAAGAGTCTTGTCTCTAACAGAATCCTACACCATGGGGCCTGGGCCTGGAGGAGCACATCAGAGCAAGGAGCTGAGGGATTACCACTCGATTTAGTAAATGCAGGGGCTTTAAAAAGCAAAAAGGACTGAACTCTGGCCAAACAGCCTCTTACCTAAACACAGCACTCGCATGTTCGTACAACAGCTAGGGTGGAAATGTGTCTGAGAAAATCCTACCAAGCAGGCAGCTCAGTAGCTGTCACTTGCGCTGGCCACTTAATAGCTGCCAAGTGCACAGGGGAGACCCAGGAAGAGAGAGGAGGCACAGGGTAGAAGCTGCTGCAGCTTCACATGGCACTTCTCTGCCACCCTGAATGCACAACTGACAAGCAGCAAGCAGTACTGTTTTTAACAAACACGCCATTTTGCTGTATAATAAAAACTAATGGAACACTGTAAACCAACTATACTCCAATAAAAATTAATTTAAAAAAATAAAAAATAATTTCTAAGAAAACAAACATAGAGCGGAAAAAAAAAATGTGGTACCTGTCCTTCCTCTCATCAAGTATAAAGACCGAACCTAACTTCTCTGGAAAGTGAACCAAAACAACTGTGCTACGAGATAGCTCTATGTACAGTGAAAGCCTGAGAAACCCAGGGACATGTCACTCCTGTGGCAGCCGTCCCCAAGGAGCCCCCCGTGACCCCTGCCTCTGGGCTGCCACACCTCTGTGCCGTCCCTCACACACTGCATCAGCCTTGGTCTGTGTGACCAACAGTCCCGCAGAAGTGCTGGTTATCATTCCCAGATTAGGGCGTGAAAGCACAGGGCAGTTTCTGGAGGGTCTCTTTCTGTCTCTCTCAGACCTCTCATCCTGGGGCGGCCAGCTGCCATGAGCTGCCTATGGAGAGGTCCATGTGGCAAGGAACTGAGACCTCCGGCCAGAGCCAGGGAGCAACCAAAGCTTGGCAGGGAGCCCTCCAGCCTGGCCCGACCCATGACATGGCTGCAGCCCCCACCCAGAGCTTGTGGGCGACCTCGTGAGAATCGAGAGAACATTCGCTGTTTAAGCCACTAGGCTTCAGGGTAATTTGCTACACAGCCATAAAGAGCCAATACACCGCTTCATCCCCAAATGACCAGCTAACCATTAGGAGGCAGTAAAATAAGGCCAGAGACCAGGGCCTGTGAACTGAATACCTCAAGACACATTCTACTTGCTCAACAGAACAAGGAGACAGGCGGTGAGGAGACATACCCTCTTCTTAAGTAGTTCTGAATACTCTGATATGCAGCATTAAACATTTCTAGGTCTTCTTTTTCTCCAAAGAGAATGTAAGATTTCAAGAGGTATTCATAGAAGGAGTCCAGTCCGGCACCCAAGCCACTCTGCTTGCCGACCCAGTGGCCCGTCTGAATGTTTACAACATTGCCTGTGAAAATAAGTGGAGCTCGTCAGGACCCAGGGCTGAGGGGCAGGAGGCCTCCTACTTCAGCCCCATGGCTCCTTAGTACCTTCATCCCACACAGGGAAGAGGAGGCAAGGGTACAAGGCCTCTTGCGTGATTTGACAAATGGAAGGAAGACTGAAAATATCTGTATTCGAATTTAAAAGTGCTGTATACAAAAGTTTCATGTGACAGGCTGCAAGGGCTTATGAAAATTTTAAAGTTGACAGTTTGGGGTGACACTGGGTGACAAATGGGGCGACTATTTTTCCTGTTGTTAAATACAACAAATTTGTGAGAAACTAAGGAATAATCAAAAATCACTTTTAAATGGCAGTACTTTTCCAGTGACACTCTAGGCTCCAGAACCCCCAATTGAGTTCCCTCCCAGTGACAAGAAAATATTTCTCAAAATAAGACAGTTATAAGAGGCAACAACCTATTTTAAGATAACATCTTGAGCTAGTAAAATACTAATAATTATTGAAGATAAATAATGAGTACATAGGGGCTCATTATTCATGACCCTTTTTCCTACTTCAGTAGGAAACTGAATTTTTCAGTATGTTTGAAATAATTTTTTAATAATGTCTTGACCAAAATTCTGGAGGAAAAAAAGAAAAATCTAATACTGGTTTAACCTGGCTTTCAACCTACTATCACATGGCGAGATTTCTGTAAAGGAGAAAGTCACTCTAACTCTAAATTCCTATATTTGGAACCTCATTCTAAAGCAACATCATTTGCCTCTGAGGCAGCTCTTTTTATAGCATTCCCATTAACAATTATTTTCAAGTGGAATAAGCCAAAGGATTCAAATCGGAAGGGAGCCCTCAGGTAGGAAAAGCATGATTCCATGCCATGAAACCTTCCAGCCTCCCTCTAAGAGAAAAGTCACACGGAGAAACACTGAGAGCCCCCCTTTCTGAGCTGTCAATTTTCAGGTTCCATGGCACAAGGAAAAAGGAGTGGAGAGGAGGGAGGGCCCCAGAGGAGAGGAAAGGAAAGGGGGTGATGCTCTCAGCGCCAAGACCTGACAGGGTCCCCGCACCTAACAATCCCGTGTCGCTGCTCCGCAAGCTCCAAAGGGCTTTCACTGCTCGCCTGGCCACCCACTCAAATGTGGAATCCCCCAGCAGTCGGCTTAGAATCCCAAATTCCACCAGGAGGGAACCAGCACCGGCCGTGCACGTCTCATTATTGCTATCAGGAGGAACGCCTGTCTTTAGATTCACCTGGGGATAGAAAGAGACAAAGGATTTGTGGCAACAGTCAAGGAACTCACGTGGCTAGGAGGCCAAGTCACAGCGACCACACTCCACTAAGGAACCAAGCTTACTGCAGGCTGAGTCAGCCCCTGCCTCCTGCTCTACACCCAGGACAAACATGGGAACGAGTTTAAGACACACAAACAAGATGATATGAACACCAGAGCCCTGAGTTATTCATAAGAGCCAGTCTTGGGGGAATCACAATAATGCTATTCACCAATATGCCTCTTTTCAGCAGATTTTCAGGTTCTCTTCACGATTATGCAGCACCAGGCTTTGGCATGGGGGAGAAAGGCAAGCTGTGGAATCATGTAGAAATTTTAAGTGAGCTGCTATGAAGCCAGTCCTGCTCAGCAAACATGAACAAATCTCGGACTGGGAGAGAAAGGACACCCAGTGAGAGTGTGACAGCCTGTTCCATCATGGAGGCTCCTGAGGTCTGGCAGTTCTCCACTGGTTACCCAGAGCCTGACTCAATTCCCAGAGGAGCTCTGGGCTCAGCAAATCAGACGCCACAAAGATAGAATCTTCTTCCAGATCTTGCATTTAAATCAGCAGCTAACTTATTGGTCTGTACAGGCTTTGTTTGAAAGGTCCAGGTGAAACTACATACACTGAACGCCTATGGTATACGTGTGAGGGTGTCTGGATAATGGACCCAGGTCAGAAATGAAGACAAATTCCCCTCACTGTTTTGTTGTAGCACAGGATACAAACCCTACCTATAAAGGGGGTTAAAAAGACTGACTGAGCAGAGGAACGTAACTTCCTTAAGAGGAAGGATAAGTCAGATATGTCCTATGCCCAGCACACAGTAAATGCTGAATGAGTTAAAACCAATGTATATCATATTTAGGGCTAAATTCTCTCAAGGACACGGATTTCCTTTCCCACATCAGCCCCACTCCTTCCCACAAATAAATTCATCAACTAAGAGTGTTCATTCAATCAGGGGGTGAGTTATGGAAACCGTCCACCTACCCGAGGGTAGGGGATGCCAGTCTTGGTGTTTTCAAAGGCAGGGAGGAGCCTCACGGCCAGGTCATGAGCCATGTGCAACAGCTCGTTGTCATAATCCTTAATCGTCATGTCACCAAAGGGCTGCTTGGAGTCGGTTATTATTCTGTGGGCAGAAAGAAGGCTCCCCAGGACCCTAATGACAGGAAGAACAAAAGAATAATAATCATGTTGGCTGTACAATCTGGTTCAGAATGATGGCAGTAGGCTCGAATCCCCCATGGACTTAGCACTACCTGAATCAGAGGGCCTAAACTTACTGACCCCTGACATTCTTTCTGGCCCTTTAGAGGGGACAATCAATTGCTAGCTAAGCACACTACTGAAAGGGAGAAGGCGATCTGTTCACCTGAGTCTACTGAGAATATCCACTTCTAGTGATAACCTTGTTCGGTCATCGTCATCATCTCATCACAAGGGCGCGGCCTCATCAGTCCCAGCATAAATATCACTTTTTAGTACTAATAAACTACTCTTGGTTTCTCTCACTTGGGGGAGAAAACTTAGCCAAAAGAGAAAAGAGCAAGATAACAAATACCAAGTAACTTTTGTAGCTCTGGCTGCCAAACAACATGAAATTCTCCAACTTCTGGTGCAGAGGCAAGGAGGGGAAGAGGAAGAGCAGAGGAAAGAATGGCCCACTGAGAGGCGGGGCCACCAGCTTACATCCCCAGCCCTCTGGGGCCGTGAGTTCATGTCCCCTCCAATGAGCAGAAGTGGACTCTGACATTTTTCAGAACTTTAAATAAATGCTACATCTGGGATGTTATGCAATGATACAATTTCCAAAGTTTCAGTGGAATAGGAAAGCCGTCACAGTCTATCAGACTAAAAAGGTGAGATATAAAGCATGAGTTAATACATTAGAGGGAGAGATGGAGGAAGTTAGGGGGGTAGGGGGGAAAGGAAGGAGAGAGAAAGACACACAGGGAGCAAAGTGACCCACATGGTCAGCAGTGGTTTTCTGCAGGTGGTAGGTGAGATGAGAAACTGATTTCTTCAGAAATACATAGGGGTTTTCCTAGGACACAGTGAAGGAAATGAGACCAGACGTAAAGTGAAATCATGAAAAACTCTTTTAAACGGACACCTATCTCAGATACACATTAAAGTGTCTTTCTATTCAGCCCCAAATGGAATTACTTTGAAATGGCAATTGTTTCAGTTTTGATCCATCCAAAGGAGATGAAAAGGGGACACTGAGCCCATGAGGTCTACATGGACTCCCCAGCTGGACCCTGTGGCCCATGAACCCTCACAGGGATACTCCCCTCACTCACACACACAAGAGCGGCTTTCAGTCTGTTTCACAATCCTTTTACCTTATGGTGGCCTCGAAGACCTGGACGGTGGAATCTTTGTCAAAGGAAACTGTGTTGATCACTAACTTGACTGCTTTCTGGAACTCGGATGAATTTCCCATTATCTTTAAAAAGAGAAACACAAGCCATTATGACGGCATGAAATGATACTGAGGTTACAGGATCGCAGGAGCTGGGCCATATCATCTGAATGTCTATACATGCTGTGGTTTTGCCACTCATGGGAGCAGGAACACAAAAAAGCCCAGTTATCTCTTAGAATACATTCTGGGACAGATGGCAAGCCCATTTCCACCAAACTCAAAAATCCTAACTACAGACGGCAAAACTTTCACAATAATGCCTCATAAAATCATTAGCAGCCTTCACCACCCCTTCCCATCCTCCCTCAGCTTCACTCTGATTATTTAGCAAGGCAGACATTACAGTTCCTGAGATTCCTGAAATGAGTTAAAACCAATCCCCAAATAAAAGAAACAAAAAACACGATATTCCCTCTGTTCCTCAAATAATTCAACAGCTTGGGCGCTTGGCTCCCAGGAGACTAAAACATCTGGGAAACTGACTCTTTGCTTGTTACCCAGATGTCTGAACATGCTGAGAAATAGTGGTATTATCTTTGGGAGGACAGCATAAGGCCAATGCCATTCAAAACCAACACAACACGCAAGTAACCAGCCCTACATCCTTTGTAAAAAATATTCTAGAATTATGATTCCTATTTTTGGGTGTGTGGATATGGTTATCATTCCAAGCTTCTCTCTCTTATGTGAAGTGCAAATTGAGCATTAAATTTGATAAATTAACCAGAACTGAAATGTTTTCATGCTGTTCAAAATTTTATGACCATCCTGGGACTATAATGACAGCATAAGAACACATCCCAAAAAAAAAGAAAGAAAAAGCAAATGATGTCATTCAGATACTACTTTTTCAAGCGTTTCTTATCTCCTAGTATTTATTGATCTAGTGCATCTTTTTTCTTTTTCTCCCCCTCACTATTATTTCGCTGTTCCATGCAGAGAAACTACAGTTTCTTTTCTGGCTTTTAATTTTGTTTTTTAACAAGATTATGCAATCGTGCTGCAACTTGCATCAAGTAGTCAAGGGACTGCTATTGTCTGTTTCCCAAATACACCTGTTACAGTTTGTTTAAAATGTCAGCAAAAGCAAAGGGAAACCTCAACAGAAGTAACATCTGAAAAAGAAGGCTGCAGTATACATCAAAGACCGGATATTTCTACCATGAAAACCACAGAAATGGGTCTGTTTCCCTACAGATGTTCACCAGCAGCCGAATCTGTTAGCAGCTGCAGATGCTGATATGAGCTCAGAGCACGTGCAAGACAGAGGAGGAAGGTTTCAGTGACCCATTGTAATTTACCATTTTAGAAGCTACAGAACAGAGTAATGGTGCTCTGAAATCGCTCACTCAGGCTTAAGAAGAGCTGGGTTGGACAGAAGCATTACACAGGCTTCTTAACTGCAGAACTTCTCACAGCCTTGAAAAGGCTGGTGTCCACAGTGGCTTTCCAAGAGTGGGCAGACTGGGAGGATTTCTCAAGTTCATTTGGGAGCAGAATTCTCCTTTGCAGGAGCACACCCTTGGAATCTGTGTTGGGAAATGTCAGATGCATCAAAATTCATTTTCTTAACACCTATTCGTACTCCCACCATGTATCAGACACCATGAGGTGTGGACAGAGTGCAGTGATGAACTGAGGCAAGGTCTCTGTACTTCACAAGCATGGCAGAGAGATAAAAAGATACAATGGGACCAAATGAGAGGGCTCAGGGAGAAAAGGTGGCCTTTCATAAGCTAGATATATTTATATTTATATATATATATGTCTTGAGATTTTTTTTTAAGCAATACTTGTAGGCTGAGTCACCCTCTGGTATCTTTAACGAATTAACTCTAATTAGGGTGAACATACTAGTCTGGGCGGCTTCCCTGGTGGGTTTAGCAGTCAAGAATCTGCTTGCCAATGCAGGAGACGCCAGGTTTGATCCCTGGGTTGGGCAGATCCCCTGGAGAAGGAAATGGCAACCCACTCCAGGATTCTGGCCTGGAGAACCCCAAGGACAGAGAAGCCTGGCAGGCTACAGTCCACAGGGCCGCAAAGAGCTGGATACAATTGCGTGACCAAACAACAACACTAGTCTGGGCCCATTTTGATTGGTGACGGTGGATACTGACAGGCAGCAGCCATCACTTGAGAAGGAGAAATTAAACTGAGAAGGGAAACTAAACTGCTGTGCAACTACAGCCTGGTGGCACGCAGCCCCGGACTTCCTGCAGACCGTGAGCCCAGGAGAACACACAAAGACCGCCCGAGCTCTCCCCAGGTTCTGGTAATTCTGCTGCTGGCCAAGACCTAGGATAGCCATCATGCAAACTTAGCTAGAGTTACCCAACTCCTGACAGTTTTAAACTCTTTTAAGGACAGTTAAAATGCTGGATTGAGAATAGGCTAGAGTAAAAATTTTCTAATGGTAAAAGTGTGCTGAAACAATGAAGAAGAGCGAAAAGGCAGTAAAATTAGGTTTATAAGGAAACTTTTTCACATTCCGCTGGAATTACAAGCCCTCGCCATGATGCAGAGCATGTGCACAGGGCAGCCTGGTAATAAAAACCGTGCACGGGGCGGCCTGTTTTCCATGTGCGCGTGTGTCCCGAGGTCTCCAGCTGAGGGAAACCGATAAGGCCTGAGGAGGTAAATGCAGTCTCCGAGTTGGCAGCCCAAGTCTGGAGTGGGCAGTGTCCACACGAAACTCAGAAAGCAAGGAACACAAGAGTGTTCACACAGAGGGTCTCTTGCAGAGGTGGGGACCAGGGCTTGGACCTGTTCTCAGGGAGTCAGGAGCTGTGGGACCTTTCAGGGGATCTTCTCCCCTGGAGATCTTGACTTTCACTTCAGAAATCTTAACTCCAGTAACTGTAAACTGGTTCCTTTAAGGAATAAAATAGTGGGAAACTGGAACAAAAATAGGTTTCCCCAAAATAATCACACTGCCTTCTCCACATTTTTAGGAGAATCACGTTTCCCCTCGTTTTACCTTCAGTGTTTATCTTGCTCTCCGTGTTAAGCTCATTAAAATAAACAATATGAATACATTCTGAGTATCACATTTCCTGGAATTCTCATCCCTGGGGGGAAAGCAATGGTATTAACTCCAAAATATCTTAATCAGCTTCAAAAATAAATAAATAAATAAGGCCAAACACTTACTGCAAGGGTATCCAACGCATCAACGAGAGTAAGGGAATAATTC
This sequence comes from Redunca redunca, assembly GCA_006410935.1. NCBI lineage: Eukaryota > Metazoa > Chordata > Mammalia > Artiodactyla > Bovidae > Redunca > Redunca redunca. The sequence goes on along the minus strand of SJYQ01000103.1, from coordinate 610 downwards.
CCTAGCACATCATTGATGTTCAGATTTGAGCTGAAAAAGAAATGAAATGAAAATTACACAAAGATACTTTAAAAGAGGGGGGAAAAAAGACAATAAAGCTAAACACTCATTAGAAACTAAAATTGCTGGAAGCCTTTATTTATTCAGGGACTCCTGTGGATGGATCAGTTGGGCAATGGTCCTTCTGCCACACAAGGGACAGCCTCTACAGAGTCACAGGAGAGCAGAGACGCACGCATTTATACTATGGTATAAAAACAGAGCATGGAACAGGAAGCAAGGAGATGGAAAGCAAGAGTCGTTGCTCTCTCTGAGACCCAGTTGTATCGCCATAGATGATCTCTCTGTCTGGCTTCAAAAAGCTCTGATTTCGAAATCATTAGGAATGAAAAAGGAGAGGCCCTGTCACATGACCTGCCTGTAACTAAAACTTGAATACAGAAATCAGACACTGCAGCAGATTACACACACAAAGCAGCAAGTAAATACCTCAACTATGGTCCCCAGCTCACTTATCTGTCCTTTGAGCGGGGGAATAAATTAACTGCTTTCTACATTGTTTCACTAACATCTCACCCAAAGAATCCCCCCCCATCCCCACCCGCACCCC
>SJYQ01000101.1:640453-666236 GCA_006410935.1 Redunca redunca | reverse complement strand
CACCCTGCTACTGCCTGAGACCCCGGGAAGCTCAGGGAGGCGCTGGGGTCAGAGCGGCTCGTGAATCACAGATAGGAAATGAGCTGTGTGTCGCATATTTGGAGGCTTACGGAGGAACGTTGGGGACATTTTACAGTAAACAGATTTGGGGCTGATTTTTGGCACACCTTTTGAAGCACCGGTCCTGCCGTTCAGCTGAAATAACTTTTTCTACGTGTGGCTAAGACCAGATGGCCCCGCGCTCCTTTCTCATTCAGATGAGATTTTCCTTTCAATAACATCTTTCTTCCTGACCTGTTTAAAAATTCCAGCGAATGAAATCAGCACAGGATTTTCAATTCTAATTGACCATGTGCAGAGGAAGGGCCAGTGGAGAAATAGTGGAGGCATTGTGAGCCTCCTTGCCTCAGCTTTGTCTTTGTGTTTGCATCTTACCAGCCAATCTAAACGAATCAAAGATATTTCATTTTTACTAGTATTAATATAGCTGCAAAGTTAATCCTCAGTGCAAATTATTTGAGATGACCGTTTCTGCCATTTCATTATAATTCATTTTTTTTAAGTTCTCAGGCACTTCCATAGTCTCTCAACTAGCAGGAAAGCCATTTATTGGTTAAAAATACACCGAGATTTAGCATACTGTTTGAATTCAGATGAAAGAGGATGATGCTAAATTTATTTTCCTTGTCACTTGAATAAATCATCGTTATTGGAACATACATATATATATATATATATTAAATTTACCATGAAAATATCCACTATCTAAAATTCTTGGTTCATAATATGTATAGTTATTATATAAAGAAAAGCTATATTTTTCTGGACATTTCGTTTAGACTTGGAATTAGTAAAAGATACATCAAGAACTGGATATAATCTGCAGAGTCGTATAGCTTAGCAAATCATATTTGCTGTAAAAGTGGGCATGTAATTCTCAGTTTTTTCTTTCCAATAAGTTCTTGAATCAGTTTTCTTTATCATTTATTACCACTAAGATGTTCTCTTTTGAAAAGTTTAATTTTAGGATAGTGAAAGTGTTAGACAAAAACAAGTCTTCTTCCTGAAACTGATTATTTAGAGTAATACAGATAGAAAGGAACACATACCAAAGGGATATGTTTTCTGAAATGTGTGCTAGAGATAAGAGACACTCCAAATTAGCTATCAGTGGTATTGAAATGTATTGGCCATCCAACAGCACTGTGTCTGTTTGGAATTCTTTGCACAGTCTGCTTCAGGTGACTTTGATCTCAAGCCAGTCTACTAGTTTGTCAAAAATGGGATGCCTCATCAAAAGCTACATTAGTGGAACTGTTTAAAAAAAAAAAAAAAGCACCTTATGACTGATAAGGTCAATTAGAATTTCTTTGCATCCAAATTACACAAAAATTAAATGGAATCACCCATGGGATTCACAACTATGAAGGCATGTTCTAAGCATGCAAAGTCAGTTTGTTTTGATATAATTTAAATTTCTGAGATGACTGTCATCTGAGATGAATGTCGTATGTATATATACATGCCATATATACATATATATATATTTGAATCAACTTGTGATACCAAAATATTAGAACTTTCACTATGCCATTAAGTATATGCTTTGATTACTATATCTTGCTCATATCTGGTAAGATTTTTCCACTGATTTATGAATTATAAAAATTCATTAGAAAAATATATATAAGATAATGATTTAGCCGATTCTTTTTCCACTACTCTGAAATATAGTCAGAAATAGAAGAAGTGAAAATATAAGCAGAAAATTGAAGTATAATTCAGAGTCAAGGTATTAAATTATACATAATGTTTACCTTTTAGGTTTAATTTTTAAATTATAGATTTGAATGAGCAATAAATTTCGACTTGTATGTGACCGAGGTGGTGGAAAATGGGATCTTGGGGAAAATGATTAAAATTATATTGGTGGTGTAATTTCAGGAGGTTGAATCTAAGACACCCACAACAGGTGTGAATAAGAAATAGAACTCTACACCTTAGCCAACTGATGAGAATCTAGCAAACAGCACAGAGAGCTCTGCTCAGGGCTCTGTGGTGTCCTAAATGGGAAGGAAATCCAAACAAGAGGGGGTACGTGCATACTTGTAGCTGATTCACTTTGCTGTACAGCAGAAACCAATACAATAGCTGTGAACAACTCCAGTAAACATTTTTAAAAAGGAAAGAAGAAGAAACGGGACTCTGAGCTCCTCCCGCCTTCTCTTCTTCCATGCTAATCTGAAGAGCAGACGTGCTCTTGCTTCTGCAGGACTGTAAGTAATGGCAGATACTAAGGAACGCGGGTGTTTGTATTCCTGTGGGGTCGTGGTGGAGCTTTGTCCCTCTGCATCTCACCCTGTGAGTCCTGGTGCTTTAGGGGACAGCGAGGGAGAACGCATGACCCACGCTGAAGCTGCGAGCTGTGCAAAATGTCTCCCCCTTCCTGTTCCACACCACAGTGAGGGTCTGTTGGGGATGGAGGTCCTTGAGAAACTAGGGTTCCTTGGCTCTCCCGGGAACCCCCTTTGGATGTTTTTACGCTCCTTCTCAAGGCTCTTTCCCCAGACTTCGCACACACCCCAACCTTTGAGGTTTCCCACCTGGGTTCTCAGCCATTTCTGCTTGGGTAGCACTGGCCTCAACCTGAACTATCCAGCTAAGGGTCACACTCAGAGCTGTAGCTTTTAAACTATATATATATATTCTTGCCTGAAAAATCCCATGGACAGGGGAGTCTGGCAGGCTACAGTCCTTGGGGCCACAAAGAGCCAGACAAGTAAAAGCATACACGCGCGTGCACACACACACACACGCACGTGTATATATATGGTATTGAAATATAGTTGATCGACAATGTTGTGGTTTCAGGTGTACAGTACAGTGATTCATTACATATATCTAGAATCTTTTTCAGATTCTTTTCCTTTATAGATTATTGCAAAATACTGAGTATAGTTCATTGCGCTATGCCTAAGAGGCTTAAACTGCATTCTTCAGCTGTGGGGAGAACGGGGCTGCAGGATGTACAGGACATCCGAAGAATGCCTGTCCCTGCAGAGGTAGGTGCCCCTGGCACCCTGAAATTCTGCACGGCTGTGGGCCAATGAGACTGAATTTGATTGGCCAGCCGCTGCTTCCAGCACGTGGTCTTACCCACGTGGGGGTGGAAGGCTACTCTCGAGGGATGCACGCGAGCTGGACTCTGTTCATCCTGGCAATGCACACATGACTGGGTGTCTTTCCTGCAAAGAAGTTACTATTACAATCGTAAGGATGTAACTTCTCCCCCAGGAAACATTGGACTAGAGAAACAGAACCTAGGTGTGCAAAAGATTATGTCCATCAGAATGGGAGGGTGTGAGCTGACCAGATAATCCAAAAATGAGGAGAGTGTGTCAGAAAAGGGGACTAGAGACATGTTCATCCTATGGCCGGATTATCCAGAAGCCTGTGTGTAAATGTAGCCTCTGAGGGATGGGGCATCAGAGTGAAACAAAAAATGCCGGTTAAGGTTTAAGTATCTAAGCTTACTGGTTTAGAAACATTCGATAAAGAGACTGACTTCACTGATTTGCCTTGTTACGATTAGCCTCCTATCAAGACATTACTAACCTGTATTGGGGAAAAATGCAGCGCTGGCCACTGCTCTGGCGGTTGTAAGCCGCTTCACAAAGTACCTGCGTCTTGCCCTGAAAAGATGTGAAGATTCAAGCTGGTAGCTCTGTGGTGACCTAAATGGGAAGGAGACTGAAACAGAGGTCTAGGGCCTCCCAGGTGGCACAGTGGTAAAGAACCCACCTGCCTGTGCAGGAGACACAGGGTTCAATCCCTGGGTCAGGGAAGATCCCCTGGAGGAGGGCATCACAACCCACTCCAGTGTTCATGCCTGGAGAATCCCAGGGACAGAGGAGCCTGGCAGGCTACAGTCCGTGGGGTCGCAAAGAGCTGGACAGGACTGAAGTGACTGATCACGCACACACGCATACATTATCACTGATTCACTTGGCTCTACAGCAGAAACTAACATTGTAAAGCAACTATACTCCAATAAAAATTAATTTAAAGAAAAGGAAAATTAAAAAAAAGATTTAAACTGAAAACAGTGACAATGAAGAAATGCATTCTTTGGTTAGTCTGAGGACAGAAGAGGGTTAATTTCTGAAATCTCTGTGGAGGGGAAAAACAAAACAAAACTGGAAGATAAAAAACAAAGACTATACCGCTCGTGATTTGGTTGTACTTATGGATTATACTACATCCTGAAAAGAAGAAAATCAGAGCTGTAAGATGGCGCCGCGGGGGTCGTCTGGAGCTTTCACAGTCTGAAGTCTGTGGAGTCAATGCTTATTAAGGGCTGGCCTTGACCTCTGCTCCCCGCGTGCCTGCCTGGTCCAGGTGCAACCTCATTGGGAGGACTTTCCTGTTACTGCGAACTGTGTGCAAACTTCAGACTGTGAATGAACAGATAAGCTGAGCACGCAGACCATCCAGGGGCTAGGGTGCCCACATGAAAATAAAAAGTCAAGACCTGGAAACTTACATCTGATTCCTTTAATAATTAATACAGTGACTATAGCTATAGCCAAGGCTATTCAGGTGCAGCTTACATTTAAGCCAACTTGGTCCCTTCGCTGTTATAAGGAGGTTTTGCAAGAATATTTAAAATAGTGATTCCTGCCTAACAAATCCACTGTAGAAAAACATGTATAATGATTGCTTTAAATTTTCACATGTCCGCTCTTAGTGATACAAGGGGCTGTTATGTTCCAGGTTTTGTTTTCGTGTTTTTCCAAAGGATTGGTTTGACTTTTAAAAACTGCGTTAACTAAGAAAAGAAAACACAAAATTCCATGGAACTTTAGCCTGAAGTATAGTAAAACTTTTCTTACTACACATTCCATGAAGTGTATTTCTGTATTTACATAGTGTTTATAAATATAAGACAAAACCAAAGTATGCATTTTCCTTAATTGATATCTTGAATAAAATTGTCATGTTTATGCCTCTAAAAGGTTAACTTGTATTGAAGCATATAAAATGTCCCAAAATAAACTATACCAACATAAAAGAGGGAAAGAAAGCTCCTCAGGTATCAGAATATATTTAAAATATTTAGGATTTTATCTTTCTGCTGAGTGTTTTGTTTAGCAGATAGTTTTATAAATTACATAAATTTACTTATTTTAAATATAAATTTTGAACTCAGAAGTAAACGAAATCAAATGCAATTTTAAAATTTTCACTAAACGAATCACATATAAACATGTCTTCTTTAGTTAGAATTTTAAAAATAGGAGAAACTTTCATTTTCAATTTACAAATATTTCAGGCTATACTGAAAAGTAAAAGCAATATAATAAACACCATCATCTTTCCACAACCAAGATTTATAACTTGTAACATTTTTCTTTATGTACTCCAAGCAATTAAAAAACAAATACACAGTGGAGGACTCCAAATCCCTTTCCATTTCTTGATACCCCTCTGGTTATAGAAGTAGTCAGTATCTTTCCTTTGCTAGCTCATTTTCATATCTCCACTTTAATACTTTAATCACCTACTAATGTAGCGAAAGAAAAAGCAAAAAGTGAACAAGCTATCAGTTATGAAGTTCCTAAATTCGCTTTTACTCAATTTACCTTAAAATTACTGAAAATTTTTCAGACACACATATTCATTGGAAATAGTGTTTACTTATTTATTTTTAGCCTAAAAACCACAATGCAATGCTGATTAAATATATTAAGTTAAAAGATTTCATTACTTTGCCTCAACAAAACTTCCTTGATTGCAGAAACTGAGAAAATATGCCTACTACCTCATCCTTTTTACAGATTCTTTAGAACTGAGTGATTTAAACTTTAACCATTTTCACATAAGGTATTGGTGATTGGTTATAACTTTATACTTCAGTACGATCTCCATTACTCTCATTTTACTGTTTTCATAAAAAGAACGTTCTGTAGGTAGCGTCATGCATGAATATTAATTTTCACATTTTAATTCTCGTACCATCTTGTTAGGATGCTTCTTTTAAGTTATTCTAAGGAGTCACCAAAGTTACTTCTGTTTTGATTTGCTAAGACAGTATCAACAATGTGATAGTTAAATGAACATTGATTGTGGAAGAGATTTTTCACGCTTCACAGATCTCCTTTAATAAAGAAGCAAACACATTTCTGAAAAGGTGTATGGAAACCAAGATGTTTATTTGAACACAGTATTACTGTGGATTTGCATGAACTGCTGGGCAGTGCCTCTCCACAGGGACCCTTTAACATTTGGACATCTCTCTGAGGGCCTCCGAGCAGAAACCCACATCAGAACTTTTAAGGTCCTGTGTGTTCTCTTAAACATACTCTTCAGAGAGAAAACTTCAGGGTAACACAAAAGTGAGTTCAGATGTATCTTCCCTATCACTTCCCTACTCGTGGTTTAGGCAGTGATACGCCAAGAGCTGTTGTTGCGGTGGCCTAGTCACTAAGACACGTCTGACTCCTTGTGACCCTGTGGACTGCAGCCCACCAGGCTCCTCTCTGCATGGGTTTCTCAGGCAATAGTACTGGAGAGGGTTGCCATTTCCTCCCCCAGGGGATCTTCCAGACCCAGGGGTTGAGCCCACGTCTCCTGGACTAGCAGGCAGATTCTTTACCCCTGAGCCACCAGGGAAGCCCGATATCAAGAGACGTCAGGGGCTGTAAACTGCCAGGCTCCTCTGTCCATAGGGGTTCCCCAGACAAGAGCACTGGCGTCAGTTGCCATGCCCACCTCACATCAAGAGATACCTACAGTCAAGTTAAAAATTAATCCAAGATCTTAATTTCCAAAGGGAAAAGATGCAACCAATATACCTGGGTTATCTACTTGAGATTGCTAAACTATTTTCAACTTGCATTTATGAGCTATACGCTATTTCAAGATTAGACAACTGGCAACCACTGGTAATATTTACTCCAGACAATATTTAGGCTGAATACAGTTTGAAGATAAAGACATGCAGTTATGCAAGACTCCACCTTTTCTTTCAGATTCAAACCAGAGTATACTGTAGGCCTCAATAAAGATCATTCCAAGTCTTTTATGCTAGGCGCTTAAAAAAATGGCATAGTGATTTTGACTGCATCATTTCTTAAAAGAATGTATTGCTGCATAAGGTATTAAAAATATATTTCTTTTATAAGTTTTGTATGTTGCTGTTGTTGAGTTGCCAGTCAAGTCTGATTCTTTGTGACCCCATGGTCTTTTATCAAAAACATCACCTTTTTAGTATAAAATGAATTTGAGAGTATGGAAAGCTATCTTTAAAAACTCTCATCAGAAAAAGCTTCAAGCATATTGACAATTTATTTAATTTTTTCTTTATTTTCTTCTTCTCAGCCACCTATTACATCCTTCAGCCTTTAAGCTACCAGTATTCCTTCCCCCTAGATAGCTTCATAGTAGGTGATATTTATTGAGGTCTTTTTTATTATTTCTCCAAAAATCTGGTCAATTCATTAACTATCTTTCAGTATTCTTATGTCTCTTTCTCATTATAGTCACACAGCAAATGAAGGTACTGTGTAAAAAGTAGAAAAGATGTTTACTAAATATCTGATTGACTCTTTTTGGTCCTCAATTTCCCTATCTGTAGTTTGGTGGAATTAGAGCTAGTAGGTTTTCAAGGTCCTGAGATCTATGTCTACATGATTACCTAAAGCTGAGGCTCTGAAATCAATGAATTCTGAACTCTCCAAATTATCTCAGCTGTTACATGTGTGACAAATGGTCCATCTTTTAAAGAATCTAGACACACTTATACCTGTTAAAGACTATTCCTTTTAAGTGTTAATTTTCACTTTTTAAATTCCTTTCTGTGTAAACTCTGATTCCTTTACATACCTTCTGAGGGGTAGTCTTCATCTGGATCAGTTGATTTCTGATGTGAAGAATCATATGTAAAATTGTGTAGTTTAAAGAGGTGCTGGGTGCTTCTGAGGATGCATTTTACTGATGAGACCAGTAAGGGCAGGGAACAGCATAATCACTTCTTTGTGAAGATCCTTTTCGAATGGGATATTTTGTGCTAACTCCACAAAAACCTTGAACCATTGGGTTGCACAACAAAATAGGGGATTCTCTATGGGATGGATCTTAACTGTTATTACTGCAATCATCTGATATGATTTTGGGGGTTTTCCAAATGCTGATTTGGAAAACTAAGAGTTACATAATAGACACCCTCAAGTTATTACCAAAAGTTATTGTATTGCAAATTAGCCCTGCCACAGTTTTTATGATAGGGAAGTTGATCGCTGAGAGAATCTGTTGAGGAATCTTGCCAACATTTTTACGCTGAATTTTAGAAAATTTAGTCAGGTTTATTTATTTATGAACAACTTAGGTAAGTTATAAAGCCTCTTGCTAATTCAGGCAATGCTTTACGTTGACATGAGTTTACAACTGTGGTGTACATACACTGAACTCCCATGGGGAATAAATATAAAGGAAGGGAACATATAGCTTCAAATATCAGATACATAGATATCAACACAAATAAAAAAATTGAGAGTTCAGCATGACTGACAGGAGTCCACAGAGGAAACTACCAGGTCAAGTGAGTTAAATAAGAAATATACGATGAATCACAAGAAATCACTTGAAACATACAGAGTTATGACAGTACTGAGGGTTCTTTTCTACTAAGGTCTGTATGTGCGCGTGTGCTCAGTAATTTCAATTGCGTCTGACTCTTTGCAACCCTACAGACTGTAGCCTGCTAGAGAAGACCACTGAAGTTTATACAAGTGACTTAATTTATTCTTTTAAGAAATTGTTATCAACAACTAATCCAATCATCTCATAAAGCAGGCAATTAAGAATGAATTTCTTAAACCTATGTGTCCATCAAAATTGTCTCTGCCTCTAAAATAGTGTATAAACACAGAATAGATCCAAATTAAATCACTTTTGTAGATATCCACAGCATACAAAAATGAAGAATCAAATAGCCATAGTATGAAATTGAGGAAATGTCAATTGTTTTATTCATCTTTAAAAAGAAAAAAAAAAACATTGTATTCAAGTAACCATAAAAGTCCAAGTTTTAAAAGTGAAGAAATAAAAGAGAAAAATAAAAGATGCAGCAACAGATCATATTAAATCTAGAACATAGTTTCTTAGCTGAAAGTGTAAAATAAGGTGTTTAATGAAAATCATGGAGAATTTCAGAAACACTTACTTAGGTTTACATGCCGTCTGTCCTGTGAAGTTGTGGTGCAATGCATCACATGTACACACACTAACACACAGCACATTTTTAACGGCCATATTTGGACTTGGTAGAGAAAACTTTTTCATAACTACTGTCAATATTAACTTGAATTTATGCATCTGATTTACATTACAACTTTTTTCTGAAATGGGATATTAAACTAAAGGAAGAACTGACCTAATATCAGGCCTAAATAACATGCATGGATGAACATGTAACAGTATTTTTATGATCAGAATGTAGATATTTTTTCTTTTAAGATATTTATTCGAGTTAAATGTCAGAGCTCAAGAATTTGATTATCTAGTTTGTAAATTAATATTATTTTCACTCAGAAAAGGGCCTTAGAGACTTCAGTTCAGTCGCTCAGTCATGTCTGACTCTTTGTGGCCCCATGAATCGCAGCACGCCAGGCCTCCCTGTCCATCACCATCTCCCGGAGTTCACTCAGAACGCCTATTGTGTCCGTGATGCCATCTAGCCATCTCATCCTCGGTCGTCCCCTTCTCCTCCTGCCCCCAATCCCTCCCAGCATCAGAGTCTTTTCCAATGAATCAACTCTTCTCATGAGGTGGCCAGAGTACTGGAGTTTCAGCTTCAGCATCATTCCTTCCAAAGAAATCCCAGGGCTGATCTCCTTCAGAATGGACTGGTTGGATCTCCTTGCAGTCCAAGGGACCCTCAGGAGTCTTCTCCAACACCACAGTTCAAAAGCATCAATTCTTCGACGCTCAGCCTTCTTCACAGTCCAACTCTCACATCCATACATGACCACAGGAAAAACCATAGCCTTGACTAGACGGACCTTAGTCAGCAAAATAATGTCTCTGCTTTCGAATATGCTATCTAGGTAGGTCATAACTTTTCTTCCAAGGAGTAAGCATCTTTTAATTTCATGGCTGCAGTCACCATCTGCAGTGATTTTGGAGCCCCCAAAAATAAAGTCTGACACTGTTTCCACTGTTTCCCCATCTATTTCCCATGAAGTGATGGGACCAGATGCCATGATCTTCGTTTTCTGAATGTTGAGCTTTAAGCCAACTTTTTCACTCTGCACTTTCACTTTCAAGAGGCTTTTGAGTTCCTCTTCACTTTCTGCCATATGGGTGGTGTCATCTGCATATCTGAGGTTATTGATATTTCTCCTGGCAATCTTGATTCCAGCTTGTGTTTCTTCCAGCCCAGTGTTTCTCATGATGTACTCTGCATAGAAGTTAAATAACCACGGTGACAATATCCAGCCTTGACACACTCCTTTTCCTATTTGGAACCAGTCTGTTGTTCCATGTCCAGTTCTAACTGCTGCTTCCTGACCTGCATACAGATTTCTCAAGAGGCAGGTCAGGTGGTCTGGTATTCCCATCTCTTTCAGAATTTTCCATAGTTTCTTGTGATCCACACAGTCAAAGGCTTTGGCATAGTCAATAAAGCAGAAATAGATGTTTTTCTGGAACTCTCTTGCTTTTTCCATGATCCAGCAGATATTGGCAATTTGATCTCTGGTTCCTCTGCCTTTTCTAAAACCAGCTTGAACATCGGGAATTTCTTGGTTCACGTATTGCTGAAGCCTGGCTTCGAGAATTTTGAGGATTACTTTACTAGCATGTGAGATGAGTGCAATTGTGTGGTAGTTTGAGCATTTTTTGGCATTGCCTTTCTTTGGAATTAGAATGAAAACTGACCTTTTCCACTCCTGTGGCCACTGCTTAGAGACTTACCAGGAGATGAAGAAACTGAGGCCTAAAAAGAGAAGACAGAAATCCAAAATCAAGGAATAAATTACCTAGAGTGAGAGGCTAGAATTCTTTCCATTTCTCAGGTGTCTCTTTAAAAATGAGTGGATAGAGGGAAATGGGAAGCGCCACAGTTCTGTCTGGTTCCTAACAGTAGTTTTGTAGAAGTCCTGCTAAAGGTAAAGCTGGGTCAACTTGTTTCAGTCGAAACATCAAAGTTCCTACAGAAGCACTTCACCTCTGTTATTCGATTTCCTCAGCTGGAAAGAGACCAACACATGCCCTATACATGTGTACCAAGTGCTCACGTCCAGTAAATCATCAGGCCATGGACCCTGCATCTAATTCTCGTCCACGTTTCTATAATGTCAGCCCCTTCATTATCCCTATTTTGGAAACGAGGACACTTAGAAACAGGTTGACTGAGTAATAACGCCAAGATGCCATGATGCCTGTGGAGCGGGGCTACATTTGAAGCCAAAGGCCAGACTGTTCACCTGTGAATCTAACTGCTTCACTTCCTGGCTCTTCTTCCCTTATTGTCCTAAAATATGAAGCAGTGTGTGTGTGTGTGTGTGTGTGTGTGTGTGTGTGTATGGAAATACCAATGTATTAAAGCATTTCACACTTGCAAGATGGGATTAAGTCTAGAAAGGATACTGGGCCCATCTCACATTATCTTGGGTAATCAATGTTTAAATGTGCAGGTCCAATCTCTCTAATGAGTTCTATTACAAGAAAGATTGAGATAGAACATACATAAGCCCCGTGGAGAAGCCCATTTATTTTACTGATTTATCTAAAATTCCTGTACTAAACTCTCTTGAACATCACTGTAATAGAATTTGACCTGTGTGCATAAGACAACCTTCATTTCCACGCCAATTATATTTATTTTATGGAATCAGTTTGCTCTCAGGCATATGTCCCCATGGTTCATCAGTTTCCTGTTTTTATCTCCTTTCCGTAATCAACATATTACATTCTGATATTCCATCTTAATAGAAGTAAAGCCTCAAAAAAAGTATATTAGTAGTGGTTCCAAATTTATAAATTAATCACAGAGCTTTTTAGTGAATGAAGTGAACTGGAAGTCCAGCCTATACGGCCTCCGTCCCAGTGAACATGCCACTGACGATCCTCACAAAAGGACAAAACTATATTCAAGGACAGTGCTGTCGAATTGCTGTGATGTAGCCATTTCATAATCAGTCTAAAATGTCGACTGAGCATTAGCAGCAGGAGAGACATTGGCCATCAGCACAGTTTATGTTTTCATGGTTAAAAGAAAGAAATACATGCAGACAACCTCAATTTTGAATCAGAGTGAGTGGCCTCTGTCACGGATTAAAATTGTGTGCTTAGAAGTCCGAAAACCTCACACCCCTAAAATTTTGTCTGGCATTTTCTAAAGTTTCTGTAAACAACTGAAATTTAGTTTCATGGGAGACTTGGTTGGACTCATAAGACTCTCTCTCTCGTGATTCTGGAAGCATTAATCAACTGGGTATTTCTAGATGTGAAACTCTGACTCAAATCAACTTCTCTCTTGGAGGAGAAATGTAACTCATTGCCCGAAAATTTTCTTGTTAGTTCTCAGCTTTCTATAAAAAAAAAAAAAGAAAAGAAAAGGAAAGAAAATCGTTCTTGAGTTCATTTCAGGTAGTGAAATTCCCTGCAGACACGCATTCATTATACAGGCAGGAGCAGAGCGCTTCGTATTCTATGCTGCCTCTGAAAGGATTCCTGCCATACGTGTTTGTCATTCACTCAAACTATCTTTGAAGGTATTCACTATTTTAAAACACGAATCTAGTGTGTCTGTGTGAAATTTGAGTCTACCAGAGTGAAACTTTTCCTGACGCTCAAGGGCACCGTAACAGCCACGGGCTGGAGGCTACCCTGGCAGTTTCCCGTCAGCAGCATCGTTTGCATTTCTGAGAAATTCAACAGTGAATTTGAAATTGTCTTCTAAAGTCATGTTGGCTCTCCCGAAGAAGTTCTACTATTTAATTCCTGAGAAAATAAGTGCTCTAATAGGTCTTTCAAATGTTGTTGAACAGTTATTGCAAGACTCATTATACTCTTGTCAGGAAGCTTTATATCTGAATGCTTGTCCATAATTTGCATCCCATTTGCTCTTCGACCTCATATTCAGAAGCGATTTCTGAATCATTCAGTGAAACATGCGTGTTACCACATACAGAAGGACTAAAGTTAAACTATGTTCCTGAGGAGTAGAAAGCAAAAGAGATGTTGGCAAATTTTACAGATTATGGTCAAGGCGAACACATAGGAACCGGGTCACTGTGCTGTTTTCATTCAGGTCCTGTTTATTGAGCTGTTATTTATTCTAAATACAGGGCTACACAGGAAGGATTGTATCAAAATGCCACAACTTATTCTCCACCCTCAAGGGGTCCATAGTACAGTTGATTCAGAATAAAATGAAAAGTACTCAAGGTAATCAACTTTTATTTTATTTAAAATATAGAATGAAGTTAAAAATAGAAAATTACTTTTCTTTATGATAAGAAATTATATCATAAAAATCTTAAAATTGAGGAAAGCAACATTTTAAGTATGCAGGATGCAACAGAAGGAGATATTTCAAGTAATTATATTTTTTAGTCAGTTTAATTGGGAATTAGACAAAGGGCAGAATTGCATTTTCAAAAATTGTTCTTATTCAATGCCTTTCAAAGATAATTGATCTTCAGTGTGAAGACCAAAGGAGTAAAGTTCTCAGAATTATAAAAATAAACACTGGAGTACATTCAGTGTGTGTGCTAAGCCACTTCAATCGTGGCTGACTCTTTACGACCCCATGGACGATAGCTCGCCAGGCTCCTCTGTCCCTGGATTCTCCATTCAAGAGTATTGGAGTGGGTTGCCATGCCCGCCTTCAGGAGAGCTTCCCAACACAGGACCAAACCAGACTCTCTTACAATTTGTGCATTGGCACTGTTTTGTTTTTTTTTTTAACCGTTAGTGCCACCTGGGAAGCCTCAAAACAATTATAAACATTCAAAATAATTTGGGGATAAAGTATATTCCTTGATTCCCAAAGTATTTGAAAATGAGAATTCAACAGTTAATCAAATGTGTCAATTCATTTTCAGAAAAAAAGAGGTGTATCTGTATTCAGTTCAGTTCAGTTCAGTCGCTCAGTCGTGTCCGACTCTTTGCGACCCCATGAATCGCAGCATGCCAGGCCTCCCTGTCCATCACCATCTCCTGGAGTTCACCCAAATTCACATCCATAGAGTCCGTGATTATATCCAGCCATCTCATCCTGGGTCGTCCCCTTCTCCTCCAGCCTCCAATCCCTCCCAGCATCAGAGTCTTTTCCAATGAGTCAACTCTTTGCATGAGGTGGCCAAAGTACTGGAGTTTCAGCTTTAGCATCAGTCCTTCCAAAGAAATCCCAGGGCTGATCTCCTTCAGAATGGACTGGTTGGATCTCCTTGCAGTCCAAGGGACTCTCAAGAGTCTTCTCCAACACCACAGTTCAAAGGCATCAATTCTTCGGTACTCAGCCTTCTTCACAGTCCAACTCTCACATCCATACATGACCACAGGAAAAACCATAGCCTTGACTAGACGGACCTTAGTCGGCAAAGCAATGTCTCTGCTCTTGAATACGCTCTCTAGGTTGGTCATAACTTTTCTCCCAAGGAGTAAGCGTCTTTTAATTTCATGGCTGCAGTCACCATCTGCAGTGTATCTGTATTAAGCTTTCTTATTTCATGTCATTTGAAGGAACTATTTTAATTGGGTAATTACTGACTGTTATAATAGTGCATCAAGAGTGGGTTAGGTCATTATTCACTTCAGTCCAGTTGCTCGGTCATGTCCGACACTTTGCAACCCCATGGACTGCAGCACGCCAGGCCTTCCTGTCCATCACCAACACCTGGAGCTTCCTCAAACTCATGTCCATCAGGTCAGTGATGCCACCCAACCATCTCATCCTCTGTTGTCCCCTTCTCCTCCTGTCTTCAATCTTGCCCAGCATCAGGGTCTTTAACAATGAGTCAGCTCTTCACATCAGGTGGCCAAAGTGTGGACTTTCCCCTTCAGCATCAGTCCTTCCAATGAATGTTCAGGACTCACTTCCTTTAGGATGGACTGGTTGGATCTCCTTGCAGTCCAAGGGACTCTCAAGAATCTTCTCCAACACCACAGTTCAAAAGCATCAATTCTTCAGCGTTCAGCTTTATTCACAGTCCAACTCTCACATCCGTACATGACCACAGGAAAAACCATAGCCTTGACTAGATGTACTTTTGTTGGCAAAGTAATATCTCTGCATCAATTCTTCGGCAGTCAGCTTTCTTTATAGTCCAATTCTCACATCCATACATGACTACAGGAAAAACCATAGCTTTGACTAGACAGACCTTTGTTGGTAAAGTATTGTCTCTGCTTTTGAATATGCTATCTAGGTTGGTCATAACTTTCCTTCCAAGGAGTAAGCGTCTTTTAATTTCATGGCTGCAATCACCATCTGCAGTGATTTTGGAGCCCAAAGATAAAGTCTGACACTGTTTCCACTGTTTCCCCATCTACTTGCCATGAAGTGATGGGACCAGGTGCCATGATCTTAGTTTTCTGAATGTTGAGCTTTAAGCCAACTTTTTCACTCTCCTCTTTTGCTTTCATCAAGAGGCTCTTTAGTTCTTCACTTTCTGCCATAAGGGTGGTGTCATCTGCATATCTGAGGTTATTGATATTTCTCCTGGCAATCTTGATTCCAGCTTGTGCTTCCTCCAGCCCAGCGTTTCTCATGATGTACTCTGCTGCTGCTGCTGCTAAGTCGCTTCAGTCGTGTCCGACTCTGTGCGACCCCATAGACGGCAGCCCACCAGGCCCCGCCCCCCCCGTCTCTGGGATTCTCCAGGCAAGAACACTGGAGTGGGTTGCCATTTCCTTCTCCAATGCATGAAAGTGAAAAGTGAAAGTGAAGTCGCTCAGTCGTGTCCGACTTTTAGCGACCCCATGGACTGTAGCCCACCAGGCTCCTCCATCCATGGGATTTTCCAGGCAAGAGTACTGGAGTGGGGTGCCATCGCCTTCTCCAATGATGTACTCTGCATATAAGTTAAATGAGCAGGGTGACAATATACAGCTTTGATGTACTCCTTATATTTGGAACCAGTCTGTTGTTCTATGTCCAGTTCTAACTGTTGCTTTCTGACCTGCATACAGATTTCTCAGGAGGCAGGTCAGGTGGTCTTGTAATCCAGTCTCTTAAAGAATTTTCCACAGTTTATTATGATCCACACAATCAAAGGCTTTGGCATACTCAATAAAGCAGAAGTCTTTCTGGAACTCTCTTGCTTTTTTGATGATCCAGTGGATGTTGGTAATTTGATTTCTGGTTCATCTGCCTTTTCTAAATCCAGCTTGAACATCTGGAAGTTCACAGTTCATGTACTTTAAAGCCTGGCTTGGAGAATTTTGAGCATTACTTTGTTAGCATGTGAGATGAGTGTAATTTGAGCATTCTTTGGCATTTTCTTTCTTCGGGACTGGAATGAAAACTGACCTTTCCCAGCCCTGTGGCCACTGCTCAGTTTTCTAAATTTGCTGGCATATTGAGTGCAGCACTTTCACAGCATCATCTTTTAGGATGTGAAATAGCTGAACTGGAATTCCATCACCTCCACTAGCTTTGTTCACAGCGATGCTTTCTAAGGCCCACTTGACTTTGCATTCCAGGATGTCTGGCTCTAGGTGAGTGATCACACCATCGTGAAGATCTTTTTTGTATAGATCTTTTGTGTACTTTTGCCACCTCTTCTTGGAGAAGGCAATGGCACCCCACTCCAGTGTTTTTGCTTGGAGAATCCCAGGGACAGGGGAGCCTGGTGGGGTGCCGTCTATGGGGTCACACAGAGTCGGACACGACTGAAGCCACTTAGCAGCAGCAGCAGCCACCTCTTCTTAATATCTTCTGCTTCTGTTAGGTCCATACCATTTCTGTCTTTTATTGTGCCCATCTTTGCATGAAATGTTCCCTTGGTATCTCTGATTTTCTTGAAGAGATCTCTAGTCTTCCCCATTTTATTGTTTTCCTCTATTTCTTTGCATTGAACACTGAGGAAGGCTTTCTTATCTCTCTTTGCTATTCTTTGAAACTCTGCATTCAGATGGGTATATCTTTCCTTTTTTCCTTTGCCTTTCACTTTTCTTCTTTTCTCAGCTATTTGTAAGGCCTCCTCAGACAGCCATTTTGCCTTTTTGCATTTCTTTTTCTTGCGGATGGTCTTGCTCCCGGCCTCCTGTGCAATGTCATGAACCTCCCTCCATAGTTCTTTAGGCACTCTGTCTATCAGATCTAACCCCTTGAATCTATTTCTCACTTCCATTGTATAATCATAAGGGATTTGATTTAGGTCATACCTGAATAGTCTAGTGGTCTTCCCTACTTTCTTCAATTTCAGTCTGAATTTCAGAATAAGGTGCTCATGATCTGAGCCACAGTCAGCTCCCAGTCTTGCTTTGGCTGACTGTGTACAGCTTCTCCATCTTTGGCTGCAAAGAATCTAATCAGTCCGATTTCAGTGTTGACCATCTGGTGATGTCCATGTGTAGAGTCTTCTCTTGTGTTGTTGGAAGAGGGTGTTTGCTATGACCAGTGTGTTCTCTTGGTCATAACCCTATTAGTCTCTCCTGCTTCATTCTGTACTCCAAGGCCAAATTTGCCTGTTACTCCAGGTATTTCTTGACTTCCTACTTTTACATTCAAGTCCCCTATAATTAAAAGGAGATCTTTTGGGGGTATTAGTTCTAGAAGGTCTTGTAGACCTTCATAGAACTGTTCAACTTCAGCTTCAGCGTCACTGGTTGGGGCATAGACTTGGATTACCGTGATATTGAATAGTTTGCCTTGGAAACCAACAGAGATCATTCTGTTCTGATTTCCTTTAGGTTTGACTGGTTTGACCTCTTTTCAGTCCAAGGGACTCTTTAAGAGTCTTCTCCAACACCACAGCTCAAAAGCATCAATTATTTTGGCACTCGTCTTTGTTTATCCATACATGATTACTGAAAAACCATAGTTTCAACTATATAGAAATTTTGTCAGCAAAGTAATGTCCCTTCTTTTAAATATGCTGTCTAGGTTGGTCATAGTTTTTCTTCCAATGAGCAGGTGTTTTTTTAATTTCATGGCTGCAGTCACCATCTGCAGTGATTTTGGAGCCCAGGAAACTAAGGTCTTTCACAGTTTCCATTGTTTCCCCATCTGTTTGCCATGAAGTGATGGAACTGGATGCCATGATCTTCATTTTTGAATACTGAGTTTTAAGCCAGCTTTTTCACTCTCTTCTTTCACTTTCATCAAGAGGCTCTTTAGCTCTTCTTTGCTTTCTGCCATAAGAGTGGTATTATCTGCATATAGGAGGTTACTGATATTTCTCCCTGCAATTTTGATTCCAGCTTTTGCTTCATCCAGTCTGGCATTTAGTAAGATGTACTCATTGCATCAGCCTGCAATGCTGAGACCCGGGGTTGATCCCTGGGTTGGAAGATCCCCTGGAGAAGGAAATGCCAACCCACTCCAGTACTCTTGCCTAGAAAATTCCATGGATGGAGGAGCCTGGTGGGCTACAGTCCATGGGGTCACAAAGAGTCAGACATGACTCAATGACTTCACTTCACTTTCACTTTTGTGATCAGCTGGGAAAGAATCTGCCTGCAATTCAGAAGACCTGGTTGGATCCCTGGGTTTGGAAGATTCCCTGGAGAAGGGAAAAGCTACCCACTCTGGTATTCTGGCTTGGAGATTTCCATAGACTGTATAGTTCATGGGGTCGCAAGGAGTCAGACATACTGAGCGACCTTCACTTTCACTTTCACTCTGCATAGAGTTAAATAAGCAAGGTGACAATATATAGCCTTGATGTGCTCCTTTCCCAATTTGGAACCATCCATTGTTCCATGTCCAGTTCTAACTGTTGCTTCTTGCCCTGCATACAGAGTTCTCAGAAGGCAGGTCAGGTGGTCTGGTATTCCCATCTCTTTAAGAATTTTTCACAGTTTGTTGTGATCCACACAGTCAAACACTTTAGCATAGTCAATGAAGCAGATGTTTTCTAGAACTCTCTTGCTTTTTCCATGACCCAGCAGATGTTGGCAGTTTGATTCCTGGTTCTTCTGCCTTTTCTAAATCCAGCTTGAACATCTGGAAGTTCTTGGTTCATATACTATTGAAGTCTAGCTTGGAGAATTTTGAGCATTACTTTGCTAGTGTGTGAGATGAGTGCAATTGTGTGGTAGTTTCAACATTCTCTGGCATTGTCTTTACTTGGGATTGGAATGATAACTGCCTTTTTCCAGTCCTGTAGCCACTGCTGGGTTTTCCAAATTTGCTGGCATATTGAGTGTAGCACTTTCACAGCATCATCTTTTAGGATTTGAAATAGCTCAACTGGAATTTCATCACCTCCACTAGCTTTGTTCACAGTGAATCTTCCTAAGGCCCACTTGACTTCGCACTCCAGGATGTCTGGCTCTAAGTGAGTGATCACACCATCACGGTTATCTGGGTCACTAAGTTCCTTTTCTGTATAGTTCTTCTGTGTATTCTTGCCACCTCTTTTCAATATCTTCTATTAGGTCCATACCATTTCTGTCCTTCATTGTGCCTACCTTTGCATGAAATATTCCCTTGGTATCTCTAATTTTCTTGAAGAGATCTCTAGTCTTTCCCATTCTGTTGTTTTCCTCTATTTCTTTTCATTGATCACTGAGGAATTCTTTCTTATCTCTCCTTGCTATTCTTTGAAACTCTGTATTCAGATGGGTATATCTTTCCTTCTCTCCTTTGCCTTTCACTTCTCTTCTTTTCCCAGCTATTTGTAAGGCCTCCTCAGACAACCATTTCGCCTTTTTGCTTCTTCTTGGGGATTTTTTTTGACCACTGCCTGCAATACAATGTACAAAAGGTCATTTTTGGTGGACTGCAATCATATTCTCCCCAATTCCTAGAGAATGTCCATGTCATGAAGGGAAAGAAACACCATGCAGAAATATCTTGTATGTAACCAAACAAGTAGCTTCTGCTGTAGAACATTTGTTCCAATAAGTTTACGAGCATTTGGAAGTACTCAGATATATTCCAATAACACCTGGAATCTTGGAATTCTGTCATGTCATTCTCAGCATTCCAATACCCACCTTCATCAAACCAGTGATATTATTGAGAGTTTGGATGGCATGGTCTGAGGACAGTTAGCACAAGCACTGACCATGTGTTCTGGGTCAGCTCAGTCCCACCTGGTTTGACCTCAAAAGCCTGAAGATTAGAGCTGGGCTATTCTTGTGGATTGAATCAGAAAAGTAATGGTCTCAAAATCATTTCCAAGCAGTAGAATTAACAATGTCATGATGCCTGTGGGCCTAGACAGATGGAGACTGGATACTCGTATCAAGCTGTGATTTCTGGATTGACTTGGAGTCTTGTGGCAGTAGCAATTGATGGAACATTGATTGGAGAGTCATTGGTCCAATGGCCAAGTGAGTCCTTGCCACTTGTCACGTTGAAATGTGGGTCTACTTTCTTGGAACCTTTATCATGCGACTGAAGCCTCATCTAATTCCATCTCATCCATCAATACTGCCTTCAATATTTCCTCCTCCCTTCTGGGTACAGAGCAGATGGGAAGGGACTTGTTTTGAATTTGATTCATCCACAGTTAACCTTCCGGGATATTTGAGCCAGATGATACTTCCTAGAAATTGCCACATCGACATGAGGAGTTTTGATTTATTCTGGGCGTGGTCCTGGGAGGTTAGGTGCCAAAGAAAACTGCTAAAAAGATGTCAACCCAGGAGAGTTTGCAAGATCACATGGATTGAACTGTTGGAAGAGAGGATGAGATGAATGGAGAGGGGAGCATGGTAGTGTATTACATACGACCACAGGTAAAACAGATAGCCAATGGGAATTTGCAGTATGACTCAGGGAACTCAAACTGGGGCTCTGTGACAACCTAGGGGGGTGCGAAAGGGTGGGAGGTGGGAGGGAGGCTCAAGAGGGAGGGGACATGTGTGTATCGATGGCTGACTCACGTTGATGTATGGCAGAAGTCAAACCAACATTGTAAAAGCAGTTATCCTTCAATTAAAAATAAATTTAAACACTACAAAAAAGGATTGCAGGGAGGTGGCAGAGGGACACAGCATGAAGCCTGAGGGTCTGGGGCCTCTGACCAGGAACCGGGAGGAAGCTGGTGAGGCTTCTGGAAACAGGAGCTGTGTTTCTCGATGGTCAGAGACTCAGGTACGCAGCGCCACCTCTGCAGAGGTTTCCAGGTCACAAAAGGCGGCTCCTGGCGTCCTGTTCTCTGCTCTCTTCCTTCTGGGATCCCCAGCAGCTCTGAGAGCAGCTAATAGGGTGTGCCCCCAAGAGCTGCCCTCTCCCTGCCGCCCTGTGCGTCGTCTGTCACGAGCTGCTCTGTGTAAAGAGAGCACCTCCTTGCCCCCAGTACATGTAGTGTCGAGACTTCTGACGAAACTGCTATTGCTTTTATAGGGTTGAACGTTAGGATGTTAAGACGCGTGGTGCAGAGGTTCCAATTGCGGAGAAAGTAAATGAAAAAGGAGACTGTCACTTTGCTCTTGGCTTTAGTGCTTATTCTCATTGGAGGGAAATACCTCCTCTGAATTAATGGGAACATTCAGGAAGGGTAAAGAAATCATAATTCAGTAACGGTGCGGAGTCATCAGCCTCCACCTCAGCTCCTCGTGGGCCTGAAAGTCGTGAGGAATTGAAAGCATTTGTAATGGCAGCACACGTCAGTTCTGCAAAACAGCACACCTGTGCTGGAACACAGAAAGAAACACGTTAAAACTGGTTGCCTCATTTTGGGTCAAATTTATATTTCCTCGTAGAGGAAAGGACGGTGAAGTACAGGTGTTTGCCATCAGAACTCTTAATCTGTAATCATTTGACTTATTATCCAAACTTCGGTACAGATTATCCTTTTTGCCCCCAGAGAAAATGAAGTATGGGCACTTCTAATTGAATGCATTGATATGTATGGTTTAAAGGGAAAAAATGAGAATATGTCAGAGCAGGCACTGCTACAGACACGGTTCTGAGTCTCCATTTAAACAGAAAATGGGGTGTTGGTAATAACAGCCTGAAACATGGGTAGATACGTTAGTAATATTTCGTTTTCATGCCGAAGACAAGGCTTTGTCTATTTCAAGCAATGCATTAGATGGTTGGGTTCTCAAGAAATCACACCCTTTTCCCCCATCAAGTTCTGAAATACAATGAAAAGTAAAACAGATGGAGAGAGAATATCACCTCTATCACCGCTGCTGATGATCATTTTGAAGACTGTGGCTTACACCTAAGAGCTCGCGGGCTGGGAAGCAAGCAGAGGGTCCTACGGGGACGCACAGTCTGCAGGCAGAGCAATTCTTCAGGGGGAGGAGCGGAGTGTTTGAGAGACAGACAGACACACACCCAAGAAAGAGACATGGATATATGCTGGCTCCCCTGCCCACTTCTTCCTTCCAGACTTTCCAAGTAAATGCCCATCTGGACCAGAAGGAAGAGGCTAAGAGGACGGAGGTGCCAGAATCACTCCACGTGGGAGTCTTTCTCATCGCTGCTGTTGGTTACTTGACAGCTCGTGTCCGACTCTTTGTGACCCCATGCACTGTGGCCCACCAGCTCCTGTGTCCGTGGGATTTCCCAGGCAAGAATCCTGGAGTGGGTTGCTATTTTCTTCTCCAGGGGAATCTTCCCAGCTCAGGAGTCCTGCCTGTACCTCCTGCATTGGCAGGCGGATTCTTTACCACTGAGCCACTAGGGAAGCGCAAGATACACATAAAAGGAACAAAAGCAGAATATAAAATAGATAAAATAGGGAAAGGCAGCTTTAAGGTGAAAGAAAACATCCCATTTCTGAATCTTTCTCTAAACTGATATTCAAAAGGTGGCTGGCAAATACCCAGACACACGTGGTAATAAGATGAGAATCTGCCACAGGGAAGCGGGGACCCAAGGCTGAAGCGACCCTGTCACCAATCCCCAGGGAGAGCCCTTGAGGAATTGCACCAGAGGCAACTTCCCTCCACCCTGCCCAGGGCTTCCAGATGGGGCTCCGACCTTAGAGGGCAGGACAGGCTGACTCCTCAGCCAAGCCAGCCCCTCCGCCCTCAGCATCACGTTAACCACGTCCTTTCAATGAAGGATTCCGTTCAACACTTCTACTAAGAAGGCTCCTTCTAAAACCCCCTCAATAATTTGTCAAATGAACAGTTTGTGGCCTGAGATTCATATTTGATAAAAGTCTTCTCCAAATATTTGTCTTTCATCATAACCACGAGAAGAAAACATCTTCAGCCAAGTCGTTTCAGCTTGTAGTATTCATGAATTTCCGCAGGGCCTGGAGACAACTTTGCTGCAACTGCCGATAGGGCCTGGGGCTCCCTTCTGCCTCTCCTCACCCTCTTCTGTTCTGCGCCCTCCCCCTGAGACCAACCCTCTACCTTGGGGGCAGCTTCCAGCAGGGTGGCTGAGCACAGAGCAGAAATAACCTTCAAAACTGCCCGCCTTCCTGCACAGACTTTCTAGAGACGGTCCAGTGATGCTCCTGCATGGCAGGATGATGCTGGTGCACAGGTGAAGCCACACAGCGAACGGATTTCTCCTGACCTAGTTCTAGCATCATTCTAAGAGAGACAGGATTTACCAAGGAGCCTTACAGCCAAATACCCCTGAAGAGGCTGCTCAGCATTCAGGGAGCCATCTTTAAGACAGCCACCACTCCTGGACCAGTGAGGCTTCCCCACAGACACCAGTAGGTGGTGTGTGGAGAGAGAGAGAGAAGAAGGAGAAGAAGGAAAAAGAAGAGGGAGGAGAAGAAGAAGAGAGGAAGAAAGCAAAAGGAAGGAAAGGGAAGGAGAAAAGAAGAGAAAAGAAAGAAAGAGGAGAAGGAGAGAGAAAGACATGTTTGAGGCTTCCTGAGGTGAGGGCGCCCCACTCCAGTGCTCCTGCCTGGAGAATCCCATGGATGGAGGAGCCTGGTGGGCTGCAGTCCATGGGGTCGAGAAGAGTCGGACATGACTGAGCGACTTCACTTTCACTTTTCACTTTCATGCATTGGAGAAGGGAATGGCAACCCACTCCAGTGTTCTTTCTTGCCTGGAGAATCCCAGGGACAGGGAAGCCTGGTGGGCTGCCGTCTATGGGGTCGCACAGAGTCGGACACAACTGAAGTGGCTTGTTAGCAGCAGCAGCAGCCGAAGGTGAAGGGGCTGCGGGTCAGTCCACAGGGTGGATGGCAGGCTGGAGACCCGAGAGGCGCTGCAGGGGCTGTGCAAAGCCGTCTGCCACAGGATTCCCACAGAACGTCCCGGGCGGACGGAGGAACAGACCGCATTAGGCTCTCCAGTGAAGCCCAATCTGCACGCCCAGAGCGCCCCACGCTGGGAATCGCACCGAGCTCGTCCCTGCACACAGGGTCGTTCGCACACACTGGCAGCCCGCTGAGGATTACGAAGCAGGGGGCAGGTGACAGGATCCGAAGGGCACCTTGGAAGGATAGCTGGGGCCTCAGTTCAGATGAGGGAACAACGTCATTGCCGAAAACTAAATAATGGTCCAAGCATGAAGTGGACGTGCGCTTTCCCCAAAGTGTTCTGCTAACAAAACGCTAACCCAGCAGCTGTTAGTTTTCGTCCTTGCCTCTGTCCTCACTGACACCTTGGGAGGATGCGCTTCCGTCAATGCGGCTTCCAGCCAGGCAGCGTCTCGAGGCTGGAAAGCTCCATAGCAAATGCAGCCCGCGGTGGGGACAACTCAGGTGGCTCAACTCTGGAGCGTGCTGGTCCCTGAGGGGTTGACACTGGCCTGGTTCCCAACGCCCGATATCACTGCTCTGCAAGCCTCCAAATCCACTTTGCACAGGAATGCTGAAACCACGAGAACTGAAAGGTGCTTTGGGGTGGGGAGAAAAACAAGAAGCACAAAGCTGGTATTCTAACTAAAGTCGAATTCCTTTCCTTTGTCGTGTATCTGCCAGTGATGCGATGGATCAAGAAAGCTGTTAAGTCATAAATTGCACATGGGGAGTAAAATGTTGATTCTCACTCACAACGTAGACACGGAAGAACAGTTTTACCCCCAGGTTTCTTAGCAAGTTCACGATGTTTTTATTCGCTGGATACACATTTCAGCATGAATGTGATGAAACACATTCCAACACGCAGACGCGGGCAAAGCATCTTGCCATGCAAGCAAAGACCTGACAATGTTAACACATTTAAAATGTTGTCTAATGCATGTGGCACATGTCCTAAGACATCGACTATAGGAAACGGTTACAATTTTTATGCATCTTTTTTCCTGCAAGGAATCAAATTCAGATTTGTGTGCATTGCCTGGAATAGTAAGTAATTATTACGTATTAAATATGCTCATCTACCTTGATCATTGAGGATTTCTTTTTTGTTGTATGTTACCCAATTAAGGGAAACTTTCTAGAGTGTTTTTATCTTTTAAAATGTACTTTTCAAGTGCACACAGAAGTGCATTTAAATTTAGACCATGTGTACATTAGACCTAGTGTGCTCTTACACAGAAAAAAATTAAGTGTATAAACAGCCATGGGCCAAGGTTTCCCATTATTATGTGAGCCCATTGTTTTGTATTCCATATGCCTCCCTGGTTTGCTTCTGTTATTTCCTCCTATTGAAATGGCTTGTCCCTGCTCTTCTCTGAATGCCCAAATGTGGCCTAACTCAAACGGCACCATCTCCAACCCAC
>SJYQ01000101.1:616670-640368 GCA_006410935.1 Redunca redunca | reverse complement strand
TGTGACCCCATGGACTGTATCCCGCCAGGCTCCTCCGTCCATGGGATTCTCCAGGCGAGAACACTGGAGTGGGCTGCCATGCTCTTCTCCAGGGGGTCTTTCCAACCCAGGGATCTAGCCCGAGTCTCCTACATTGCAGGCAAATTCTTTACCATCTGAGCCACCATGGAAGCCCAAGCAAACTGGTTATAGTACAGTACTCTATAGCCAATTGTGTTATCTGGGTGACTAAGCTAACTTTGTTGGACTTACAAACAAATTGGATTTATGAACATTCTCTCAGAATGGACCTTGTTCTTACGTAGGGCACTTGCTGTAGGCTGGGACCAGGCAAGAGACGCAGGTCCTGGTGTCAGAGCAGTAGCTGTGGAGTGTGAGAAGCGGCTGAATGCTGAATACATTTTGTTAGAACCAAGGTCACATTATAGCTCAGCTGGTAAAGAATCCGCCCGCAATGCGGGAGATCCCGGTTCAACTCCTGGGTTGGGAAGATCCCCTGGAGAAGGGAACAGCTCTCCACCCCAGTTTTCTGGCATGGAGAATTCCATGGACTGTTTTGTCCATGGGCATCCCCAAGAGTCGGACATGACTGAGTGATTTTCACTTTTACTTTCAAGGGCACATTACTCTTCTGCTGCTGCTGCTGCTAAGTGGCTTCAGTCGTGTCCGACTCTTAGCGACCCCATGGACTGCAGCCTACCAGGCTCCTCCATCCGTGGGATTTTCCAGGCAAGAGCTGTCACTAAGTAGGATTCTACCAGAGGTAGACGAAAGAAAAGTTCCCTTTCTACTGGGACTCTGTGATAACAGTGCATCCTGGCAATCATGCCCACCTTCCTCTCTGGAGCCTCAGCTGTTAGGATTAACCCTTGTTCTCAGAGATACCTGGGTGACGGGCTTTGTGTCAGAAGTCAAGCCAGACCCCAGAGCTCCAAAGCTGCTGTTCCTTCCACTCAGTCTCTTTTTGCCAGTGGTCTTCTGCATACCTAAGAGGAATTTTGATCAGAAAGGCCATAAGTAAAGTATTTTTTTTTTTGGATTAGGAAAAGTTCTGAATATTAACTAAATGGTTAACTTCATAAAAAATCACTAGCATCTTATTTTCAAAAGGCTAGTGTACTGAATTTTAGCAATGCTCTTATTTTATAGGCCACAAGCAATGATGCAATAATTTATATTTGAGCAATTCCAGTCAGTGGCTGTGTGGGGGAGTGCTCACGCTCAGTGAGTGATATTTCCTTTGCAGCCTGGTTTTGAAATATGTGTCTACATTTTAAATGTTATTAAAAGCCTACCTGAAAATGCCATTTAAGGAACTCTTTCCAAGAGTACAAATGTGAGTGTGCTATTCCTGATGATACATATATTTATTTATTCTGAAATATTAGCCAATGATGTCTTTTTTTAATCCTGAAAAAATTTTCAGTCACCTGCGCGTTTACTCTAAGTCATTAACCCGTCCTCTCGCAGGCCTGCTGGCTCAGCTGGTAAAGAATCTGCCTGCAGCGCAGGAGACGAAGGAGATGTGGGTTTGATCCCGGGGTCGGGAAACCCCCTGGAGGAGGAAATGGCAACTCAGTCCAGTATTTTCTTGCCTGGAGCATCCCTTGGACAGGAGAGCCTGGTGGGCTACAGTCCATGGGGTTGCAAAGAGTCGCACAACTGAGCACAGGACAAGAATAGGTTTTATTGTAATAACAGTGTTGTGCTAGACAGTGCTTTTTATTGTAACATTAGGATTCTAACCAATTCTTTCCTTCCTGTTCTCGGATAAGAATTTAACTGTTCTTAGAGAGTCTTCATTGCTATTATATTTAGAACGCATGATGCAATTACCCATATTTTGAACAAGAAATAGGGACATTGACATTGAAAAGGCTTCCCCCTCACATACTGGGAGTCATTTTTCCTGTATGTTTCTCCTAGACCCACACCTGACTCAGAAAATACTCTCAGCCTCTTGAGTCAAGAATTTATTTCTTCCCCTTCCCCATCCCATCCTCCAGAAACTCAAATTGAATGGAATGCATTCTGCATCTGTGGACGGTCCTGGGGTTCATATTTTGGCCTAGAGGTAGGAAGAATAATCTAGAACTTGGACACAGCTCCTGTTCTCTGAAGACCTGACTCCTGAATAAGCCCTCAGGTGACATGATCTGAAGAAAAGCCTGCCATTCAGCTGAGGGCCTAAATAATGACACTTGATGAAGTCTACCAATTTCTTCTTTTTAAAAAATTAATTTTGATTGGGACATAGTTGCTTTACAATGTCATGTTAATTTCTGAAGCGAAGTAGAGAGGTGAAAGTTGCTGTTTGCAACCCCATGGACTGTACAATCCATGGAATTCTCCAGGCCAAATACTGGAGTGGGTAGCCTTTCCCTTCTCCAGGGGATCTTCCCAACCTAGGTATCAAACCCAGGTCTCCCACATTGAGGGCGGATTCTTTCCCAGCTGAGCCACCAGGGAAGCCCAGGACTGCTGGAGCGGGCAGCCTTTCCCTTCTCCAGCAGATCTTCCCGACCCAGGAAGTGAACTGGCGTCTCCTGCATTGCGGTATAGTCGCCTTACAATGGTGTGTTAATTTCTACTGTACCGCATAATTAATCAGCTATAGGCATACATATATCCCTTCTTTCTTGGATTTTCCTCCCATTTAGGTCATCCAGGGCACCGAATAGAGTTCCCTGTGCTAAAATGAGTATTTTTCCAGGTGTCCAAAGGGAATTTATAACCATTTTTTGTTTCATCAAAGAGGAGTTCTGTCATCTCTTTTCATGTTCCTCACCATTTTGCTAACGCTGGATAGTAGGAGGATTTGCAGATGTGAGTCAGGGATTTCATTTAGTCCATATTTACTGACACAAGGTTCTATTCAGATTCAGAAAGGAGCGCCTATATTTAAATAAGAGCGGTCACCCAGGGTGCTCAGGATGACTCTGTACACTTGTTAGGAACAGTCTTATCCGTTGAGGGTGTCTGGGGCCCCTTTGGGCCTTCCCAGGTGGCAAAGTGGTAAAGAATCCACCTGCCAACACAGGAGATGCCAGTTTGGTCCCTGGGTAGGGAAGGTGCCCTGGAGAAGGACATGACTACGCACTCCAGGACTCTTGCCTGGAGAATCCCACGACAGAGGAGCCTGGCGGGCTACAGTCCACAGGGTCACAGAGAATCACACGACTGGGCAGCTGGGCGTGTACACGCAGGGCACCTTCCAGCGAAAACCTGTCAGGTTCCCACACAGACGTTAAAGGGACGCTTCCTGTCTTAGAAGATGCTAGAATGGAGGTGTGTAGATTCCCTGTATGTAGGATAAAATGATTTATCCTGTCAGAGTCACTGAGTTTCAGACCCACTTTTTGCCTGTTGGGTTATCTGAAAGACAAGATTCAACCCTAATGGCTTATTTTAGTTGTTTTCAACAGATTATGTAAGAGAAATCAGAGGCTACTATGCTCCGGGTCTTCTGTTTCTCCTGTTCTGTTTCAGCGCTCATACTAAACATGAAGGACGAGCACAATGGGATGGTTATCTGGCCCTTTTGTTAGGTCCCGGGGTCCAGCATTTTCTAATCCCATTAACAAAAAAGTACATTGCCACTCAAAACCACAAACATCGCAAATGTCTAAGTTTATGAAACCAGTAATTCACTTTACACATATTTTCTCATAGAGCTTTAAGGCCATGACCAAACAACTCCTCTGGAAATTACACAGAGAAATTTAATCATACAATATAAAAACTAAGGAAGTTCTCTCTGTATAATATAATGAAAATAAATTTCACAGAGAAATTTAGTCATACAATATAAAAAATAAGGAAGTTCTCTCTGTATAATATAATGACATAAATTTCACAATCTGAATAATGTTAACTTTGTAGGAGTTAATTATTGAAAAAAGTATTGCTGTATTATGTGCAATTAATTGTGCTTTATGCCAAAAAAAAAATAGTGTTGAATGTTTGCTTGGTAAACATTGTTAAAGCAAGAATTTTTATTATATGAAATTATAAATTAAACTCGTGTACCAAATTTGGCTTGAGGATGGCTTGTTGCCCCTGAATTTACAAGAGAAAGTGCAAAACATACCAAAAAGGAAAAGAATTTATGGTTTTCCTAGTCACTGCATCTATTTTTCCCAGATGTATACATGGTTGCTGATTCTATTCCCATCCTGTGAAATGCGGACCCCAGTGAAGCGACAGGGCCTGCCAAGTGAAAGGGCGAATCCCCTGTTTACAGCAGTAATGGACACCTATTTAGGGAGTGAAGAGTCCGAAAAAACAGGCGGGGCTTACTTGTGTCCAATTCAGTCTGTACCGTTGACTTGGCTATTAATGCCACTTTAATACCAGTGAGCTGAAAACTTTAGGTGTATTTTACCCCACGCGGAACAGAAAGGTAGAAGTGACCAGCATCAGTTCTTAAAAAAGCTACCTGTGCATTGCTGTAGGTCTCTCCCATGGAAAATTTACGACCCGTGTTTTTAAAGTTTCAGTAAATCTTTTATCCGAAAGCGAGTAAAATTCAACAAAATGCACGATACACCCTTAGATTTTCTAAATAACTTATAAGTAAATCCACAATTCCCTTAAAAGTTAGGAATTCTTTTAAGAAACCATCATTCACATTTTTCACTTAAATAGTCAGGTTCATTTGAAAATGTAAGTTATACTTCAAAATTACATTTGCCGTTAAACAGCCTCAGATTTTATAAAGCAGAACTAAATCAGTTTCCAAATATATCATGGATGAAATAGACTCGACCTGTTAAACCGCCAAGACACACTTTATGCTTTTACTTTCTAAAATTAAAATTTATAAACATAATTTCCCCTCCAGCAAAGCCAATTTGGTTTCCTTTGAATGAAGAAGACATGTAACTGGTAGGTCAGGACAGAAAAAAGGAGAGCATTAATTGAGTGGCAGGGGTAGTTCACCAGCGTTCCAGGCAGAGGCTTTAAAACCTCGGCGCCACCAGGGAAGCCCCTTAACACTCTAGTGTAAAGTAAAAAAAATAAAATAAAAGAGGTCGATCTTTACATCACAGGCACTTTCTGTTATTACAGAAGAATCAGCATTCCTCGTATTGATAGGCCATACAACTGTCCAGGTGGGACCTATATTTATGCTACAAAGACAATTTTAATTGTTACCTCGTTGGAGGGTCGGTCTATCACAGCCGTCACTTGTTCATGCTTAAGGACGTGCTTGAAAACCCCCCTTCAATCTTGATCATTTCTGCTGCTCGCTCATTATGAACAAAATGATAGGTTTTCCAGCAGCGGGTTCACTGTGCATCGCAAGTTGCAGTGTTTAGAAAGATGACAATGACAGGAAGTATACCAAGATGGGCCAACTAAAGCACACAAAAACGTAAGACAGAAAGCTTTCCAGAAACCTGGTTGAACTTGGAAAGCACTTCCTTGTTTTGAGAAGAGTGGAAGAGTCTCCGAGCTCTGTTGGATCCTAGCAATGATGCGTAAGAGGGAGCAGGAAAGGACATGTCAAAACTGCCAAATTCTGTCAAAAAATGTGTAGCCTGCACTCTTTCCTAGCCACGTCTTAACAGACACTGCCCAGTTCACATGTGACAGTCAGAAGTCTCCCAGCTTCGTAATGGAAACTTACTGGGTGCCGGATAGACGACAGTAAGGCCTAAAGCTGTAAGAAGGCCGCCATCTCTCAATAATCAATAAATAACTCTGCCAGCTTCCATTCATATCCATATATTTTATCTCTCTGAAATAGCTTTCAGAGAAAATTTGCAAGGACAGAATACATACATAAATACACACACATCGAAATAGAAGAGGGGAAGGCAGAAGTCAGGAAATAGATGTTCAGCTTTTCCTGAGGCAGTTTCCTAAAAAGCAAATAGAAGCCAGAAAAGGGTGATGAGCACTCATCAAGCAAACATTTATATGATGAACAAACAGATGAGTGAAATTCACACACATACACAAGCCGCTTGAACCGAAGGACGCTACTCCCAAAACACTGATGCAGGGCTAACTTGTAAGTTTGCTTATATATTTGAAATACTGACCTGGGCCCCACATAATACTGAGGTTACTATCTGTAATCTCTTTTTGTCTTTCATATCTTATTTTTAAGAAACTTCAATTAGTAGCTTCCTACGAAAGCAAGAGGGTTTACTGACTTTGTCACTCACAATTGTGAGTTTATTGTTCGCTTGATAAATACACCAAATTTTCTCAGGTGCATGTAAAGACATTGTGCTCCGATGAAGTCCAGGAAAGGAGAGAAACCATTACTCTTACCAGACTTTGCTAGATCTGTTCAACCAAACCGACCTAAGGAATAAGCATAACCGTAGCTTGGAGGCTCTGGGGTCTTCACTGAACAATGTAACTCATATCATCAACACGATCTTTATGATGAAACATTTCTATGAACAACTTAAATATTCTGACAAGGGTGTACAATAATGAGTCTGCCTGTGAAAATCATTATTTTTTAATGTATCATCATTGTTTCCATATGACTTTTTAAAATGTATGGTTAACAGTAAAGAGTTTATAATTCATATTTGAAAATCTTCCAAGAAGATCCTCAGCTAAAATTTTTGGAAAAATATTTTGTTTTCTAAAGTATCAATTTTCAAATGGCATAATTCTACTACCTGGCCTTTCTTTCTATAGGCTTTTCTTTCTTTTCTTTTCCTTTTCTTTCTATAGGCTTTAACAAAGAGAACGGTACTTTTTGTTTATAATTTAAAATTCATTAACTTGTACTTTCCTTACAAAACTATTCTGAATAGCTAGTATACTCCTAATAGTCAATATATAGTCCATCCTAATCGTAATACAAATTCCAAATAAGTACACTTTAAATTTTAATCACTTTAAATCATTACATAACTTTCTTGCTTTTTTACAAACTCACTGACATTTTGCAACTTACAAAATGTCTTAGTTTTCACTTGCAATTAACACAGCTTCACTCACTCCAACTCAGTTGTTTCTCTAAACTTAAGATATCCATTGGATGGGTTCCAGTTTCCATGACAAATAGAAGATTCTGGAGATAAAAGTGTTTCCTATTTACTTTGTTCCATCCATGTATATGTAAAACATGAAACAATTTATATTTACTTTTAACTGGAACTAATTGGCTCTTAGTATAACACCTCTGCTTTAAATTTATATCTACTGCAGATTAGCTAAGAAAACAATACACTTGGCTTTCAGTTTTGAGATCGGTTAGGTGGGACGCAAAATCCTTTAATCCTGGTACCCAAGACACTGCATTTTTCTGGTGCTAGGATGAGACCTACTGGGAGCTTACCATGAAGGTACATCACTCTGGCTGTGTGATACAGTGTAGATTTTATTACACTAGACTAGTCAAAATGCATCCTTTAATTTGCACCCTTAATCCTTTAATAAATCCCCTAATACATCTGAAAACACATGCATTTCCTCACTTCTGCCATCATCCTTATTCTCCTATTCATCCCACAAAACCAGAAACATTCCAAGAAGTTTAATTTTACACTGAACCATTCTCAGAGTCACCTTTAAAATTTAACAGCAACAACGACAACAAAATCTCACTTACAAGGACCAAGTCACTTGCACCTCAAAAGTAACTGCACACTGAGCGGCTGACTGTACAAAAATCCCCAAATTCAAATCAAGCCCAGCGTTTTCTAAGAAGCAGGGGAACCACACGTCACATCAGTTTGCTGCGTTCACGGTCAGTCCTCAGCTCAGACAGTCCCCACTCTGCGATACAGCTGGACAATAAAGACACATTACTTCCCTAGGAAGCTGGTATGGAGCCGTAATGACAAGTGGGCCAAGTGGCCCAGGGATCTTTATTTCTGTCTAATGACTGCTGCATTTAGTTTGCCTGAGACCTCGCAAATATACACCCCTCCCCAATAAAGCAGTCTTACGCACCAAGATTTTCCCACTAAGTGTTTTCATTTCCAGAAGTGAAATGGGCTCAAAAATTTCATAATCATGTTGAAAAACAAGAAAAGTTTGTCTTTCTTCCTACTGACTTCTGGAAAATCTGTATTCCAAGAAAGAATGTTTTTCTGCCTAAATCTTAAAAAGAGAATGAGGAGCACTTCCAGATACCAACCAGGGGAGGAGTGACTCTTCTGTGAGCACGCGTTTAAATGGTCAGGGATCGCCTTGCAATGTAAAGCGGAGGATCACTTACCCTGGACCTGAAAACATCTACCGTAACTGAGCCGCCCTCTGTATAACCATCATTTCCCAGGTTTCTGTGCATACGTTACTGCTTCAGTTTCATGTGTCAGCAAATGTCTGTTTACCCGGCTTCCTGTTATTAATTATGGGAAGCAGGTTTTCTTGAAGTACATTAGAGGCTCTTTCAAGTCTCCTCCAGACAAGGCGAGGCATTGGTGATTCCTTTAATGTTTGCACAAAGCCGGAAACGGAGTTAAAATACATTGTTGCCTTGTATAGCTTACAACCTCTTATCTCTCACAGAGGGGTGGGGTAAAGATAGAAATAATAATAATAATAAAAAAAGGCAAATCACAGCAGTTTCTATTCCCATCTCCAGACACTGAGATAACAGAATTGGATACGTTCTTTATGACGATTAATTAACGGATCACAGCATGAAGTCTGAACTCTAAACACTGACAAAAATGTTTCCAAGATCAACTCAAATTGTAAAGTGCTCAAAGACAGGAAGAGAGGTTCCAGTGTAAAGTTATCTATAAAGAAACAAAAATACTGACCTGATTTCTGGTGTATTACCAAGCTTTTCCTAGAGAAACATCTGGTCGGTCCATCTAGCTCTCTGCCTTTGAAATAGGAGCAAATATACGTGCATGCGTTCAAATCCTAAAGGAGCCAAAACATCTGGAAGTTTTAGAAGAAAAGCAAAATAGTTATGGGGGGAAATCCAGATTTTAAAAATGCAGATGTTTAATTGACCTGTCAGTTACGTTAGGAGGAAAGAAGGGCAGAAATAACCAGAAGCCACTGGTGGAAAATTAAAATCGTTTCATGAGCCAATGCCAAGCTAAAAGCAGTGAAAACTGTAACGGAATACGGACAGGGGCTTTCTCAACTGAGATCTGAAAATGTTACCATGTGCAATTTTGTAAATTAGCCATTTCCAAAAAAAACCTTTTGCATTAAAGCACAATAAAAGTTCTTCAGACTCTCCTCTCTCTCTTTGGTCCTTAATTCAGGCACTTAGGCAGAATTTGGCTTTCATCAGAGACAAACTCTCCCCCCATGCTCCTCGCCCCCTTTCTGAGACCCCCTAATACTGCTGAGTGGCCAGAAATTACGGATGCAAAGGGAAGCTGACAAATGACGGCCAGGCCCCTCCCCCCGAGCTTAGACAGTCAAAGCCGCTGCCAGAACATGCCTGAGAGCAGGGAGTGCAGAGACAAAGACACAAAGATTCCATTTTCTCAGTGAAAATAGACTTCATGTGTAAAACACTAGTGAGAAAAATGGAGAGCTGACACATACGTGCAATTTTCGAGCGGCAGGGCTGGATCTTTCAAGAAGATTGGAATTGCATTTGATTGCATCAAAAACCTAACAAATGTTGTTTAACCTAAAAAGTCTTTTCAGTCTGTAAAAAGACATTCAGTGGCAAGATACTTTATTTTTTTTCTTTTTAAGCACATGGTGCAAAAGGAGAAAGAGTCTTGAGCTCAGTAGAGAGACGCTGATTTCATCCTGCTGGTACATCCAGAATTAACCCTGGTTCAGTTCACAGGATCTACAGAATAAAGGGGAAAGTTTAAAAAAAAATAAGAAAAAAAATACTCTATTAAATCAAAGGGTTCAGAGAGATAATATTAAATCCTTATGAGTATGTTTTCTATAAAAAGAATCCCCTCCCAGCAGCCCCAGGGTATCATTACTGGAGAGGCAGCAAGTGGTTTATTAGAGATTCAAACCATGGCATCTGAGCCTTGCCAAGCATGCAAGTTGTAGCCTGTGAGCCCCTGGCTCCCACGGTCCCTCGGCATCTCACAGCCAGTGCTGTCTGCCTGGCCGCACCCTGCGCCTGCCAGTGTATAGGTGCAGAGGCTGGCACCAGCAAACAAAGAAAGAGCATCCTCAACTACTGTGGAAGCTCATGCTTTTCTTCCTCTCTAAGTTCTTTCAGAGCTGAAAAGAGAAATGNAAGGGGGGGGGGGGGGGGGGGGGGGGAGAAATCACAACATGAATTAGGGAATTTAGAACATATCTTCAAGTGATACTCTCAATCTGTTGTAAGTCCCTATAGAAGGCAGGAAAGAAGGAGAGAGAAAGAGGGAAAGTTTAAAGTTCATCATAATCCTTTAAAGCAAGGGAGGGCTTCCCCACCAGCCTTCTTAGATTGTCAGCATTGGCGCATCTGTGTATTTCTTTCGTTTCATGGACCATGCGAACACATTCAGTCGTATGTGGAAACTGACCATGGGACCGCCTTTAGACAGGAGAGAACTCTATAAGAAGATTTAAATGAACCAGTTGGTAGAATTTTGTTTTACTTAAATATCATGGGCTTTGACCAAGTGCTCCACTGAAACCTTTAGTAAACATTTCTCTCCCAAATTAAGTCTATTTTCATCCCCAGCCCAACCCATTCAATAGTTTTCTGTTCTTCATAAATGGGTTCAATCCTTGCGGAATACTTGGGATGGGCTTAAAATATACTGGAAAGTGTCAGACCATTGATAGCTTAAAATGTAATTAATAGCAATTGTCAGTCTTAATTTTAAAAATTTGCCATAATTTTTTAAAAGAATTAAGAACACCTATTGTCCTCTATCACTCCCTTCCAAGTTCTTGGTATTCTTATACTTCTTTAATTAATAGGAATAGTGGAGAGAAAAGGCAACTGAATATTAACTGCATAGTGTAATAAGAGATGAGAGGAAAATGAGAGTGTTCCACACAAACCCTTTATTGTCAGTTTTTAAAAATTCAAGTCAGGGTACTTTCTAGCTTCCCTTTCCAATCAAATCAAAATACAGGAAATTTATAACATGAGTTCATAACATCGAGGTTTGCTTTGTGGCATTAACAGTAATCTAACTGCCCCTAGCACCCACTTATTTGCCATGAAAAGGGAATAAGGTGGAGGGAGTGCTTGTTTGGGAGTTTGGGAGCATCACTTAATTTTTTTTATTGAAGTATAGCTGATTTAAAAGGTTGTGTTAATTTCCACTCTACAGCAAAGTGACACGGTTATACACATATATGCACCCTTTTATTGCATTCTTCTCCATTATGGTTTATCACGGGATATTGAACATAGTTCCCAGTGCTGTGTGGTAGGGCCTTGTTGTTTATCCACCTGATATATGTAACAGCTTACATCTTCTAATCCAAACCTCTCGCTCCACCCTCCCCTAAACCTCCCTCCTTGGCAACCACAGACCTATTCTCCAGGCCTGTGAGTCTGTTTCTGCTTCACAGACAGGTCCATTTGTGACATATTTTAGAATGCACATGCGAATGATGTCATAGGGTATTTGAGCTTTTCTTTCTGACTAATTCACTTTGCATGAAAATCTCTAGGGCCGTCCATGTTCCCGCAAATTGCACGATTTCATTCTTTTTTGTGGCTGAGTAGTATTCCACTGTATACGTGTATCATATCTTCTTACCCATTCATCTGTCCTTAGACATTTACACTGTTTCCATGTCTTGGCTATTGTGAACAGTGCTTCAGTGAAGATAGGGGTACATGTATCTTTTTGAACTAAAGCTTTCTACAGGTAGATGCCTAGGAATAGGATTGCTGGATTACATGGCAGCTCTATTTTTAGTTTTTTAAGGAACCTCCATACTGTTCTCCAGGGTGTGGCTGCACCCACGTGCATCCCCAACAGTGTAGGAAGTTTCCCTTTTCTCCACACCTTTGGGCACATAACGTTTTATGCATATTCAATCACTCTGTAATTTTAGTGAGCCTCTAAGCTCCAGTTTCCCAATTTATTATAAGAGGAATTCTGCCTATCATAGAGAATTGTTTGAGGGTAAACCTACAAATGCCACATGGGCTCCAAAATGCAGACATATGTGTGTGCATAGGGGCAGGGGACATGTTAAATTCCAGTCCTGTCTGAAAACTGTAAATTTCACATGAAGAACAATTTGGTGTCATGAACAGAGACCGGAAGTTCCTTGTACATTTAGTAAAATAAATCAGTCAACACTCTCAGCCATCGCCATACCGCAGAGCAGCTGATGGGTGTATGCGTGGCCTTTTCAGAGTTTTAGCCTTCCGTGATGTTAAAGCTGACACTGTGATTTTGAATTTCCTAAAGCATCTCTGACATGTCTCTTTAAATGAGCTGTTTCTCCACTTGTTAGCGGTTTGCCTCCTGTAAGCGGATGTGCACAGAGTAGCTGGGTGAGCCCCCATGAATCAGAGTGGTCCCCAGCCTGGCCCCTTCTGGCTCCCTGGCTGAAAACAGGAGCTGCGCTAAGCGCCTCCCCCAGTGCCACACCCACAGCCTCTCCTGAGGAGGCCCTTGCGGTGGTGGGGGAGGCTCGGGGCGTCCATCACCCCTCGCTGTGGCTTCATCCTTCGCCTGCGCCCCTGAACTGTCTCGAGAGCCTCACCCCAGGTGCCTAGGAGCGCAGAAGAGAAGTGTGGGAAGGAAACACATTGTTACATGGACAGAGAGCATGGATAGTCTTTTAAAATAAAAGTAACAGAGAATCATTATTAAAGAGGGAGTGCACTGTCTAACTGAAGATCAACAAACTCATAAACCCGCAACACTGTCTTTTACAGCATTTTTTAAACAAGATACCAGGGTTCTCTGGTTCCATCTTAAAAAGGGGATGGGGGAAGCACATTGGTTTGTCTTCATTTACTTTAATTGAAAGGAAATTGCTTAATCACATTCAATATTTCCATTTTTGAAAATTCAACCATTACTGTAGACTAGAAGGATGATAGAGATATAGTGCAGTATTATGTAGATAGATAAATTAGTCTCTTTAGAGAAATTAGATGATGAAAATAAAGCCAATATATTGAATGGGTTTGGGGATGAAATCTAGATGTATTTATCAATCGAGCTAATAGGTTTTAATATTTTAAAATCTTTTTTACACACGGGAAGTACATCTGAAGGAAAACTAATCCTTATAAGTAACTGATCTAGTGGAGGTTGGCGAAACTTATCTGTTTTATCTTTTCAGGGGTCTCTGCTTGTCATTTTATGGGGGAGGAGTGGCATGCAATGTTTTCTGGGTTAAATCAGTTACCCTAAGAATGGGAAAATTTAGGATATGAAAAGTTGGCAGATCTCTATGGATTGCCAGATTGGAGAACATTTCTGTAAAAAGATAAAAATCAATTTTAGCTACTTGGCTTTCCATGACCTGAGCTTTACATAGCATCTTTGTTCTGTACAGGGATCATGGCAAAATTACCAACCAGTCCATAAAGGAAACTGAAGGCAGTTTGATCTACACCTTCAATGACAGTCCCACAAAGGCTGAAGAAATATGTTGCGTCTCCAAAGACATATTCCTCTAAAGAACATAGTCATGCCCTAAAATTAGGACATGATTCAGGTACGGCGTTTCTTTTTGTTCGGTTGAAATGCTTTGTTCTTTCTACTGTGGATAATTTCTTCTTCCCCCCACCCTAGACTCCCTCTCTCTTTTCTTCTTCTCATTAACATATGTCCTTCATAATTGATGTTATTTGCTATCCTTTCATCAAATCTGAGCGACATCACTTAGGCAAGCCATCCGGCAGGACACCTAAATACACACTAGAGGACCCTGGGAGTCACAGGAGGCTCTGACGGTCTCACCAGGGCAGTTACGATCAGCATCTTGGCCCCTCTGAAGGCACTGCATCCAAAGAGTGGCCTCACCCCGACTCCTTTTAAACATAAAGTAAAGCGTGAAGCCCTTTGAAGGACCCAGCAAACAACACACATGTGAAAAGAGATCAGTGAGCCTTAGAAAGAAAAAACATCTTTACGTGAAATCTGTGAAGCATCTTAACAGGTTTTAAAGAAAGACCTCCAGGTAAACTGATGGCTTTTAATAAGACACACGACAGTCTCAATGATGAGAATCCGTTCTGTGTGTTCTCTGTGCCATTTTATGTTCTCAGCAGGACTTTGTTTTTCCTCATCAAGAGTTTCGAGGGGTATCTACTGTTGTCCGTGAGCAAAGCATGTTTAAGCGGTCCCCCAAAGCTGCGCAAATTTAAAACAGAAAAAAAATCCAACAACGTTGTCAAGTGGTCAGACAGACTGGAACTAGAGGATTATAGGTAAGAGGGATAAAATGAAGGGTTGAAAGCTGTAATTTCTATTTCTGTGGTGGCAACTGAACCGGCTGTTGGATGAGGCAGTTTAAAGAGGCAGTCTCCTGGCCCAGAGTCTGGGAAGGGCCTGACGGCTTGCTCCTGGTGCAGCGGCGAAGACGCGCTGCAGGTCGGGATTGCTTGCTGGGTCCCTGTCTGCCTCTGCTTCCCATGCCCCGTTCCCTTAGATTCCCTCCCTGTCTTTGGCAATTCCATGCATTATTTTCCTTCCTCACAGTTTTTACCCTTTTTACCTTTTTTTTTTAAGACACTAGTTGCTTGGCCTCTGACCACTGCTCCATGCTGGGGCCTCCCAGGCAACAAAGAACAGACTTTAAAAACAAAAAGAAGACACTGCATCTCAGAGGCGTCCTCACTTGCCCTTGTTCATTTTTGAATATGCGGTGGCCGTAGCCGTAGATTTTCAGAAAGAATCCCTTCCCCGAAATGGTTTTCAAGAACACATGTGCACATATGGCTGTCAGGCGATCTGACTTGCAGACGGCATGATCTGAAGAATAAATCATAATAGTAACAGGATCACTGATAAAATGGTGAGATATAGGTGTCTGTCTAAGTTATAGAACAGTCACTGTGATCCTGGGTGTTTCAATTCATGATCTGACCTTCTTTTTATATTTTCATTGGAATTAATGGAGCCATAGAGTTGGTAGAAATCATAGAAATTTTGTAACACACCTCTCAGACTGAAACCAAGAAAATGAAGCCCAGAAAGTCATTCTGCTTATGTATAAGTGCCATTGGTTTAATTGTAGTTCTGCATATGTTTTGAAAAAGAAAAATATTTTTCCAAAGACTGGTTAAAAAATGTTGAGAAGACATACCATTGTGAAAATATATCTGCAATAAAATATCGCTATCATTCAGTAGGCGATAATATATATTGAAGTTGCCTGGGGGTATCAATCACAGAACAAAACGTCCTTTAATCATTGTATAAAGTATGTAAACCATGTACAAATTACGCACATGAATGAATATTCATTTTGTGTGTAAGTACAGCACCCTTTTTGACTTTTGTGTATCCCAGTTGTGTGTTACTCGTAGTCTCATAGTTGTGGTTAGAACAAAAAGGATCTCCCAGAAGAAAAGAAGGTAAGTTGTTCCAAGGATGTTGGGAATACAGAAGTTCTCTTCCATCACTAACCTTATGCTCCTAAAAAATGAATAAGAAAAAACCTTACCTTCCACTTCTGAGTATTCTCACAGGACCTGGCAGAAGAGGGATCTATTGCAGATAAACAGCGAGATCCCATTATTCAAGGCAGTAGGTGGTATTCCAGAGAAAATAGTGTTTGCTCTTGAAAACACAGTAGACATCTTGTTTAAAAAAATATTATGCACACCCCAAAATATGTTTGAGAAACAAAGCTTTTACATTTTTAATCATACCCCTAAACTGGCTTTCTAATTTGTCTAGGATATCAGACAACTTAGAAAAGAAATATTTACTCAGATTAATGTCTGAAAATGTCACATGGAAATGTGTTTATCAATGTTACTGCAAATTAGTATTTTTATAAATTAAAAAGTAGATCTGACCTTCAAAAAGCCTGACCCACTGTCTTAAGGTTAAACAGGCAAGTCTTACAGAGAGATAGAAGCTGGTTAACTTTTCAGTTTAAAGTACATTTTGATGAAAATATTTAAAAGACAGCCACCTCCTCCATTAAAAGTGGGCATTGTGATGAAATAGTAAAATTCAGGAGGTTATCAGTTTCTATAATAAACTCTGGCTGCTTATTCAGGGCATAAATTTCAGTCTCCAAACTTTGTTGACACATCTAAGTGAAATAAAATTTTTAAATTTTTAAAAAAGATTTAAATAGCAGTTTGGGGATTGATTTCATGTTAAATCTTGATATGTGTTTCAGGGACTCCAAATTCCGTGAAACAGCATCAAGATCTGAGTTGTCTCTATTACTGTCATAATTTACAAGCGTGTGTGCTAAGTTGCTTCAGTCGTGTCCGACTCTGTGTGACCCTATGGATGGCAGTCTGCCAGACTCCACCGTCCATGGGATTTTTCAACCTAGAATACTGGAGTATAGAAATGGAATGCCATTTTTCTCCTTCAGGGCATCTTCCCGACCCAGGGATCGAACCCGAATCTCCCACATCTGACCTGCATTAGCAGGCAGGTTCTTTACCTCTAGTGACACCCAGGAAGCCCAGTAATTTATACAACAGAGAGCAGGGAGGTGTAACAGAGTGTGGATCTAAGGAAAAGAGTGAGAGGAATGAGCACAAGGATGTGCACGGTTACCTTTCCTGTGTACCATTCTGCAGCGATGGGGTTTAGTATTTCCTTTCTTAATGCTATGAAGAAGTTCATGGCTAACATCAGAGTTTGCAGGTGGGTGGGAACTGTGCTTTTCTTAAAGTTATCCAGGAGCAAACATCACAGAGTTAATTAGGCTTTACCTCGAATTGCCTCTCCTACAATCCTCGGGAACGGTGGGGTGCAGCTGTGAGTCACCTGCCTGCTTTCTAGAGATAGTGCCCAAGGACGTAGCTCCACGAAAATTCTAATCAGATTACACAGAAATCCAGTGCTCCCAGTCTGTGCTTTGTACTTGCAGATAAATTATATATGCATAGTAACATCTGTCCACTGTTAAATTTCGTGTTGTACAATTCTACTAAATTTTGAATGGCATCTTTAGCCACAGAAGCCTAGAAACATCCTTTGGCTAACAAAGGAAATAGACAGCACAGGCCTTTGGAAAACATTTTCGGAATTGTTGGAGGAATCGCTGAAAGGACCGTTGAAAGATGTTTGCTAATGGAAAATAGGTTTCGTTTAGTAACTGGGCTGTGCTTTAATATTTTCTCAACCTGACTGATAGAGTTCAATCATAAGGAAAATTGAGAAAAAGATGAAATGTAAAAAGAACTTTGTTAAGAGCAATAAACTTATAGATAGTGAAGTAAATGGTGGGTTTTTTTTTTCAAGATGAAGACTTCTTTCAAGTAAATAACATGTTTTTGGAAAGAAGAAGTTGACTAACAGAGCTGAACATTCACACAAGGCAATATGCCAGGAATTCAAAATGCCAATGCAAAAAAATGTGAGCTCCTAAAAGGGGATTCAATGCTGGTCTGTAATAATTAGCTGTACTTTCTCTGCTGAGAAGGAAAGCTCTCCTCAGGGCCTGAGGGTTGGTGTGGAATTGGAGATTTTGAGTATAAGATAGGGTTCCAGGGTTGTACAGCTGTGGTGAAAGACTTTGGCTTCCCAAGTGGGTAACATGGAAATTACAGTTGTTATTCAGTTGCTAAATCATGTCCGACCCTTTCTACCCCATGGACTACAGCACGCCAGGCTTCCCTGTCCTTCACTGTCTCCCAGAGTTCACTCAAACTCATGTCCATTGAGTCGATGAGGCCATCCAGCCATTGCATCCTTTGCTGCCCTCTTCCGCTTTCAATATTTCCCAGCATTAGGGTCTTTGCTGATGAGTCAGCTCTTTGCATCAAGTGGCCAAAGTATTGGAGCTTCAGCTTCTGCATCAGTCCTTCTAATGAATATCCAGGGTTGATTTTCTTTTAGAATTGACTGGTTTGATCTCCTTGCAGTCCAAGGGACTCTTAAGAGTCTTCTCAAGCACCACAATTCAAAATTATAGTGACTATCACTAATTTAGTGTGATGAAATATGACTTTATTTTTCCTTAGGCCAAAACTTCTCAACAGAAGTGCTATTGATACTTTAAACCAGATAATTATGGGTGTGGGAGATTTCCTATGCATTGCAGGGTTTTTGTCAGCATGCTTGGCCTCTATTCACCAGATGGGGTAGCTCCCTCCCCACCACATGGGTATCTGCAGACATGGGCCCTGGCAGAGAACCACTTGTCTAAACATGTTTCATTTCTTCTCCCATCTCACTGCAAAACGAGTTAAGTTGGCTCTTCACAATACTGTCATAGAAACTCTGCATACAGAACTGGTATGTATCAAAT
Source organism: Redunca redunca (assembly GCA_006410935.1). Classification (NCBI taxonomy): domain Eukaryota; kingdom Metazoa; phylum Chordata; class Mammalia; order Artiodactyla; family Bovidae; genus Redunca; species Redunca redunca. Next base: position 622,074 of record SJYQ01000101.1, on the reverse strand, counting down.
GAAGAATAGCTCTGCAATGCAAGAGTTTCTGCAGCATCCAAAATCTAGGAATCTCAAAAGAAATTTTTTAAAAAGGAATCTAAGAGCTCAGAGGGACAATGTTTATTTCTGTATGTGCATGTTTTTAATGACAATGAAGGTGCTCCCTGGTGATAAATAACATGCAAACAAGGTGGGGGGGGGTGTGGATACAAGATAATTATCAACACAAGGGAATTTTGAAAAGTAACAAAACACTTTTACAGCAAATATGTTGAAATTTAAAAGAAATGGCCATTTCTTTTACTTACATACCATGTCACTGTTGCTTGCTGTTTAGTGACTGAAGAAATATTTTGATTACCACAGATGTCTTAGGTCAAAGTTTCTCAGAATTTCATTGCATCAGATGAGTTGAAAGGCTTGTTGAAACAAAAATTGCTGTACTTTATGCCCGGTTTCTGGTTAGTCAGCAGGGCCTGAGAACTTGCATTTCTCCCAAGTTATCAGGTGAGCCAGGACCAGGGACAACCCCTGCCCTGGAGATGGGTTCAGCCTCAGATGGAGCTTCTCAGTCTGACTTGGTAACTTTTTATTGGAAATGGCAAAGGTTATAAATATAAAGAAATAAAGGAGTTGTATGAATTTGGGTTTACTCATTGGCAATAGACCAAATCATCTTTGTCACTGGAAAGAATGACTTATGAGAGCAACTGTTTTTAATAAGAGTCTTCACGTACCATTGAAAGACAGGAAACCTTAAAAACAAACTGGATGCGCTACTCTCAAACAGGGATTTAAATTAGCTAAAAACTTTTTAAAATGCCTACTACGATGTAAAAGTTTGTTTTCATATACCAGCAAACACCTAGGTGTCAGTATTTTGTTCATATTTTCCCTTAATTATTGCTTTTCCACTTGTCAGAAAAGAATTTATCATTGTCCACCCTCAAATTCTTTCCCCTCGCAATGTACACATTAGCTCTTGTTCTTGTATGTTTTGTACCTTAAATGCACTGCAGTTGGTAAGATCTTATGATTTTTAAGACGTTATTAAGCTCCAGGGAATATAATATTTTGAACAAATCATTCAGGATTCAAAAAATATTTTCATGGGTCTCCTGGAATCATGCCATTAGCTGTGCCTTAGTCAGAAGCAATAGGGCAGGTTCAACAAGACAGGTTTATAGTCTTGTCCTAACTCCAAAATTCTACAGGTGGGAAGGCCTGGCTTAAGAATTGCAAAGGTGATTTGAGTGCTCCTAGCTCAGTGTAAGCCAGTAGTAATGTGCTATTGCCCACAGAAGCCACGAACACCTGGGTGTTTTAGTAGGAGAGAATTTTTGACGTGAGGGGAAATGAGAAGGACTTTATCTTCATGGCTGGTAGAATGAACCCAGAATCAAGCACTTTGTAGACCCCATCCTTGACACTGCCATGTTCGTAGGTGAACCAAAGCACCGACTGTTCTGTTCACTTACAAGCAACATTTAAAAAAATGTTCTGTGGGCCTTCCCTGGCAGTCCAATGGTTAAGACTTCACCTTCCAATGCAGGGGCTGTGGATTCGATCCTAAGATCTTACATGCCTGGCAGCCCAAAAACCAAAACATAAAACAGAAGCAATATTGAACAAGTTCAATAAAGACTATAACAATGGTCCATGAGTAAAAAAAAAAATTAAAAATTTTTCTACATTCACCATATAAGTAATTGAGATCCTTAGACAGAAAGGCAAGAAATTGTTAATCTGGGAATAAATATAGACTGGTTTTGCCAGTGGAATATGCCAAAAGAAGGTCGTTTAAAATTCCCAGATAGAAATATGGCATCTTAATTCTAGCTTTGAAATAAAAGTTTATGTTGAGATTGACATGTACACACTACAATATATAAAACAGATGTCTAATAAGGACCTACTGTATAGCATAGGGAACTCTACTCAATACTCTGCAAGGGGCTATACAGGAAAAGAATCTAAAAAATATGCATATATATATATATATACATATTTATGACAGATTCACTTTGTTGTACACCTGAAACTAACACAACATTTTATAGCAACTGTACTCCCAACAAATATTTTTAAAAGTCTACAGAGCTTTTGATAATTTGTGGTCTATTGATAACACAGCAGGGGAAATTGAGAAAGAGACTATCCTTGGATGAACACTGGAAACTCACCACCCATTTTCCCTATTCAGTCACTAACGACCAAAGATAGCCCTCAGTGGAGTTGCTGATTTATTAATCTTTGTCTAAACATTTTGTTTTTCTCAATGCAATGGGCAAGCATAGTTCCAGAACACTTCCATTAAATTTAAATCTTGTTGTTTGGCTCTTGGCCTTACAAGACCTGCTTTTGCTGATAAGGCCCGGTAGCCTATAGCTTGGGGGGGCTCCCTCTCTTTGTCTCTTTGAGGGGGCTCCCTCTCCTTGGCTCCCACACATTTAATCATCCTGACCCATCCTTTGGCACCGCCGCAACTGTACAGCCTCCACACTCGAACGCCGGGACCTCCCGTTCACGCTGCGTGCCTCTGGGGCGCGGACATTAGCGCCGTAGCCATGGTTTTCGATGGGGAGGGTAATCCGTGATAACAAGACTGTATCCCTTCCTTCCTGCAATTGCCTCGCTGTCCACACAGCCTTGAGTCCGCGGCCCACTGCTACAGGCGCAGCCGGCGTCCGGTCCTGCAGCAGGAAGGTGGGCGCGCATTCCAAAGAGCCCTGATTGTTTTGAGATTTTCCTGGCAGCTCAAGAAGCCTGGAGCTTGGAGGGCACACTCCTTCGTCCCAATCTCCCTTTGGAACCGTACACAAAGGATGACTTGTCGCAACCTGAACCACTTGCAGGTATCAGGTATCGTCTTCCCCTTCACGGCCATCACTGCCCAGGAGCCAGCGCCGCGCCCCCGAGCTCGGTGCAGAGTGCTTCTCCGAGCTGGCGGGGGCCCTGCTCACACCGTCCAGTCCTTCTCTAAGCCGCTGGAAGAAAATGAATTAATACCAGCTCAGGACTTGAGTCTCACAGGGCTGTGGGAATCACTGTGCGCTGGGTAGCCTCACATAATGGCCGCATTAACGGAGACTTTTCAGCTCCTTATCGATTTGCTAGAGATCTCCAAAGGAAGTGCAAAATTATTCATTGCTGGGCAAGCGCGACTATCTTTTGGCTTCTCGAAATACCTGAAATGAAGTTTTGAACTGATACAGTCTGTATACTGCTCATTCAGATAGCTTTCATCTTTTTAAAAGAATCGAAGAGAATAACTACTGGATGGATTTACTGTGAATTTATCGTTGACATGGCCACAAATAATTATTACCTTCATTGTAAGAGCATTAGTGCTTTTTATTCAGCAAGTTGAGAATAAAATGGATTTTAGTAACACCCTACAATTACCTCATTAATCAAAATTATTACTAGGGATCTCCTTGAAACTGAATTGGTTTGTGGCAGACCTGATTGAGGACTGCTCTGATTCAGAGCAGACCTCTGCAAAAATACGATGATGGATGATTTGCGTTTAGTTTACACATTTTATATACATTTTTCTCTTTCTTGCATTTCTTCCAAAACATAGCAGTATTTCCCAATGAGTGTTTGTATTGGCCTTCATCTCCAACTTAAGTTAGTATTTCTCTTTGTTTAGTTATTTCTTGTGGAAATTTTATACTCGATGAAATTAATCCTCTCTCTCATAATTTAAGGGTTGGTTCTAAATATTTATGACTTCTATTCTAGTGACTGTAATCTCTGATTCCCCTTCTGGTTAGAAATTATTTCGTACCATGTTTACTGCAGTTTCCCTGTGCTCTTGATCCTATATATGCTTAAGCACTTTGTCCATTTTATCCAGCTCTTCCTGTGATGATCAGATCTGTGCCTCTCCTAGGATTTCAGTACTCCAATGGAGAGTGAGTGTTTAAATAACCATAGAAACAATATCTGTTTGCAGAGTAAATGGCTTGTTTACCTTTACAACTTTAGAAAATCTTGCTCAGCAGTCTGCCTGGGGCTGACTGCTACTTCTAACCATTAACAATTATGGTTTCTAAAAAAGATAGTGATATGAATATTTAAAAAAATTTTAGAGTCAGGTGCAAAATATCTAATGTATTCTCTACGATTGCTTTTTTTTGTTGCCATCTGTACCACTTGCCTTTCTTACTGTCTTCACTAGAATTCACTTTTCATCAGCAGACACTGAGTAATAGGACCTTCTGTATCAATTTTGTGTTGTTCCTGGACATTCACAGATAGATGAATTATGTTCAGAATCAATAAAACCAAAATTATTTTCCTTGATGGCATTTTCACACAGCATTTATATTATGCAGAGACTCAGGTAGAATGCCAGCGACGCACCTTTTGTGGACAGGGGTCCACGTGCACAGGAGAGGTTTGGGCCACCGTTCAGCAGGTGGGGACTTCATCCCTTGGTCCAGGTCTGATGGGGGAGACGCACAGAAGGATGTGTGTGCTTGGCACAGCAGAGGGTCACACTCCTGAGTCTACTCATAGCATGTCAGGTGGGTAGCAGTACACGCTAGGAAAGAGTTTTCGACAGAGACCTCTCCACTAGCCCCCACGTCGGGACAGGCAACAAAAGCCCTCCCCCGCACCCCGTTTGTACTGAAATCAAACCACTCTCTCAAATACTGAGAAGAACAGCTCTTAAGGAGGAGTTCAGTTACAGGTCTGGATTTTTATTTTGTTTGTTTGCTTGTTGACTGGACGTTTTGCAAAATGCCCAGTGTATTAGAGTTGTTTCACTCTGAGCAGAATTTGCGCCAGAAACAGTGTCGATTAAGCTTTTTAACATTTTTCTGACACTTTTTAAATAACTTTTAACTCCCCAAAGAATTATTCTTTAGAAAATGGACTTTAGAATTTACTTATGCCATGATATAATTGTATGTATGGAGGCAGAAAAAAAATCAAAGAAACACTGTTTATGCAGAAGATATCTTGCTTTCAAGCTTTCCAAACCTGACTTTGGTAATTTATTATCAATATTGTCCCACCTCACAGTGTACATTTGACAGGATAAAAAATGTTATTTTTCATTTCTTCTTTCAATCATTCCCAGAATTTCACCTAGAAGAGAAACTTGAACTAGTTCTTTCTTAAGTATAATGGGAATAGAAAGAGAGAGATACAAATTAGGTTTGTAATATTAGATTCAATCTTGCAAAATACTGAATTTTCAACTAAGTATATATTTCTTAAAAAAGATTATTCCACATTTTTTAATATAGAAGAGTAAAAATATAAATGCTTAAGACTTAAAGTTTACTAGATTCTGGGGAGTATCATCGATGTACCATGGTCCTAAAACAATATAGGTTTTTGATATAATTGTAAACAGGTCTTATAGAATGAGCCATCAGGAGTAAGTGAAAATCACAGTGATTTA